>LPNX010560442.1:153813-165591 GCA_001517045.1 Pseudotsuga menziesii
TTGAAGTGGTCATTAAACTTCCAAATTAATTTGTATATTCACAATAATTTTTATAGGTAAAGTCTAAAAGATGAAGAAGAGGCTTTACAAAATCTCAAGCAATGGGTAGGCTATGCTAATGGAAGATATAGTAGAAACGTTTTTTGAAATGGAGAATGTTTCTTAAAACTAAGGTTTTAAATAATTTTTTTGAATCAAGTATTTCATTTTTATTTAAAAGCCAAGAATTATAAGAAATTTATGAAAAGCAGTGATTGAATGATCAAATTTGAAAGGAGATTAAAAGCATTTTCATGTAAATAGTTAAAGAAAAATCAAGAAAGATATGCTTGATGATATGATCCCTAGACCATAATAAGAGTTTTTGCATATTATTTTTATGGCTTTCAAAAGGAAATTCAATCAATGACAATGATAAGTCATAGTTGATAAAAAAAATATGGACAGTTGCTCATGAGGGGTTGAAGTTAACATTGATGGTGCCTTAAAGGAAATTATTAACTTGTAAGACTATGAGGAATAATAAGAAATCACCAAGGCCACTTTATGCCATTATAATACTACAAATTCTTGGGAAAATGCACAATAATAAGGCAAAATGTGAAGTCATGATATAAGGGATAAAATAAACCAGAGATATAAATATTAAGAACAAGACTTGAAGCTTATAATCTATTTTCTAAATGAAAAAACAACTAGTGACTTGCAAGAGTTAGAGAGAAATATATCATGTTTCCAATAAAATTGTATGAACCAAATCACTAAATAAGCAAAGAAATGACAATTTCAATAATGTTATGCTTCAATTATGTGAATGAATACCTCGGTCGAGTTAATACCTCGACCGAGGGCTTAAAAAAACCTCAGTCGAGGGCTTGTTAGAACCTCGGTCGAGAAATTAATACCTCGGTCGAGGGTATAACAAGCCCTCGACTGAGGTGCGTTTTTTTGCATTTGCCGAAATCCGCTTGCCAAAAAGTGTTACCCAGGTCCGTGGATTCACCCTTAATCAAGCATGACCCTTTTCCGAAGCTTTTAGTTTCCTGAAACATAAAGTAATATTTGGCACCACTCGTCACCAAGTGGGTTTATTCAATGGCTTTGGCTCTGTTCACTTGAGCTTGACCCTACAAGAGTTTTAGGCCAATGGACTCTACTAGTGAATTATGGATTTTGTTTTGAGCTATTTCAAGTATATGTCAGCAAAATTTAACCTCCTCCTTCGCTCTTACTGAATATTTGTGATTCTCGAAGGGTTTTTATTCTATAAAATAATTGAATAAGTAAGAAAATATTCAGCATAACACTTGGAGAATCTTGCATCCCACCTAAATAAACCTCGACCTTACAATTCTCAAATTTTCATATCAAGACAATTTTTATTATATTATATGTTTTCAAGCTTTATATTAGGTATTTACTCTAAGCAATTAATTAATTTTTTTTACAAAGCGAACGACTTATGCTAGAGTTGGGGAATGCAAATGCAGTTGAAGGAATGCCAGGTGTTATTTATTTTCTATTCTACAAACTCGTTAACTATCTCTTTTCAATAGCTGACATGTCCCTAACTTAACAAGTTGGGGCCTTCTTTCACACCAGGTAACTTTGATATAGTAGAGAGCTTGATTTAGCTCTTCGGGCAAACATCGAGCAGTAAAGTTGTGCAGGAAGCCTCTACAATCGTTTAGACTTCAAGCAGACTATTGGAATAACCACATTTAGACCATCTGGGTGCCCAACTTCAGTGAGGAGTATCGTTGCTTTTAAATGGTCACATGCTCTAAGGTCTATGAATTATGTAGAATGTGATATTATACTGGCATTGGATTGAATTATGTTGGTTTCCTTTTTTGAGTAGCTCTAATGATGTTGGAATTTTTAAAGCTGTGCAGGTTGTTGTGAATATGCCCAAAATCTCATTGACTATGCAATTTCTACTAGGCTTATAGAGAGCAAGTTCCTTCTTTTAGTAGCTCTAATGATGTTGGAATTTTAAAAATTGTGCAGGTTGTTGTAAATATGCCGAAGAGCTCATTGACTATACAATTTCTACCAGCCTTATAATCATGTTGGAATTTAAAAATTGTGCAGGTTGTTGTGAATATGTCCAAGAGCTCATTGACTATGCAATTTCTACCAGCCTTATAAAGAGCAAGCTTGTGTATATAAGCCAACAACCCATTTGTAACATCCCCTTAGTTTAAATATTACATATTTAAATCAGTTAAAAAATTCAGCTACGTTTTGGTGATTGAACCACCTTTGATCACTATTTTTGTATTCTCCATTCGTTTCTTCTCGACACACCAACGGGAAAGCTCAACCCCCCACCACCACGATTGCTCTGCAGAGGTTTCAGAGTGGAGATTTCGATTCCCCGACCTCCCAAACACTAAATCCGCCTGGGCTGCAGATGCATACGATGGAGTCACTAATTAAAAATAAGAAAGGAAAGGAGGCGACGCTGACAGAGGGAGAGGAATGCATAGTGCAGAAAGAATCTGGCGAATGAGCTTCTTCAACAACTGATAAGATTCAGAGAGCAGAAGCTGACGGACTCTAGAAAATGATTCCTTAGTTGGACCATCGCTAAATGATCCAGATGGACAGAAGGATGAGAGTCCAATGTCTCTGCATAGACTACTCTGCTCAAAGTTTTTTGTTCTTTTCAAAGACCGGTTAGCTTTTCTGTTCAACTTTTTCTGTATTAATATCTCTGCACATTCGAGAATACTTGTGCTTTTAATCAGCTCTTTTTCTTTTGTTGATGTGTGTTGGTTTTTAACCAATTCATTATGAAAGTAGAATGATGTACCTTGTAACCCTGCACCTTAAGGGAGGGCGGCATCTCAGATTGGAAAGCTAGTTTATTACATTTAAGCTTTGCCTTATCCTTTTCACTTACCCAAGAAAGGAAAGACGCCCTTTGTGGGATGGCCACGTTGCCATTTTTTACAGCACAAAAACCCTGCTTGTTCTTCTTCAAGCAAGCGATGGGAACCATCCAAACCGAACAAATAAATTTTTTATTTTTATTTTTTTAAATTATAGGAACAGCAACGTTTTAAGAGTATATCTAACAGTTTGTAAGCCAGATTTATCAATAACTTGTGATTTAACAAGGATTGAGACATCTTGGTGGGATCGCTTACCTTTCAAGCCTTGTCACAGCAAGCCAAATAAGCTTACCTTTCAAGCCTTGTCACAGCAAGCCAAATAAACAACCCTACCAAGTCCATTTTAAACATTTTTTTAAATAAATAAAAATATTACAGACAAAAGACAAATCCATACTCTTCCTTTTTAGGGTTGGACGCTTAGACGCTTAGAGGTGGAAAAGATAATACCCTTCGTTGTGTGACATCCGAGACTTGTTTAACGGGAGAGTTTTACTCCCTTACTTTTACGTGTAATTCATTGGAGGAAGTAAGAGTTGGATTATAACTTTCTTAGTAGAATCTTTTATTAAGTACACTTTTAAGGGGAGGGCCAACACCTTTGTGCTTTGATAATCCGAAATTGTGCACCGAATTTAATAGGATGTTTCCTTTAAGGTAACTCCCGATCCCTTAATCTTTGTATTTCCTTTAATGCGTAGCGATTAAGCTAGAATACTATAATTTTGTTTTAAATTTAAGAATAAAACCCTTGAAATCTGCTTTATCTATTCTTATGGTATGTTAAATGTCTTGAGGAAAGAGAGCGGATTTATTATAATTAGAGAATTATATTTGGAAAAGTAACTCTACAATCAACAATTTAATTTGTAAAAAAATTTATTGTTAATATTGGTTATTATTTTTTTATGAAAATGTTGTATATAATAATAATAATGCTTTATTAACTCATATATGTATATACATTAGAAAGTATTTTATATATGTATATACATTAGAAAGTATTCTATATATGTATATATTAGAAGCATATCTTTATCACTAAAGAGTGGTAACTAGCAAGTGTTATTCATTATGTATAAGTGATAATGAATGATAATTAGCATGTGATATTCATTATATATGTGTGTGTGTGAGAGATGGTACAACCAGCTTTGAAATATTTACTGATGGGTCTTACTTAAAAGTTAAGAGGTTGAATACCCTTTGTTTAATATTTTGATTTAAGGTAAATTATTAATACCATGTAAAAGATTATTAATATGGTACTAGAGAATTAGCAATATTTCAATTGTATAAAGGTTAAGTATGGTAAAACTATTTAAGATAGTAATTGAGGGTGTGAGTAGGGAAAGCGCATTATTTTATTATCAAAGCTAATAATTTTAGGTATTTGGAAGATATTTTTAAAAGAAAAAATTTACCCCATCTCCTTACTTCACAAAGTGGAAATTGAGTTTGTTACACTATTAGATATTTTCTATCACCGAGGTAACAAATTCTCATAATTTCATTTACTTATCTCCTCTCTCCTTTTCCCATTCTATAAATCTCTTAATTTCGTTTACTTATCTCCTCTCTCCTTTTCCCATTCTATAAATCTCTTAATTTCGTTTACTTATCTCCTCTCTCCTTTTCCCATTCTATGCAGTGCTTTGTTTCACCAATCTATCCAAATCACCTCATATGGGAACAACAATCCTTCCAATCTATTGATTTGTTCAACAAAATGCAATTAGGAAATTTGGGTTTTTATTTAGCACTCATGAAAAATGCTTAAATAACAGTTTGAAGTTGATGACGGCTGCGAACTATCACCAATTTATGAAGCATTTATGTTTTTATCCTACTTCATATTTCCCCATCTTCTTCAAACTAACTTGTATGACGTTTTGAACTAGGTCACTATATTCCCCAATTGGCAGAGCTTATTGTGGAGGGCTTATTGTGGAGGAGAACAGAAAAGAGAAGATCTTCAATCTAAAGGGTATAGTTGTAAGTGAGGTTGATCAATTAGGACAAAATTCAATCAATTTGAATTGGGATGAATCTAATAAATGGATAAAACTAAAAACCAGTTTGCTTCTAATTAAACTTGTAGAGCAATTTGATTACCAGTATATGGAAAGATTTGTCTTATGTTCAAACATCATGAGGATTGTTTGATTATTTCACTTTTGCTATAGATTGGCAATAGATTGGCAATCCACTACTCAATTTTAACATAGATCTAAATGCAAGGGCATAATTCCTTTGGTCACATGGCCTGATATAACCTAACATACAATATGATGAAAACTAACTGTAATTTTAGTCGCCTTGCGCATGAATTCTTGAGAGGCAGTGTCTCGACATGTGGAAAAATTTATTCGACTGTGAGCATGGAGATCAACCAATAAATTAATAAATACAATGTGACATTAAAAATTCGTGTATCATCTCTTCTCCTTGCAAAAGTTTAAGTTGATGAATGGGTACAAATTAGTTTATAGATCTCTACAATTTTTTACCATTTGGATCCCTCTCTCTACGGGTTTAAAATAGATTTATGCTAGTTTAGTTTTTTTTTTAATATTTAAGTAGATATGTAATTTATATTTTTCTGCTAGCATAAAATGACTAACCTATCAGGATGTCCCCCATACTGAATTGGAGAGCACCTCACCTCACTTATCTCGATACAATTATTCCAATATAATTAGACAAATGACTATAGTGTATCTTAATATGCTCGATGTACAAAAATCATTCCATGCTGACTTTATTGCCCCCATACTGAATTAGAGAGCACCTCACCTCACTTATCTCGATACAATTATTCCAATATAATTAGACAAATGACTACAGTGTATCTTAATATGCTCGATGTACAAAAATCATTCCATGCTGGCTTTATTGGAGGGGTTAAAAGATGGGATGTCTGCAGCGAAGTGACTAACCTATCAGGATCACCCCCATACTCAATTGGAGAGCAACTCGCTTCTCTCGATGCAATTATTCCAATATAATTAAACAAATGACTATCGTGTATCTTAATATGCTCAATGTACAAAAATCATTCCATGGTCGTTTCGTTGTAGGCGTTAAAACATGGGATGTCTACAGTGAGTATGTTTGGTTAGCAAAATTTAATTTTTAGTGGATTTTAAGTTCTGAGTTATCAGTTTTCTTTTTTATGCTAAGATGTTTTATTTCTGTGAATATTACATTGTTCTTGAATATGATCATCTTAATTTGGAGATTCCAACTATTATGTTACTTGGAAAACTTGTCATGTCTAGCCTACAGGTCTGGATTAGAATTTAAGGCCAGGTCTAGATTAGAATATATTTATGTGTTGCTGGTAGATTCCAAGTTCATTGAGGATCTTCATTGAAAGTATATCACCAATTGAAATTTTTGTGAATATTTGAAGGTTGAAACATGCAACTTTTGCCATAGTAAGCTGCTCTTAATGTTTAGGTTGACCTTGGTATGGAGTTCAATGTTTTTTTCAAAATCCAAGCTTAAGACATATTATTGTCATAGTCATCCTACCATGGTATGGAGTTTTATTTGAAGAATGCATTATTACTTTAAATACCATGCTTTCCTTTCATGTATTTTAAATTCTCTCACCTATTTTAGATTAGGTGATGGCTTTTTAAGATTTTGATCATTCCACCTCTTTAATCACATTTTTTATAATATTGGTGTGTTATAGTCACACGTTTGTACTTGAATTAAGTTGCCCAAGTTAAAATAGATAGATATGCACCCATAGTATGTCTGTTCAATGCAAGTTGAATACATATTAACTATAATTTTGAAATATTATAATGCAATTTATCTTACTTCACTTCAATATAGGTTAAAGTTTAATTTCTAAAGTTGGATTAGTATCTAAAAAATAATAAAGTTAATTTTATCAAAAATTTACACACACTAATAACCAAATTCCAAATTTTGCAACTACAATTTTGAAATAGTATAATGCAATTTCTCTTCCTTTAATATAAATGCTGGTTACACTAAGTTGAATACATATTAACTATCATTTTGAAATATTATAATGTAATTTATCTTACTTCAATATAGGTTAAAGTTTAATTTCTAAAGTTGGATTAGTATCTAAAAAATAATAAAGTTAATTTTATCAAAAATTTACACACACTAATAACCAAATTCCAAAATTTGCAACTACAATTTTGAAATAGTATAATGCAATTTCTCTTACTTCAATATAAATGTTGGTTACACTGCGTTTGATGAGACTTGTGGTTATACATATTAACTATATTTTTGAAATATTATAATGCAATTTATCTTACTTCATTTCAATATAGGTTAAAGTTTAGTTTCTAAAGTTGGATTAGTATCTAAAAAATAATAAAGTTAATTTTATCAAAAATTTACACACACTAGTAACCAAATTCCAAATTTTGCAACTACAATTTTGAAATAGTATATTGCAATTTCTCTTACTTTAATATAAATGCTGGTTACACTAAGTTGAATACATATTAACTATCATTTTGAAATATTATAATGCAATTTATCTTACTTCAATATAGGTTAAAGTTTAATTTCTAAAGTTGGATTAGTATCTAAAAAATAATAAAGTTAATTTTATCAAAAATTTACACACACTAATAACCAAATTCCAAAATTTGCAACTACAATTTTGAAATAGTATAATGCAATTTCTCTTACTTCAATATAAATGTTGGTTACACAACTATAATTTTGAAATATTATAATGCAATTTATCTTACTTCACTTCAATATAGGTTAAAGTTTAATTTCTAAAGTTGGATTAGTATCTAAAAAAATAATAAAGTTAATTTTATCAAAAATCTACACACACTAATAACCAAATTCCAAATTTTGTAACTACAATTTTGAAATAGTATAATGCATTTTTTCTTACTTTAATATAAATGCTGGTTACACTAAGTTGAATACATATTAACTATCATTGTGAAATATTATAATGCAATTTATCTTACTTCAATATAGGTTAAAGTTTAATTTCTAAAGTTGGATTAGTATCTAAAGAATAATAGAGTTAATTTTATCAAAAATTTACACACACTAATAACCAAATTCCAAAATTTGCAACTACAATTTTGAAATAGTATAATTCAATTTCTCTGTACTTCAATATAAATGCTGGTTACACTGCTTCTGCTTTTGATGAGACTGATGGTTATTTGGTTTGGCATGCTTTTTGTTTAGCATATTTCTACCTTCAGAATAAGAAATAATCAGATGTTACTCAGAATTATTATATGCTAATTTTATATGAAGGAGTTCTCCTCCTATAGAACCCGGGCCAACAAGCCAAGCCATTCCCCTGGCCAACAAAGGGATTTTAGTTTAAGATGACCCATTGGGTTAAGGTGAGATAAGGAAAGTTAATATTACTAAGAGCTATGCCTTCGGGTTAAGGGGGAGCCAAGCTATGCCTTTGGGTTAAGGGGGAGACAAGGCAAGTTCTCCTGCAGAGCTCGACCATGAGTTAGGTTGACCTTGGTATGGAGTTTTATTTGAAGAATGTTTTTTTTTCAAAATCCAAGCTTATGATAGGCATTATTACTTTAAATAACATGCTTTCCTTTCATGTATTTTAAATTCTCTCATGTATTTTAGATTAGGTGATGGCTTTTTAATATTTTTATCATTCCACCTCTTTAATCACATTTTTTTATAATATTGGTGTGTTATAGTCACGTTTGTACTTGAATTTGTTGGATATTTGAAAATTTTGAATTAAGAGTTTTTTTTTCTTAGTTGGAAGTTGCCCAAGTTAAAATAGATAGATATGCACCCATAGTATGTCTGTTCAATGCAAGTTGAATACATATTAACTATAGTTTTGAAATATTATAATGTAATTTATCCTACTTCACTTCAATATAGGTTAAAGTTTAATTTCTAAAGTTGGATTAGTATCTAAAAAATAATAAAGTTAATTTTATCAAAAATTTACACACACTAATAACCAAATTCCAAATTTTGGAACTACAATTTTGAAATAGTATAATGCAATTTCTCTTACTTTAATATAAATGCTGGTTACACTAAGTTGAATACATATTAACTATCATTTTGAAATATTATAATGCAATTTATCTTACTTCAATATAGGTTAAAGTTTAATTTCTAAAGTTGGATTAGTATCTAAAAAATAATAAAATTAATTTTATCAAAAATTTACACACACTAATAACCAAATTCCAAATTTTGCAACTACAATTTTGAAATAGTATAATGCAATTTCTCTTACTTCAATATAAATGCTGGTTACACTCCTTTTGATGAGACCGTTGGTTATTCGGCTTGACTTGCTTTTTGTTTAGCTTATTTCTACCTTTAGAATAAGAAATACTCAAATGTTACTCAGAATTATTATATGCCTGTAGAACCCGGGCCAACAAGCCATTCTCCTATGAGCTCAGGGAAGGGATTTTAGTTTAAGATGAACCATTGGGTTAAGGTGAGATAAGACAAGTTAATATTATTAAGAGCTATGCCTCCGGGTTAAGGGGGAGCCAAGGAAAGTTCTCCTGCGGAACTTGACCATGAGTTAGACTGGCCTATGTTATGATACCATTAAAGCTAATTGTGAAGTTAAAGTTAAAACTTGAAAATTGTATTAGTATCTAAAAATAATAATAAAGTTAATTTTATTAAAAATTTCCACACACTAATGATCAAATTTTACATGAAAGTTAGATTACTCCATTTATAATCCCATATATATCTTTATTAAATCTAGGTTTAGTGTTTCACATCTAGTTTATAACCTAGGATTATTATATTTTTCTTACATATACATTAAAGCACATTTTTTATTTCCATACTTAGAGTTAGACATTAATTTTTTTCCTTATTTTACAAATATTCTCCAACAGTCACCTTATGATAAGATCCTTTTTATAATAACATTATAAAAATCATTTTTAAAAGAATATGTTTACTACAAAATGTTCTAAAGTGTATGGAATGAAAATTGATAAAATTCATTTTTTTAAAATATTTTTGAACCCATTGTTTTTGTTTTCTATTGATAAATTTAATAAGTTATATAATTAACTCTAAATTAAATTTTATGATAAGATCCTTCCTGTAATAACATTATAAAAAACATTTTTAAACATAATATTTTACTTGCAAAATGTTCTAATGTGTATGAATGAAAATTGTATGAATGAAAATTGATAGAATTCATTTTTTTTCATTTGAGTGGATTTTTTAAAACATTTTTGAAACCATTGTTTTTGTTTTCTATTGATAAATTTAATAAGTTATATAAATTAACTCTAAATTTTATGATAAATCGTTTTTAAACAGAATATGTTTACTTCAAAATGTTCTAAAGGGTAATGAAGGGTAATGTTTATGGAATGAAAATTGATAAAATTCTTTTTTTTTTTTTTTTAATGGATTTTTTAAACATAAGTTATATAAATTAACTTGAAATTTTATGATAAGATTCTTCCTATATAACATTATAAAAATCATTTTTAAACAGAATATTTTACTTCCAAAATGTTAATGGAATGAAAATTGATAAAATTCCTTTTTTTCATTTTAATGGGTTTTTTAAAACATTTTTGAGATCATTGTTTTTGTTTTCTATTGATAAATATAATAAGTTTATAAATTAACTTTAATTTTTATCCGAATGAAAAATGATAAACTTTAACTTAGTTTCTAATATTTGTTTGTTTTAGTGTATTTTTAAAACATTTTCATATAATTGTTTGGGTTTTGGTTGCTTCTAGGAGTATACCGGGGTGGGTTTTCTGTGCCACTTAGACGAAGCCAGAATATGGAGTTGGCGGGGAGAGCCTTGGATCCGGTAAAGGAGGTGGAGGACATGGCATCATACGATTGGTGGGAGTAGAAATGAGTGGTGCAACTTGATGAGGTGTATAGGGAAATATATTACCAAAAACACATGGAGATGCATGGCCAAACAACGCTGGGGTTACATGAGACAAGTGTTCATCGGCATCAAACATCTGTCAATACCCATGCAACTATAGGGATTGAGGAGATCTCCACACTCATCGGCATCAAACATCTGTCAATACCCATGCAACTATAGGGATTGAGGAGATCTCCACACTTTCGGTTGTCGGTGCCTCGAATGGCAGTAGTGATAAGAGGGTTTCGTTTGGGTATTCTTCAAGGTTGAAGAGTGGGGAATAAAACAACCCTTCTGGTGTGGCTCATAAGATTCAAAAGGGAAGGGATTTGAATCCTGCTCTAGGGAAGAGGAAAATCAATAGATCTAGAAAATGGACCTTAAGGGTTGATGGATGCAAGATGGTTATGGGGAGGGATCTAGGTTTGGAGCATGTGGTAGTTATGTCCCTCACGGTGTTAGTGGGGAAATTCAATTACAAGGCCATGAACCGCAATGATATTATAGGTTGTGTGGATGATGTTTGGAAGCCACTTCTCAGATATAGCCTAGAAATATGGGCCAGTGCAAGAAGATGAGGGACCTTTTAGATGCAATCCTAGTTTTCAAAAACACGATCATGTTACCAAAAAATACAATGTGTTTCTGCTACATAGCACTTGCTATGGTTCAACCCGAGCCTGACATGTCATGGGACATGTA
This sequence comes from Pseudotsuga menziesii, assembly GCA_001517045.1. NCBI lineage: Eukaryota > Viridiplantae > Streptophyta > Pinopsida > Pinales > Pinaceae > Pseudotsuga > Pseudotsuga menziesii. The sequence continues at coordinate 165,331 of LPNX010560442.1, forward strand.
GGATAGGAAACCATATCGCGTACGCGTTATATAACTACAAAACGCACTCGCGATATGTAGTTATAAAATGTGTACGCGACTTGGAAAACAAAAAATAATTTATATACACAGGCCCGAAACCCGCGACCCATTTTACTAATCAAGAACACGAAAACGAAGGCTAATTGGAGCGTTTTGGAGCAAGTTAACTGCTTGGGATTGTTGGAGGAGCTGATTTAGGTTGAGGGGAGGAGATTCCACTGGTGAATTGTCATCCAACAA
>LPNX010560442.1:166845-174345 GCA_001517045.1 Pseudotsuga menziesii
GGGTATATATTTTCATTGTTTCGGGACCCTCGCACGGGGGAAATCCCAAATGAAAATAGGCCACATCTCTATCGAGTGGTGCACATATCAACCATTTGTTGATAACTGGATGGACAGATGGTATATGGTTTTTGATATGCCACCACACAACAACAGGGAAATCCCCTTGTATTTCCTTCGGAAGATGTATGCAGAGTTCGTGTTGGGTAAACACGTAAACTATTTTTATATATTGGCATTTCAGGGGATCAATGGGGGGATGCCCCAAACCGACCCAATGCCAGGCTTCAAGACATTAATCACCCTATCCCTGCACCTCATAGGCAGTTTCTTGGGCCAGATGTCCCACCTGTACATCTTGTTATTCCACAGACACGTGATGCATTTTTGAGTTTGGCACGGGCCGTTGTTCGCCATAGCACTATGGTTCAACATATGGGTGAGGAAGGGACATCTGTCCCTATTCTGGTACATACACCAGGTCATCATGGTGCAGGACCATCTTCTAGTGCAGTACCACCCACTAGTGCAGTACCCCCATCTACTGCAGGACCATCTACTAGTGCAGCACCATCAGTACACTCCCAGCCTATTTTTGAGCCTCACGAGTGCACATCGTGTGGTCGTCCATGCTATGGTCTTTCGTCAGATGTTGTCTTCAGTGGGTTTTTGAGTGATGTATGTATATGGTTAATTGTAATAAATTCTTCATTTATTTTCCTCTTTGTACACATATGTATAGTTTGAGCTAATATATTAATTTTGTGAACTTGCAGTTGATGCTTTATGCCGGCAGCGACGCCCCAGAGTATCATGTTCCACACTCTACATAGGGGCATGACATTCCATCCACTTATCCCTTGGTTGGTGGAGAGATTCCTATAGCACCCATTGCCGTATCTCACATCGAGGTAAACATTTTAAAATTTCAGTTTTTTAATACTTGTTAATTTGTTAATTTCCACATACTGTACATGTTAGTTCACTAATGTTATCTACAGTATGATATTTACAATTATTAAACTTGCAGATGCCAGATCCTTCACAGGGGAAAGCAGTGATGGAGGTAGGATCCATGGTCGTATCGACTGAGGAAATATCTGGGCAGATGCCAGATCCTTCACGAGGGAAAGCAGTGATGGAGGTAAACATTTTAAACATTTAAAAAATGTCATTTTTTAAATACATGTATGTTTGTTGAATCGTGCATGTCTAACTACATGAACTCTTGTTGACTATAGGCACCAACCGAAACAGCTGAGTTGTATCTCCTCATAGGCCATATGTGAACAAGGGTCAAGTGTATATGAGACGGCCTACTCCTAGAAAGAGTGAAGTTGTCCACGACCATGGAGATACTGATACCATGGTAATTTGTATATCCTTCGATGATATTTCTTGGTTAACTTGAAATCCAGTACATAAAATGTTTTGTTAATGTTTGATTTGCATGTTTACTGCATCAGGAGCCAAAGTTTACTATTGAAAACCTTGCAAGGATGGTTGATGTAGCAGTCAGTGCTGCATCTACAATGGCAACAAGTCACACAGAGGTACAACTATTTCAACATGATCGTTACATAGTTTATTATTGTTGGTGTATGTTTATTCATGGATGTCTAACTATTTCAACATTTGGTGATTGTAGCCACCAGTAGCAAGAGTTATTGATGCAACAATCAATGTGGTATCTGCAATAACAACAAGCCACACAAAGGTACAACTATTTGAACATGATATAGACATAGTGTGTTATTGTTGTCTATTGTTTATTCATGCGCATTTCTAACTATTTCAAGATTTGGTGATTGTAGCCACCACCACCACCACCAGTTACTGCCCCCTTTGGTTCGACCATGGATGGGACCATCCTTCATGTTCAACCAACAGCTCCATCTGCTACACAAGAAACACAATCCCCTTTGTCACAGTCTCTCACTGAGGTGAGATGTCCATTAATGAACAATTGTTTCATGCAATGTCCATTAACATTTTCATAATTTTTGAGTTAATTTAGATATGGTATTTTATTGAGCTAATGTATTAGTACATAGTTAGTTGAATTTAACAATTGATATTTAATTTGCAGGATCCAGAGATGCACACTGGTCATATAGTTGTGCCTACAGGATCACCCTTGAGAAACAACAAGAGGAAGCTTGAGTTTTGATGTGTCTTATGGGATATGTACATTTCGATACATGTACATGTGGCTTGGATAGTTTTGGATACATGTACTTTTGGAGACATGTACATTGACATTTCACTTACATGTACATGTGGCTTGGATAGTTTTGGATACATGTACATGTGGCTTAGATAATCTTGGATAGTTGTGGAGACACGTGTACTTCTGGTTACTTTTGGATATATATGTGCTTTTGGATACTTTTGGATATATATATGTACTTTTGGAGACATGTACATTGACATTTCAGTTATAAATGAATGATACATTTCACTTTGAATTTGTTCTTTGGTTTCCACATGTTCTTGTGTCAATCTATTGTATTGATTTGTGAGGATTATCTATTACTTATGAATGCACTATGTCAAAAGAAAAAACTATTATATTTAAAGGTTTCAATGATCTCAATACATGCACACTAAAGTCAAAGTTCTTGCTCGTGTAATTTAATAAATATAAGTGCAATACAATGTATTTCAAGGTTTCACCAATTGGATATATCTAATTAAAAATCGTGAGTTTGGATTCATTAAATTACAAGTTAAGTCAATGCTAAGTGTAATTTAATAAAACTAAGTGCAATACATGCTTCACATTTCACCAACAACCAACAACACTATTCAACAAACCTCGTGCAACCAATGACTAATCACTCAGCATTAAAGGAACTACAATAGAATCCAAAGACTGAGAACCAACTTTGTGAATCAACATGATTTGAAGCATAAGTCCACCAAATTTGAAAAAGTTCAGTTCGACATTAGATTGATTCTGAATTGAGTTGTGACAGTAAGATAAGATTAGGGTTAGGATTAGGGTTTCCTTGGTAGGGTTATGGTTATGGGCCATGCATGTTAAACAATAAACCCTAGTTAGGGATAGGGTTTTCCAAGTTTGGCCTTTGTTGGCATGAAATGCATTGTCCATCTTTGTCTCTCATTGGCGTGACTGCATTGTCCCTACTGAGCGAAACCCTAGCTTCAGAAACCATCGTAGACGAAGGTCACCAGGCAATGGACAGGAGGGAGAGGCCCCACCCTAGCCAAAATCCCATGTCACGAATCCAACGGAATTGATAGTTCGTCGATCGGAGGCCCGAGCATCGATCTATTGCGAGTTACAGGTCACCTCTAGATACCGTTCAGGGACACTTGGTGGACTTGTGCCCAGTGCACAAAAAACCTCACGGAGCCGCAATTTTGAATTCTGTCAAATCCTACTAGTGTGTTTGGGCACGGGAAATATGGAAACGCCAATCCCATCCCCACCATTCATGGCTTTCCAGCTTTGGCCCTCGTTGGCGTGACTGCATTGTCCCCTACTGAGCAAAACCATAGCTTCAGAAACCACCATAGACAGAGGTCATCGGGCAATGGATAGGAGGGAGAGGCCTCCCCAGAGCTAAAATCCCATGTCATGAATCCAACGGAATCAACGATTCATCAATCAGAGGCCTGAGCATCGATCTATGGCGAGTTGTAGGTCACCTCCAGATACCATTCAGGGACACCTGGTGGACTTGGGCCCGGTGCGCAAAAAACCTCACAGAGCGAAAATTTTGAATTCCGTCAACTCCTGCTAGTGTGTTTGGGCATGGGAAATATGGCAACGCCAACTACATCCCCACCATCCGTGGCTTTCCAGCTTTGGCCCTCGTTGGCATGACTGCATTGTCCCCTACTGAGCGAAACCATAGCTTCAGAAACCACCGTAGACGGAGGTCATCGGGTAATGGAAAAGAGGGAGAGGCCCCCCTAGCTAAAATCCCATGTCACGAATCCAATGGAATCGACGGTTCATCGATCGGAGGCTCGAGCATCGATCTATGGCGAGTTGCAGGTCATCTCTAGATACCGTTTAGGGACACCTGGTGGACTTGGGCCCGGTGCGCAAAAAACCTCATGGAGCGGCAATTTTGAATTCCATCAACTCCTGCTAGCGTGTTTGGGCATGGGAAATATGGCAATGCCAACTGCATTCCCCCCATCCGTGGATTTCCAACTTTGGCCCTCATTGGCGTGACTGCATTGTCCCCTACTGAGCGAAACCCTAGCTTCAGAAACCACCGTAGACAGAGGTCATCAGGCAATGGACAGGAGGGAGAGCCCCCCCCCTAGCTAAAATCCCATGTCACGAATCCAACGGAATCGACGGTTTGTCGATCGGAGGCCTGAGCATCGATATATGGTGAGTTGCAGGTCACCTCCAGATACCATTCAGGGACACCTGGTGGACTTAGGCCCAGTGTGCAAAAAACCTCACGGAGCGGCAATTTTGAATTCCGTCAACTCTTGCTAGCGTGTTTGGGCATGGGAAATATGGCAATGCCAACCACATCCCCACCATCCGTGGCTTTCTAGCTTTGGCCCTCATTGGCGTGACTGCATTGTCCCCTACTGAGAGAAACCCTAGCTTCAGAAACCACCGTAGACGGAGGTCATTGGGCAATGGACATGACGGAGAGGCCCCCCCCTAGCTAAAAAATTAGGGTTTTAGTCCTATAAGAGAGCCTACAAAGAACTTTGATAGGTATGAGCCTACAAAGAACTTTGATAGGTATATCTTGTGAATGAGATCTTGAAATGTTCATATGATTGATATATATGGTTTATTGATCATATGTAAAATTTGGCATGTTCATTAAATTGACATACAAGAGAACTTTTGGCATATTTATAAACAACATTATGGAAAATTTTGCATATCAAGAACACAAAATTGACATATTCATAAGAAACATACATGGGGAAATTAAAATTATGATACATACCTCATCATGCTAGATCCAACCTATTATCATACAACCAAGCCCTACTGATCATCTCTTATAATGATGGTCTCCATTAGTCTCTCGTGCTCTGTATCTGGTAAGAAGTAGTGTACCTTTGATGAATTTCGGCTAGGCATTGTTTGTACCTGGAGGTTTGTACCAATGATTAAGTTGGTAAAGTGATACACACTTGCACTTGGTTTGTAATCCCTGTAAACATATCCACCCTTCTTTCTTGCATTGTTGTCATGTGTAAGGTATTCACCTTTAACAACCATAGACCCAGTGGGGAAGTGGTTGTTCTCATCATCAGTCATGGACATAATGAGGGTTTTTCTTTCCCTCTATACAATGTGCCAACCAGTAATCACCACCCCATTCACTATCTTTTGAGGCAACCACTGCGTATATGTTTCCTGCATAGTATGATTGTAGGTATATGATCAAATATTTTCCGTGTGATACAAGGCCATTAATGTGCGATTCAAGACTACGTAAATTTAACAAAAAAATGTTAAGGAAATGCATCATACTAGGTTGTACAAGGTCTGATACATGATCAAAATCTATAGAAATAGACAATTGGTCTTCTTCCAATGGAGTTAACTCAAAAATTGCACGCTAATCAAGTGGAAGTGATATGCGATCCCATCCATCAACCCAATCCAATGATTCACACACATCCCAGTCACCATCACAACAAGGCGGGCAAAAACAAGCGAGTTTTCTGGTCCAAATTTCAAATACCGGGTTATCAAAACTTCGAACCGAATAAAAGTCACGAGTCCCAGGAACAGTGTTGCATTCCCATGCATGTGAACGATCTATGTCTACCACCTCCCCAAAAAATCTCTCCACATGTCTCTTTCTTGTGGATTCTACTCGCATAGATGATTCCTCTCCCATTACTGGCGTGCACCACCTGACTATAGATTGAGCATTTTTAATAATAGATATTGTAGATAATTTCAATTCCTCTCTTCGTAGGGCTGTTTTGACACATGCTCCAGCTCCATCATGCTCTCCTTTACCATGCCCAGTCTCAAAATAGTTCCACATATGTGGAACTTTGTAGTTTTTATGCAATGAACACAACCATTGAAATATGCATGCATTTTTGAACTGACCAGCACATCCATCAGACCAAATCCAGTGTCGATCCATCTGTATGTTCCTGCCCTTCAAATGATCATAGAACATGATGAAGAAATGACGTACATAGTGGAAGTCATGGCACCTATCATCACTTATGTAGAAGTGATATTCCTTTAGAATTTCTCTTTGCTCTTCACTACTATTTGGGCCATGCCTATATGTGATATGCACCATCAAGGAAACCTACTCATAGTGATAATACTGACTTTGGATCTCATTTTGAGGTTGCAGAGTGTAGTTCTCGGAAAAATCAACAACTGAAAGTATAGTACCACGAGGAAATGTATCTCTGCATATTCTAAACTTCTCATCCTGCCATCGTGCCAAGTGGACATGCTGAACATATTGACGTGTCTTTTCAATAAATTCCTTGATGAAGACACTAACTTGTACCTATTGACACAAAATGATCTCAATATCAGGTTTTTTTGTAAGGAATGAAATGCAACTGTTCAAACATAAATTTATAGATAAATGCATGTACTTGAGATGTCACCAACTGTATTTTTTTGCTTTCTTTCCCTGGGACTATTTCATAGCTGATATATTTGAAACTTTTCATGTCTATACCCATATTCCCAAATTCATTGTCTCCAGTCTCATGCATACATTGGCTCAATAATGCCATTCCAGTACAGTTGGAGCAAGTTCCACCCAAACAGGATTTTGCATAGTAAGTTTGCCCCTCAGGCCTATTGCACATGATACTATGAATGAATTCTCTTGATGAGATCGGTGGTATTGTCAAGGAGCAATCCTGCACATGGTTAGTATGCAACACACGATGAATGTACAAAAATGTTTCATAGTAATATTCATATTCTACATGGTATCTACAACAACAAGTGTTACGAAGAGTATTTATTCTAACATACCAGGGCTTACATTTCTCAAAATATCTTTCCCCAAATTCAATTGTCTATGTTCATTCCTAAATTTCTCATATAGTTCTGCCTGTGTTATATCAAGAAGATGCTTAATATGTGGTTCACTGTCCTTTGAACACCTTCTCAGTTTTAGTACATCCTTCCGATTTGAAGAAGGCCTTGTGTGATCATGCCAAAAACTCTGCACTAGTCCCTTTACTGCAACAACTAGCTTCATGTCACGACGTGGCAACCGACCAATAATGGTCCAAAAATCTGTTTGGGCGGTTGTGTCAAGATGTTCTCTTCTAATAGAATACCTACGGAGGGTTTTTACATTCAAATTAACTAGTTTAGATGTAGGCTTGAGAAAACAAAGGACCTTGGTGTTCTTATTTACAATTGCTTGTGACAACACATGACAAGCCGCATTGCAGTCCTTTGACCGTGTGTTCTTACCAATTTTACTAAAGGCATTTACTAAGCTTTTAACTATATGAGAACTTAGTCCAGAAGGCTTT
>LPNX010560442.1:181845-189554 GCA_001517045.1 Pseudotsuga menziesii
GAGTATTACTGACCTGGATGTGAGAACCGCGCATCTCATTACCTCCTTTCACGACCGGGCTTTGACCTGGTTCATGAAATTCTCCAGTAATTAGCACCCCACTTTGGATGAAATCAAGGCCGCCATCATTAAGGAATTTAAGAAACCAAAGTCGGAATCGCAGAGCATCACTGAACTCAAAGAGATTCAACAGCGGTGCGGTGAATCCGTTTGGGACTTTGACCAAAGATTCAAAGTTCTATTAGACCAAGTCAGTTCACCATTAGTCCTGCGCAGCACAAAGAATGGTTTATCGCAGCGTTATTGCCGCATATCAGAACTTCGCTCATGCAACAGAAGGTTGCTGACCAGCAAGAGGCTCTGGAAATCACAATGAAGCTAGAGACTGCTCCCGTCGGAGATGATTCTGGTATTGCCCAAATCCAAGCGCAGCTGGCAGTGATGGCCCTAGAGCTTCGTGACATGAAGAAAGCTAAAACTAGTCGAGAGGAGGTCTGGTGTATGCCATGTCGGTCGGAGGGTCACGATAGGGAGCAGTGCCCCGTGGTCAGAACATACCTAAATACGGGCACGCCCAACCCATTCAATGCCGGTGCTCTATATTGTGAGATTTGTCGAACCTCTGGCCAGCATCGCCCTGAGCACTGCCATCTTCTTCAGAGATATGTTCAAGCTCCCAAAAACCCCTACTGCCAGTTCTGTAAGTCCGTAGGGCATAATGAAGACGAGTGTCATAGCTACGACCTTATGCGAGAGCGCACCTCGGACGCCTACCGAGTCCACAATGAAGCCCAGAATAATGATGGCTATGGTTACCGCGGCGGTGCCTCCGGAAGAGGTGCTTTTGGTGGTCGTGGCCGTGGTGGGATGACTGGAAGAGGTCGAGGCCATGTTGTGTGTTACAATTGTAACCAAGTTGGTCACTTGGCTCGTGACTGTCGAAACCCCACTACGACCTGTCGGTATTGCCGCGCAGTGGACCACGTGATAGAACAGTGCCCCCAGCTCCTCGCAAAGATTTAGGAAAAAAACCGTGGCCCTACTCCAAGTATTCAGTTGATTTTCGTGGAGCAAAGACCTGCCCCAGCCCTCACTGTGGTCACCCGGAGTGGAGCTACGACACATACTCAAGATTCACCAAAGCAACCTGCCACGGTGTGCGCACAACAGGCCTCCAAGAAAGTCCCAGCCCTTGGCCCTGCGAAGGACCACGCACCAGTCCAGGAGGCCCTGTGCGATAATGTTGGCCCTGGCGCTGTAGAAATACCTGTGCAGCAACATCAGCAGGCTTCGCAGCCACAGGAGGCCTCGACGGATAAAGTAAGTACACTATCCTCTTTCTTCCAGAGCTGTATGAAACTCTTGCGCAATCAGGACGCTCTAAATGAGCTGCAAAAAGTTCTTGCTGTCATAGACCCTCAGAGAGGAATTGATCAGGAGAAAACTGTTAGTCGTGTCCGAAGAACGGGAAGGGAGATGAGGTTGAACGTTCAGATAGGAGAATATGATATGATTGATGTCATCCTGGATCTTGGATCAGACGTTAATGTCCTACCCAAGCAGACCTGGGGACAAATGGGAAACCTTCCCTGGTTTGGTCACCTATACAACTACGACTAGCTAACCAGCAAAGGATTGTACCGCTAGGGAGACTTCTTAGTGTCCCAATCGACATCGATGGAGTCAGTACTCTAGCAGACTTTGAAGTTATTGAGATCATTGATGACAGCAACCCTTACCCAGCCCTGTTGGGAATTGAGTGGGCCATGGCCAATGCTGCAATCATCAACCTTAAAAGGAGACAGATGACCTTCGAAGGAAATGGCCTGCGCGTTATTATACCCCTCAACCCATCCCAAGGAGAAAGATATACAGAACCACTCAGAGATGAAGGGGAGCAGGATACTTTAGACCACATCTATAACATCACAGCCAAGGATGCAGATTATGTCGAGCCTAATGCTGATGGTGTAATGGATTGGCAATGTGATAGCTCCTGCATGTCTGATTCAGACGATGGTCTGGAGAATTGGCAGCATCGACTGTACGAGCTACATGGCCATAGGTGCGCGCAGATCACTCAGTCTCTTCGATGCATTAGCGCACAGCCTCGAGAATTGCCTGCACAGGTTAGGATGACAGACCCTGGAGAAATTATTGCACCTATGTCAGAACGAGTACCTCAGTCACAAAACACCCAGTGTCTGGAAATAACAATAGAAGCTATAGCGGCATGGGGGACTGATCATACAAAGCCTCAGCCCCGTCAGGGAACCTGCCAGAAATTCTTGCGCCCCAAAGTTACAAGGCAAGCTCAAGAAGTGCGAAGTAAATTCACGGGCCGGAATAGCCCTCAGGGACATTTCAGGCAGAAATATACAACAATGGAAAACACACCTCGTAAGGAGTGGATGCATAAGTTCATATATATCTTGGACCCTATAGCGAAAAATAGGCATATGAAGGTTGAGCTCCGCCACAGTACTGTAAGTGGGGATGATCGTGTGGATCGCTTTTTGATCGCATTTTCCATTAATAAAACTGGTCCTGTTCTAGATATAGCTTCCCGATCAAATCACGACAAGGCAAATGTTGGTCATCCAAGCATTGGATACCAAATCAAGGGGCTGAGCCAAGACGCTCGTGCCTCAAACCTAATAGTCCTATCGCAAATACTACCCGGTCGGGTCGAAGGGCACTATTGGGCTGAGGTTGCTTATTGCCCCGAGGCTTCAACCATGATTCTGCCGCGGCCCAAAAATGACGCGAGGTTCAAAATCCGACCGTTGGGGGGCAGCCAATTTGGCGGCGGCGGGATTTTAATTGCTTTAAATGACTGTACTAAGACCAGTGCCGGCAATCGCGCTCCACATGGACAAGATTTTCGTCAGATTTGGTGCCTTCAATGCACTGTCCTCCCCGATTTGATTGATGGCGTGTATAAGAAGATGCCTAAGTTAGGAAAAATTGCATCCTGCATTTCTTCAAGATTTTTGAGTGAACCCATGACCACCGAACGCGAGATTGACGCCTTGGTCAGAGAATTCATGCAAGAGGGTTTGATCACCTGCTCTAATCGGCCACCTGCACTAGCTCACTGTGAAGACACTTCCACAGCACCACCACGGCCGATGCAGACATGGTCTACTAGGAAAAAGTCTACAACTGAAGTTCGCACAAAGCGCAACCAAGACCGGCAGCGGCAAACAGGGCAAACCCCAGCAGCTCATCCTATGGAGCCCTCTGGTTCCACACAGGCCCCGGCCGGGGGCAGGGAGCACATTCCACCACCACGGCCACCATATCTACCACCTGTTCACCCAGGTACTGTGTTACCCCGTCGGACAAAGCAATTTACATTAGCCACACCCTCGCTGCCACAGGGAGTGCAGCTGATAGGCAGTATGACAGGGAAGATTGATCGGCTTAAGTACAGCGATCACGACACCAATGACCATGGCAAGTTTCCACAGTTTGAACCAGCAGAATACTTGCACCGCGTCAAGTACCCGGATCATGGGGTCACACTACTGGAAGTGCAACCATGGGCTACGGGCCTGGATAACGCTGGCCTACTCAAGATACTTAACATTCCCCATTTCAGTCGCGGCATACATGTGACTGTAGTGGCCAAGCAGTTACTAGCGCTGGTGCATGATGGCTATTTATGGATAGGGAACCAGAAAATTCCTATTGACGCCGCCCTCATCCATAGGATCACAGGTTTACCCATGGTAGGACCTGATCCGGGAACTGAATTTCCGTCCAAACATGACGATACAAAGCTCGTGCAAACCATGAAAGAGAGGTTTGGCCTGACAAAAGGGAAACGGTGATATCATACTTCCGTGATTCAGGAGTAGCCCATTCGATTTGCAGCTAAACTCTTAGCCTGCAAACTCATACGGAAATGCCGACCAACTGAAGTACCTGCTCCGGTTATCCGGATTGCTATGAACTGCGCTGAGGGGTATACTTATAATTGGGCCGGATATCTTACGAAGGAGTTTCTAGAGGATGCCCGCGATGTGCAAGAAAAAGGTATACCTTTTCATTATTCCTGGCTTTTAATCCTTATTGCATTAGTGGGGTGGAAAGAACCCACTGAAGCCCAGTTTGTTGAAGTAAACCCCGGCACGCCAGGGGCAGCAAGGTATGCCTCCCTTTGGCTATCCTCAGATAAGGACACTCAGCAGATGACGAACACTGTATTCGTCTTTTATGCTATGAGTATTCACTATGAGATTGTGCGAACACCTCGACTTACCAATGAAGTGTTCTCTCAATACGAGGGCGTCGCGCACTTTAGTGCCGATATGCATCATGTTTTCATTCAAGCTCGTGCAGATCCACAACGGCAATGCTTCAAATTACCCTATGTAGTCACCGAACCAGATATCAGGCGGATAGTCCAGCTTTGGCCGGCCGAATGGCTGAAAGATTTAGGGAAAAAACCCTCTATTCTGGTTCCCCCAGTTACCAATATTAGCGCAGGTACTAGTCAGGCGCAGCAGCAGAGCCCATTGGAAAATAGCGAAGACCTAAGTGATTTGCAGAGGGATGACTACGGCCAGGGTGGAGACGGCAGACAGGATGAACAGGATGAACAGGATGAGGAGTCAGTCAAGACCATAACAGATCCTACCCCACCAACGAAGCGCAAGTCACCAGAAGTAGCTGAGGTAACCAAGCCACAGTCCCGCAAAAAGGTAAAAGCATCGAAGGACAAAGATATCGAGGAGGAAGCCACTGTCATGCTGGATGCACTGGAGCATGCTCTAGAACAGTTTACGACATCGCTTACTAAAAAATGGTCAAAGTTTGCGGAACTGCATCTTGCCGGCCTCTCAGGTATCGCAAACAGGGTATCGGAGTTAAAAGAGCTCACCGCAAAATCAGCGCCCAGTACTGCAACAAGCAGCACTATGGCACCCACGCAGCAGAATATTAGGCAATGGCAACCCAGGGACCCTCAGGGACAGGTATCAAGCGCAACTCTGATACAGCCTGACACCGATTCTCGACCCCAGACGAATATAACCGCGGAGCTTCATTATACAAAGATGTCTATGTCAGAGTTGCACCTCTGTCAGCTCGCGATTACAAAGAAGATCCATACCCAAACTCAAGTGTCACAAGTCCAATTGGAAGACACCATCAAACAAAACAAAACCTTCGCAGCACGCCTAGAAGAGATCGCACAACAGAAGAAACAGGCTGAACAGACAACAACTACGCTGATGCGATCATTGGACGAGGCATGTCGGAGTCTTTCTGACTCTGACATACAGGAAGCAGAGGAACCAGGGCAGAGAATTGCTAAGCTGAGAGACTATGCCCAGCAGTCCCGTAGCGAGGTTGAACGGATGAAGATAGAACACCAACAACAGATTGCAGAACTTCAATTGCGCATTCCTCCTGAGACTCCACCAGAGGTCCGAGAACAGCGCCAGCAGGACATCAAGGCTTCAGCATCAAAAATATCAGACAACGTGGCTAGTGTCGCAAAACTAATGGAAGATAGCATAGAAGCATGGGCAAACCTACAGGACCATCCAGATGTAGGGAAGATTCAGGAAACCATCAAGTTGCGCCAGGATGAGTTAGATGCAGTCAGAATAGAAATCAAGACGCTGCCACCTATGCAGAAGATGGCTAAAGTAAAGCGCAGCAAGGAACTTCAGCAGGAAATCGAGTCCTGCAAGACGAAGGTAACGATGTTGGAAAATGCATTACAGCCCCTGGTTGATGAAGCATTAGAATTGAGCAATACTGCGGAGAGCCAGCTCAAACTTTTGAAGACCTATGACACTTTTGCGCAGGAAAAGGCTGACACAGACTCTTCTTCAGTATTATAGGAACTGGTGGAAAAGGAGAAAGCCACTGATGAGATACTGCATAATCTCACCAGTAACTTCCAGGCCCTCACGCAGAAGATTCTCCCACCAGAGCCCTCGCAGAGTGTCCCGGGACGGGCCACTAGTGAGTCTTAGGGGCCTGTTGGGTCGCGTACCCTAAGGATTACTAGTTGTGGTAACTTCACGGCTGTTGGTAAGCGGAGTTATGGGTCAAGATAGTCTTAGGGGTGTCAGGGTAAGTCAAAACCCTCTTTTTTGTAATAAACCCGTGGTTTAAATCCAGGGTTTAGGGTTTTTTGGGGTGCCCATGGTTTAAGACCATGGTTTTGTAAAAATGCGCAGTATAAATAAGCGCTTGTGTAAAGAAGATAGGTTAGGTTTTATGATGAAATAAAGATTAAGGTGAAGCTAAGATTGGTTTTGTAAGAAAAGGTTAAGTCCCAGCTGTGTGCGTGGACGACCTCTGCAGCTGTGTGCGCAGAGGGTTTTTGTAAGGAAGATTAAGGAACGACCTGCAGTTGTGTGCGCAGGGGCCTGCTGCTATGTGCGCGGCTTTTGAGGACTGAAAGGATCTGCAGCTAAGTGCGCAGATCAAACTGTGGTTTTGTAGCAAGTTGAATAGAACACAGTTTGTGGACGTAGCCCCTACACTGGGGGTGAACCACGTTATATCCGATGTCGTGGTTTCTTGTGCTGTTTCTTTTCTGTTATCTTTTATGCATTAATACTGTATACATCTGATAAATTAGATCGCTGTTGATATTTAGCTTCGCTGTGAATTCCCTGTAGTGGGTTGAGCAAGTAACGACTGTTTATTTATCCGCGAAGTTGTATGTGAATGAATGGTAAAGCTTTTATAGTATTGATTAATAAGATTATTAAGGCTAAGGTACAGTAATCCCCCTCTCGGCTTGCAGAAACCTGATTCTGCGGCACCCCATAGCTGTTTCGGGTGAGACTGCAACTTGCGCGTAGGTTGTTGCCGAAAGGGCCAACACTGTGGGTCTTTTGTTGGTGCGACACAAAAGGTTTAAACCCGGGTCTGCCCTATTGCCCAACAATGATGATGATGGCAATGGTGCCGATGATGATCATGTTGTTGATGATGATGATGATGATGAACAATGATGATGATGATGATGATGATGATGATGACGACGATGGTGATGATGATGATGATGATGATGATGAAGGTGATGATGATGATGATGACGATGACGATGAAGATGACGACGATGGCGATAATGTTGATGATGATTATGTTGATGATGTTGATGTTGATGATGATGATGATGATGAAGATGAACATGATGATGATGATGATGAAGATGAACATGATGATGATGATGATGATGAAGATGAACATGATGATGATGATGATGATGATGATGAAGATGAACATGATGAAGATGATCATGATGATCATGGCGATGTTGATGATGATGATGATGGTGATGATGATGTTGATGATGAGGAAGGTGATGATGATGATGAGGATGATGATGATGGTGATGATGATGACGATGGTGATGACAATGATGTTCATGATGATGATGACGACGATGGTGATGATGATGTTCATGATGTTGATGGTGATGATGATGATCATGTTGATGATGATGATGATGATGATGGTGATGATGAAGGTGATGATGAGGATGAGGATGAGGATGATGATGATGATGATGATGATGATGATGATGATGATGATGATGATGATGATGAGGAAGGTGATGATGATGATGAGGATTATGATGATGATGATGATGATGATGATGATGATGATGACGACGATGGTGATGATGATGTTGATGATGATGACGACGATTGTGATGATGATGTTCATGATGT
>LPNX010560442.1:189763-253047 GCA_001517045.1 Pseudotsuga menziesii
ATGACCATGTTGATGATGATGATGATGATGATGATGATGATGATGATGATGATGAAGGTGATGATGATGACAATGGTGATGATGATGAAGATGAAGATGATGATGATGATGATGATGATGAACATGATGAAGATGATGATGATGAACATGGCGATGTTGATGATGATGACCGATGATCAATGATCATGGTGATGATGATGATGATGATGATGATGACGATGATCATGATCATGATGATGACGATGGTGATGATGAAGTTTATGTTGTTGATGTTGAGGATGATGATGATGATGATGATGAAGATGATCATCATCATCATCATCATCATCATGTTGATGATGATGATGATGATGATGATGAGGAAGGTGATGATGATGATGAGGATGAGGATGATGATGATGATGATGAGGATTAGGATGATGAGGATGATGTTGATGATGATGACGACGATGATGGTGATGATGATGTGCATGATGTTGATGGTGATGATGATGATGATGATGATGATGATGATGAAGGTGATGATGACGATGACGATGGTGATGATGATGTTGATGATGATGATGATGATGAAGATGATGATGATGATGAATAAGATGAAGATGATGAAGATGATGAAGATGAAGATGATGATGATGATGATGATGATGATGATGATGAAGATGAATGCTATTTTTTATTTTACAAAACGCGCACGCAATTTGTTTGTACATAACGCGCATGCGTTTTGTTTATATAAAACGTGCATGCGTTTTATTTATCTAAATCGTGCTCGCGTATTGTTTAAATTCAAAAATTTATTTCCTCCAAATGATAAGGCCGAGCCTCTACCCATGCTTTCGTAGAATTCCTATGCCTATGTGTCTGCTTTGTACTTTGCTTCGAATTCAACATGCCTATGCCTTCGAGTATGATAAACCATGGCTAATTTAGCATTATATCCAATAATATACTCGTGTTTAGCAGTTTGTCTGATTATGCTGTACACCTCCATTTTTTATGAGATTTTAGAAACAGATATGGTTTTTTTTGCAGATTCTAAATATGTAAATTTTAACAAGAATACATAATTTTTTCTATTTTTTTCTTATTTATCTTCTGTCATCACTCCTCAACTCAAAAAACACACTGGTAGTGTTTCGTCCATGTCTCTTTCGTTTCTCAACCATTTAAAAAAAAAAATATGGTGCACTAAAGAACACCAACCTCTACATGCTATAAAAAATCCATTTCCAAATAATTGCATTAAGACATTCAAACGTTGCACCCACAATTGATGTACTGTTTTCGAGGTTTGATCTCTTAGATAATTAAAAAAAAAATTAAAAAAATTATTTTTATTATTGGAAAAATAGTCGTGCACTAGTCCTCTATGTTCTCTATATGTATACCGGTTTTCGTAAGTTTATTCCATCATTTAGACACTTAGACGCTGCACCCACAAAAACATATACCTTATAATTTGTCCCAAAAATAAAAATTTCCCGTTAAAATTTATCTAACTTTAGATAGTTAACAGCATTTTCAATAGGAAAAAAATATATATTTGGAAAGGTCATTCAATTTCCTACATTTCTTGTTTTTTACTGATCGCAAGATTCATTGTGTAAGTGTCTCAAAATATCCATGCAAGTTGGTGGATGTCTGTTTTTTCAGTTTTGTATTGCATCTAATGCCCCAAAAGAGACCCTCAACTTCTTGCACACACCCATATTCATTTCATCAAAGGGGTGGCATGTCTTCACCTTCAGATAAGTGGACCACACCATGACAGTTTTGGGTAGGACATGGCTGAAGGGTCATGGAAGCCTTATGTTAAAATCATGGAATTCAGGCTTCGACCCTTGCATGAAGATATTAGACATCGACATATCTGGGTGCTCCTACCACACTTTTCGTTCTCTATGTGGCATAAGGATTCCTTTGATGTAGTTGGGAATCACCTTGGGAGGTTTTTGCATGTATGTGAATATGTTTTAAAGGGCACAGACAAAAGGATGGGGAGAATGCTAGTAGATATTGACATTACCAAAGGTTTCCTGGATAGGATTGAAATAGAATGGCAAGAGAGACATTCTATCAAACTCTGAATTATTGAGGACTTTCTTTAGGTGTATAAGAATTAGAGAAATGGGTCATATGTGGAGGGCATGTGAATCTTCCAGCGTTGGCTCAGTAAGTGGGGATTCTATAGACTATTACAGGAAATTGTCTTTGGATGAGGCTTGTGACAAATAGATCATATCGATCGGGACCTTCTCAGATTCTAGGCAATTCAACATCCATTGGGGATGAGTACAAGAATCTCATATCCATTTTAGGTAAGCTACATGCCTTGTATCCAACACTTTTTGACATATTTGATTTAGATGATATAGAGCATATTTCTAATAGTTCCTTGTATGGAAAGTTATTGGGGGAAGTTGAACCAATTGGGGGGTAAATGGGGGCTAGGGATGGGTGTCTTGGGTCTACATTGGGTATTGTTGGTGTAAAGTTTGTAAATTACCCAGAAAACACTAGGCATGTCATGGTGGTGGATGAGAGTCAAGGGGTTTCCTAGGAGGGGGTAAGGAATTTATAACTATATCAATGGTGGGGAATGAGAAAGTGGTTGTGGATATGGAGGTGTGTGAGGATAGGTATAGGGTTGAGGCGGGGAATATATCAGAGAGCCCTTATTTTCCCATTTCATTTTGTGATATGGTCAAAATAAAAACCCCTTCTAACCAATGTTGGTAATATTTCAAGGCAAGGGTCAAAAATTTTGTCGGATGGATCTTTCTGCGAGGAAAAGGGACAACAAAAAACCCCTATTAAGGAGGGAAAGAAACACAAGTAAGGTTTTGTTTGAGGAGGAATTTCTATGGACATATCCCCTCTAAATACTAGAAGCGCTAAAAAAGACTCTTCAAAATATGAACATGAGACCATGGATAGGAATGATATCCAAGTATCCATATCTACGAATAGTTCCAGGTCCCTTAGAGTGAAAAAATCCATTTCTAGGGGAAATAAATGATCATTTTCACTCTCAATATCCGTGGAGTAAGGGGATGCTCCAAAAAACTGTCCCTCAAGAGACTTCTTGCTACATACAAACCAAATATCATTTTTGTATAAGAGACCATGGTCTCGGGTGAAAAAGCTTGAACCCTTTTTGTGCAACTATTACCCAGATAGGAGATGACATCCATATATGCTTTGGGCCTATCGGGGGTATTATTTTAGCATGGAACCCAATGATGAGTATATTTACACCTTTCTAGACTTTTGTAGGCATACTATTGTCTAGGAAATTCATTGGATTTGATTATGAATTGAATATAGTTGTCATTGATGTCAAAGGAGTTCAGTAATGACAAAGGAATAACCAAGGACATGATGGCAGGGGAAACTCAGTGTAAGACAAAGGAATAACAAAGGAAGTGATGACATGGAATGCATGATTATGTGGCATGTGTGATGAGGCTCGAAAGACATATGATGGTGTTTTGATACTATCATGAAGTCATTGTTGCAATATGACATTATTCTGGAAAAGTATGGCAATTTTGTGAAACTTTGGAAATTGACTGAGTATGGAAATATTAGTCAAAAATTCCCTAAGGAAATGCATGCCTCATCATGTCAGGCTATATCTTGTTGAAGTGAATTTTTGGACAGCTCAGATCATAAGAGAGAGAAAGACCAATGGTCTATAATAGTTTCTGCAATAGGTGCAATCTTGTTAAAGCTCTGGGAATACTATTGTGGAAGAGATTTGTGGAAGTCATTTTTGAGAATTTATGAAAAGCAGATACGCAATTTTCAACCTGTAATCCGCAATCTACAATCCCCAATCCATAACTCGACTGCAGAAAGAACATTGCGGCCGCAAAATAGTGGAAGTCAGTTTTTTGAAATTTGGGAAATGCACACCCGTAACCCACAATCCGCAATTGCGAAAAGTTAACTATGAAAGGAATTTGCGGAAGCCTATTTTGAAAAAGTTGAAAGGAATTCCCATAACCTGCAACCCGCAATTGCGAAAGGATCTTGCAGAAAGGTAATTTCAAAAATATCGTTAAGGAAAGTTAGCTGTGGAAAGATCGTTGCAGAAAGGTTAATTGCGGAAGGAATTTGCCAAAGCCTTTTTCGAAAAAGTTGAATTGCATACCCACAACTCGCAACCTGCAATTGTGGAAAGACAATTTGCAGAAAGACAAATGTGGAAAGGTCGTTGCGAAAAGTAAATTGCAGAAGGATTTATGTTGCAGATAGATAGTTGTAGAAATATTTATGTTGCGGAAAAGTCATTGCGGAAAAGTAGTTGTGGAAAGGAAATTGCAGAAGGATTTATGCCTGCACAATGTATTTAGATTCCTACACAGAATTGTGAAGTATTCCTACACATGTTGACGAATTCCCACACAAGGTATATAAAATGCCAGCAAAGAAGCACCTTAAAGGTGTTTAGATATGCTTAACGAT
The DNA here is from genome assembly GCA_001517045.1 of Pseudotsuga menziesii. Lineage (NCBI taxonomy): Eukaryota > Viridiplantae > Streptophyta > Pinopsida > Pinales > Pinaceae > Pseudotsuga > Pseudotsuga menziesii. The sequence goes on from LPNX010560442.1 coordinate 194,237, forward strand.
GTTAGAATCATGAGCATTAGCTGTAGGCATCTACAACATAACAAGAACCAAATTTAAATGATGAACGAGGGTGAAAGTTTGATGCTTGAAGAAATTTCTTATGGAGAGGGAAGAAACATAAAAGAAAAATACATGGTGTGATAAGCTACGGGAGTAAGCTACATATTAATTAAGATGCAATCATCTATAGCGATAAGCTACAGGAATTGTTAAAATATGTCATGAAACAAACAAAATGTTTATTATTAAGCAAGAGATATAAAACAAAGATATAATAAATAGAGTTTATTATCCTTGTGGAAGAACATATTATTGCATACATATAAAGAATGATTGCAGATTCATGAAAAGTGATTGCAGAATTATAAAGGATGAGTCCATTGAAGAATGAAAAATCAATGACTCTGCGAAACAGAGTGTTTAATGTTATAAATTAAACATTATTAAAAGATAATCATAGTATGTTAATAATTAAATAGAGAAGTAAGGAAACGTGTTTGATGAAGAGGCATGTTTTATGAAGTGATGTGTTTGATGAACAAGAACAACTCTAGATTGAAAGGGCGCAACTGTGAAACTCCAGAATGGAGAGTTTGTTTGTAAAGAATTATGAATGACGTTAAATGTATTTATAAGCAATATTTCGAGTGTAGAAAAGGTGTCTTTGTAATCTAGATCCATGTAGCAGCAGCAACAGAAGACATAGACCAAGAAAGTGATGAGAAACCAATGACAGAATTGAAGACATAAGAACATCTGCAAGTTGATAAAACCATATTAGGGTGGAAGCCTTGGTGCTAGGGCAGGCTACAGGCCTGCAAGGGGGTCGTAGCCTCCTTCCAATGGTAGCTGGTAAATAGGGTGTTGTATCATCCTTTCATCAACAGCTGATAAACCAGGGGGTCGTAGTCTTGTTCCAGTGGTAGCTCCTAAATAGGGTGTTGTAGCATCCTTTCAGTAGAAACCAATAAAACCAGGGGTCCGTAGCCTCCTTTCAGTGGTATCTGGTAAATAGGGTTTCGTAGAATCCTTTCAGTAGCAGCTGATAAAACCAGGGGGTCGTAGCCTCCTTCCAGTGGTAGTTGGAAAATAGGGTGTGGTAGCATCCTTTCAGTAGTAGCTGATAAAACTGAGGGTCATTGTTAAGCAACCAAATATGAGATATAGCATTAAAATAGAAGAAATAGACAATAAGAGAGTAATCCACACCTAAAATATGAATAGCAGAGATAAATATCGATCCTCTTCCAGGGAGGAACCTCCTTACACAATGTACAAGACAAGATAAGATGAAATGATGCCAAAATGAGAAGATCTTCTTCCTATATATAGGAGATAAAAGTGTACAATAACAACTAATAAACCCATTGATAGGCCCAAGCCTACATAGATAATATGTAATGCACCACAATATAGGGGGTAATGTGCCACACTATATGGTGTAATGTGTCATTGTTAAGGGCTTAACATGCCCCTCCCCTTCAAAAAGTAATGTCCTCAATGCTGAAGTAGTTTTGGATGCTGATGTATAAAGGACTCATCTTCCCATGTTGAATCTTTTGTGGGTAAGTTCTTCTGTTTAATGAGATACTCTGAAATTGATCGATTTTGAAGCTGTCTAGTTCATATTTCAGTAATTTCTTCAGGCTCCAAGATGATTTTTACTTCCTCGTCAAGTTCTGGTAACATCATTTGAACTAGTAGCTTGTCACCTTCTTTAAACAGGAAACATGGAAAACTTGATCGACTCATGAAGAGGCAGGTAGTTCCAATTTATAGTCCATACTATCAATCTTTTCTAACACATTGTAGGGACCGTAGCATTTAGGTGATAATTTATTATCCTTCTTGGTGTTCTTCAGGGACATCTGTTTGTAAGGTTGTAGTCTTAAAAACACCCAATCCCCAACATTAAATCTCTATTCACTACGGTGTTGATTTGCTTGTTGTTTCGTTCGATTTTGTGTTAGATTTAGGTTGTCCTTTAAGAGTTGAAGAACTTGTTGATGAGGCTCCATGTGGTATTCCATTGCTTGAATCTTAGAGTCTCTAAGTGAAGATGTGATGGATGGTGGATGGTAGCCATGCAGTGCCACAAATGGGGTCAATTTTGATTATGTATGGAAGGAAGTATTATACCACCATTTTTCCAAGGGTAACCACTTGACCCATTCTATTTGTTTATCATCTACAAAACATCGAAGATACCCTTCCAAACATTTGTTTACTATCTCTGTTTGTCCACCATATTGAGGGTGATAAGATGAGCTTTGAGCCAGTTGAGTACCCAAACAAGAAATAATTCGGTCCAAAAATTTCTAGTGAAAATGGGATCCCTCACACTTACTATAATATTTGGAGTACCATGTAGTTTTTGTACTGTCTCCATAAAAGAATTTTCAATCGTGCTTGCTTTGAAGGGGTGAGATAGTGCACAGAAGTGTGTATATTTAGTAAGTCTATCAACAACCACCATGATGACACTCTTTCCTTAGACTTTGGTAAACCTATGATAAAATCCATCGAGACCTCTGTCCACCTTTGGCTTGGAATGGAAAGTGGTTGTAGGAGACCACGAGTCTTAATTGTTTCCACTTTATTTTGTTGGAAAACCAAAAATTTTGCCACAAATTTTTGAATGTCAGTTTTAAGACCATCCCAAAAAAAATGTCTTTACCTTGTGGTAGGTTTTTAAGAAACCTGAGTGCCCTCCTATCGGTGAAGAGTGGAATTCAGAAAGTACCTTTTGCTTGAGTTGGGAACTTTTACCAATATAAGCGATCCTTGTACCATAGCAAATCATCTTTCCACCTACATGTATTAGAGGCACTGGGATCCTGCTGCAGATTTTGAATAAATGTCCATATTTTTTCATCATTTTTCCATTCGTCCATAGCTTCTACTATCCAATCTGGTTGGATGATCGAAATAGCATAGAGTAATGCTTCAACATCCTCATCTTTCCTGGAGAGTGCATCTGCGACAACATTTTTCTTCCCCTTTTTGTAGATGATTTCAAAGTCATATCCCAACATCTTTGTTACCCATTTTTGTTGCTCTTCTGAAGATAACCTTTGTTCCAAGAAGTATTTAAGGCTATCATGATCAGTTTTAACCTTGAAATGTATCCCTATAAGGTAGGGGGGCCATTACTTCAAGGCATGTAGTATTTGTTGATGTACATTTTTGTCATCATTTCTGATCATTAAACGTGCTCTGTTGGTGTTATTTTTACCATTTTTTATATGATAAGTCATACTTCTTACCATTCAGACCACCATTTGAAGTTGATTCTTGTTATTTCAACTTTAAACAGCTTATTCACTGCTTTGCTTGCACCATAGGTTAATATGCATAAACCAGTTGGCGTTAAATTCATTTATCTTGTTTATTTTCATAGTTGTAACATTTCTGTCATCCGGATTGTCATTCATCCTACCATTCACACCTTTTGTGTAGACCTTCTTTCAGTCTTTCATTCGAACTTAGACACAATTTTCTAGAATTTGCAATCATTTCCAGAATTGCTAATATTTCATTTTATGTAGAGTTAAATAGTTGAAGTATAGGTTGATTTTTCAGGAATTTAACATGTTTTATAACTATTTTGAGATCCAAATGTATCCTTAACACTTTCAACACTTTACATTCAGTCTTGTGTTCACATAGAGATTAATTACTTCAAGTCTTTACATTCAGCATGTGTTTTATGGTCTAAATGAGAAATAGTTTTGGTTTAAGTAGCAGCAGTATAAAAGTCTTTTGCTTATGATTTATATAGTTTATAAGTTACCTCCATTTATTTTTGTGCCTAGGACCTATATTAGCTTAAACTTGTTTACAATGTTATCATAGACTTTGCTTAAATTTGAGTTTGCCTTATTTCTGAATCAGTTTAGTATTTCATTTCCTGTTTTCATTTCAAGTTTTTAATTAGTCAAGTTCACCTTTATTCTCATAATGTTTTATTGTTCAGACTTGGTTTAGTGTTATTGTTTCAAGTTCTTTCATTTCTATAGGTAGGATAGACCAGAAACTAGTTCCAATCCAAGTTTAATAAGTTCATATGTGTTTCATATAGATGCATTAGTTTTCAGTAGTCATTAGAGGTCAAATAAATTAGGATCTATACTTTTGTTAAGTAGTGTTTCATAAATATCATAGTTGGTTTTGTCATTTGCTTATGGATAAATAGTAAGTTGCAATGTTTAAGATTTATTGTAATTGGTCTATCTTTAGTTTCCACATTTTTTGTAGAGGTCAAGTTAGATATATTTTCATTTTGCATTTCTTTAGCTTTTGTAAGTAATTTAGATGCAGTAATTCTTGAAGATGATTGGAACTATGAAGTTTCCTATCATTCATTGTTGTTAATGTATGCATGAATTTTATATCAACATTTCACAATGTTTCATAGTGAAGGTCCTGAACTTGTTCATAGTTAGTCTTTCTAATTCCTGGAGTAGAGATTGAATAATTGGTTAGTAGTTTCCATTTTCATAAGAGTAGTTTGTTTTTTACCAAGTCTTGTTTCTTAGATCAGTATTGTCTTTTGTAATTTCAATTATTGTCCATAGAGTAAGTATAGATTAATACTATTCTGATCTGTTGGTTAGGTCTAATCAGCTTGGTAGTTTTATTTTGAAGTTTAACTCGGTTTTTCATTTTGAAAGATCCTTAGATATTTTCATTATTAAATATTTTTAAGGTATGTCGAGTCAATGTCTTGGGTACGCTTCTACCTCAGCATATATTTTGTGACAACTCCAAGGTTACAAACCCCAGTCGATAATTAAATATTTGGTGAATTCATTAAGACAAAAAAACACCCAACATTTTGGTGTCATTGTCGGGGAGTTGTTCTGTAAGGTAGAATAGGTAGAATTTCCCTATGAAGTTTAGTAATAGGCTGGTGGCGGGGGAGTGGTAAGATGAGAGGTAAGAACCTACACATCTATTGTAACAGTCGCCCCCAAAACCAGCAGTAATAATAGTATTGTAGGTTTTCATTTAGTTCAGTTTTTCATGAATAGATCTAGAGATTCAAAAGGTGGATACACTAAAACTAGCTCCCCCAAACCCATTGCCTTTCAGTATTTTGTTTCTTTCTTTTATGATAATATTTAGTTTGAGTTTATTTATTTCATGCAAGTGTGTGACTTATTTTACAATTAAATCACTTAGTGGTGTTGTAAGCACCACCCATCCTGCTAACAAATTGACAGGAACATTCAAAAGAGGAACCTCAAGATAACACATGATCAAGAACTACGTATGTTGTGGGAAGATATGGTAGGAGAGAAGGATGAAGAATTTTTTACCTTTGAATCCCCTATTAGAGATCTAGGAGGAGTGGCACAAATGTAGTGCATTCCCCCATCCATTCTACCAAATTTTCACGGACCGGAGAACGAAGACCCTGATGAATTTTTATTTCAATTGGAAATACTTTGTAGAGGATATGATGATCAAAATCTGAAAATTTGTTCTCTTACTTTGAAAGGAGAATCCCTCCAATGGTTCATGAGCCTAGGTGGGAACTGCATTCAAACTTGGGAATGAATGAAACATATATTCTTGAAAATATACCAAGATTATTGCAGGTTCAATGAGGATATCTTCGAAATAATCCAGGGAGAAGAAGAAATTTTGGAAAATTATGTCAAACGCTTTCAATAAACCTTCAAAGATCAAAACTAAGACAGTTGGGGAAAGACACCTTGAAAAGAGTTTTACTCAAAGGAATAAAAAATAAATATTTAGAAATTTAAGGTCTGATGGGAGCATGTGATGTATTTCAGTTACCATATGATGATGTTTGTGAATTATGTAGAAGGTATTCAAGAGGAAAATTTGACACTGGTAAGAATATGCCCTCTTCTCATTTTTTGAAGTCTGTTGCAGGAATTGGAGTTACAAGAGCTGAAATTGGTGATTTATTTAAAATACTTGAATCTGACTTTATCAGCTCTCTAAATTCACAAATGGATATTTTGCAAGTTGGGAAAAATGAGGAATTTGAAGACACGGTTTTCCCTTGGTTGCAAAAGAAACATCTCACAAAGGATTGTCCTTTGGATAGCCTTAGAATTTGTAGCGTGTGTGGTTTGAATCATTCCATGGGTAGTTGCTCTTCCTTACCCAGGATTAAAAAAACATGCCAAGGAGATATGGAAGTTGCAACAAGTTCACTTTATGACATGGCACCACAAATTCCATGGAAATCATGGCCTACATGTATGGTTCAGAGCCCCATTTCTCCATTCCCACTCTCATAATCAATCAATGAATACTCTAACACCATGGAAATTGTTGCATCCTTAGCTTAACCCCTACCAACCAAGTTCACAAAGCCTTTGTGGCCCGTCTTATGATCATATGGATACTCTCTCTTATGTTGCAATACTACCTAGTCCTCTATACCCTCCACAAGATTTTCAACAATATCCTATTTACCCAGCAGGATCAACCACACAAGCCAATCAATTGCACCTACCACAATCACCTTCTCATAAAACTCCTCTATTCCCTATGCACATTCATGTTCAATCCATTCCACATTATAACAACAATAAAGTAGTACAATGTGCTTACAGTGTTGAACTACAACATTTACCCACCTTTCCTACTTCCCCAACATCACTGCAGGAAATTCATACAAGGTCTAGAAAGGTTATAGATATAGGAGTTATAGAAACTATGGAAGAAAAGGAAGCTTCTACTTGGCCTTATCCACAAGAAAACAAGATCAACATGGCATGCATCATGTTTGATGAGGGACAGGCATTAGAATCTAAATATTCCCCATCACCAAACACAGATTCTCTATGCATTCTAGAGTTTGATGAAAGACCTCTTGACATGACAAATGAACAAGAGAACCCAAAATATAAGGATTATATTGAGATCTAGTTCCAAGAGGTAACCAAGCCACATTACCATGTTCTCCTTCAATGCTTCTTGCTTCTAAGTCAAACAGGTCAGTTGGTTCTTCATATCCAAGTAATCACTGCAATAATTTTCTCACATGTGGATAAAGGTATATTTTTAATCTTGCTTCTCACTTGGTTTCATTGGAAAAACTCATATACTTGAATAAACATGTTTTCTTTCTTCTTAGGGTAGGGAAATATGTATATGAATAAAAAGTTGCATTTTAGTTTAGGGAATAATGCAACTTCGCTTTTCCTTGTTTTCTTTTTCAAATAAAAGAACTAAGAAGAAGATAATGTCAATGACTAAACCGAAACAATTTTTCATCATTATTTATTTACATACATGCATATTTTCTAACTATAATAATCATCTCATGAAATATTATCTGAAAGGGAAGTGCTCTAAAAAAAACTCATAATGCATCCTAGCTCTTTCTCTTTTGATTTTGTTGAAAATTTAAATTTATAGTGAAAAGTTAAAGTGTTCTTTATATAATTTCTAACCACTTTCTTCTATGATTCTTTTTTATTAATTTCATTTTTATGCTTTTATATATGGTATTTGATTCAGACATGCACATTTCTGATTTATCATTAGAACAATTGCTTAATACCTACTCTAATCATCATGTTTTTCAAAATTTTGTCTTACACCTATGGGCTACTAGTTCATCTTAGACTTATTATTAAAACTTGTCTCTTAAGCATTCGTTAAAAAGGTAGCCCAAGAGTGAGTTATATTTCTACTTGTGGGGAACATTAATGATCTTTTATGAAGAATATTGACTGAGAGGTCAAGGAACATATTTAAGTTTTTCTCTTTTGACATGATCTATAATTCATGCTATTATAAATAAAGTTACTCATAAGTTTCGCTCTAAAAATTTGAATTATGTGTTTAGCGGGATTAACATTGTCTAGTGCCAACCAGATTCCACATACTAAAATCATTATACGAAGCAAACTCGCCAGGGTACTAAACAGGCTCCCTGGCAGCGGGTCCATGCTAAGTAAAATATTAAACAAGGAAGCTCAGTAAATGCAAGTAAACTCGTCGAGGTAGTGAACAGGCTCGCTGGCAGCAGAGCTATGCTTGCATAGTACCAAGATAAACCCGTCGGGGTACTAAACAGGATCGTTGGCAATAGGGAAATATCAGGTAAAAGAGATATGGTTAATGCATCACTATGCACATGGCTCATCTAAAAAAAACTCGAGTATACAAATACATATTTAGGCCAATTATTTATGTTGTCGGTAGAGAATGGATGTAAGTTGGACTTGGACCTTGTCATCTAATTCAAACAATACCTATGATATGATTATCCTAGAAATGGGACCCAGGGTGAACTTTATCTATATTCTTTGGATGACAAGAGATCCTTAAAATGAGTCATGGATGACTGGTTTTCCTATGGCATTTTTCACATCAGTTATACTATCATTATTCATATGGTCTTCCTAAGCACTGTTATTTTTTTTATGAATGTACATCTTTGAATCATCTCCATTTATTAGTTAGTATTTATTTTTCTTACAAAAATAATAACAGCATTTTAGAGCTATTAGCTAAACTATTAATTGAAAACATTTGAGTATTAATCAGTTTTCTTTGATGGCTTGAGGACACACCATATTTTTGGTTTGGGGGAGGTTCAAAACTGTCTTTAATTTCTGATTATTTATAAAAGGATTCATTTATCTCTGACAAAATGACAGGTGTTTTCAGGATCATGCAAGTAGCAAAAGATTGTTCCAATCCATGATAAATAAAGAAGAGCACGACTAAAGTTTCAGAAAGGCGGGCTTACATCATCCTTTTGTGTGCTGACAACCCCAGAAAAATTCTTTGCATAATTAGCAGCAGTCAGATCCAGCAAAGCACATTTTGTACAGAAGATCTGTATGATAAATCGAAGGAAGGGTCGAATGACAATCCGAATGAAGTGACGAATGAGGGAAATGAACGATGATCTGAATGAAGTGTCGAATGGTGAACTGAATAAAATCATAGCGTATAACAACATGATCTAGTATGCTAAGGTATCTAATTTTGAATTATGCTAACATAATCCAATTGACTCACCATACCAGGGATCAATCAAATGTCATCTCTGCACTTGATCTCATTCCTTTGATCATCTCTACTTCATCAAATAAATCAATTAACCATGCATTATTTTGATTTTCAAACTCATTTCTTTGGCTATCATATGGTTTTAACTCTTCATTAAGTTATATGCATGCGATCTGTCATTGTATTAATTAAAATTCATCATGATCTTTTATGTCACCTATGCTTATAATCTCATGATGAAAATTACATTCAACCTGTCCAAAGTTTACTTTGGACATGGTTGAATATATCATAACCATACGAATTCACCAACGTGCACATTTTTATGATGGCACACAATTCAATATCTTTGCATGATAGCGTGATCATTCAAACGTGCTAAATCTCTACTCACGATCATTCAACCATTCAAATGGAACACATTTTAAACCAACGCCTGCGTGAATTTTGCTTCATTATGCTTTCCCTCATATTTCCTGAGTCTATCAAGCTGTGTCTCTTCCAATTTCTTGCATCTCGTGTATCCATTTGCATCCCTCGACATCTGTTAACAATGTCGATCCGCTATGATCCTGGAAGCTACCAGGATTTGCTCTGTATCCCTGAATTCAAACTATGTTGTGAAGTGTTTCTTCAAGCAGGTTGGGGTCCATTCCTCTGTCTTCTTGAGGGCCACGATGACGAGATTTCACTACTATTCACCAAAGGATTCGATGGAAAAATGGATAAGGTTGGCCATCTTACCTTTCGAGTGACTGAGGAGTCTATTGCATTGGCCATAAAACTGCCCAGGGAGGGTTCCCATTGGCACAAGCACCTCTTTCTCCCATGGACGACTCATGAATTCACCCTCAGGGCCAAATTCCAACATGTCGCAAGCACAAAAGGGTACCATAGGGAGTGGATTAAGCTAGAATATCTTGAACCCTTGACTGTCATCATCCGGTTGATCACTTGTGAAGGTAAGTACACCATTTTCAAAGCCTGTCACCTTAGATTATTGGCACATTTTGTTAATAACCAGGCCCTAAATTTCCAATTTTATTTTCTAAAGAGCCTAGAAAAAATGTCGAGCCAGGTTAGGAAAAATATCACTAACCCCTTTGGTATCCTATATCACCATTGTCTCATTAAAATCCTGATCAGTCATTAGTTGAAGGAAAAGGGGCAAACCTGGGATAGCTTTGTGTTTGAAGTACTAAAACCCCATTTGGTCAAGAAGCCCCTTGCTAAATACCCTACCTCTTGAAAGCGTCACCGATTCCAAACTCGTGCTGATGAGCCTGCTCAAACCCAAGCCCAAGCAAAAAAAAATTCTAAGTCTGTGTGGTTTGATGAGGGTACCTCAAGATAAATGCACCTTGTCCATTCATCCTCCTCTCTTAATCCTGTTCACGAGGACATGACCACGAAACCCCCATTATTTTTACCGATACCCACTAAGTCAATAAAGGCCAATTGTGATCAGTCTGTCGACCAGACCGTCATCCAGTCTATAGATCGGTCCATCATTCAGCCAACACACTCAGATATCCGTGATGACTAGACAAATGACCTTTTCCTTGAAACACCCCTTCATGTGTTAGCCAATGTCTCTTCCCATTTACTTGAAGATCCTGCTTTTGAACTTGCCCCTGCACACATTGAAGATAAGGCTCTTGAGGAACACAGTACATCTGCTGCTCCCGAACCATATCTAAAGGGATTGAGCCCTCAAAAATATCCTGAGTCTTTTGCAGAACCATCTACTCCACTCCATGAGACTGTGAACATATTGACTCAAGACATAGCATAGTTAAAAGTCCAGAATGAGAAGTATGATGAATTAATTTCTGAGCTTCGTGAAGAGAACAAATAATTACGCTTACAAGTGAAGAGCGTTGAAGATTTGAACAACGCCAAAATAGCTTCCCACATTTCTCTCTAGTTGAGGCATGATTCCTTGAAGGACCAGTTCAAGAGGCCTAGGGATAAATCTACTTTCTCTTCCAAGTCGAAGGAAGTTGCTACCGCAGCTCAGCCTTCTACCTGAATTCCTCTCTATTCTACTCAGTGGGACCTGGCATATCTCCAATTTGGGGGAGTGTTGATGTCCATTTTTGTCATCATTTCTGATCATTAAATGTGCTCTGTTAGCATTATTTTTACAATTTTGGATATGATAAGTCATACTTCTTACCATTCATACCACCATTTGAACTCAGGTATGAATAAATTTTCAATATCACATGAATCTCGATTGACTATTATCATTTTATGGTTTATTAACATTAATTTAGCATTTATTTACTTGTTTGGAAAATAGACTTCGTTTTGCAGGCTATGGTTTTCAAATAGACTCTCATTCAGATGAGTGTTCACGTTGAATACACCCATATGCTTTCGGACCATCATTCATCCCTTCGTTCACACCATTGGATTCGTTGGTTGGAATATTCTGGAGCAATAAAGACAAAAATCGTGATATGGGTTCTGTTGGCAACGTGGTACTCATGGTTCATGAGGCTTCATTCTAGAAGATCCACATTCTTGTCTACCAAGCTCGAGAATGCATCCTCTGCTCACGTGAAGAGAACCAATGCCCACGAAATCAGGCAGACGGCTTGTGCGTTGTCATGAACCGTTCCTGTAGCTATTAAGTCCCTCTGTTTTTAGAGAGGTCGACCACTGAAAGGGCTGACCTGCTCTCTCATTGTAAAAACTATGTAAAGACATCTCGTGTTGAGAAATGCATGATGCACAGATGCGCTGAGTTAGAGAACGTTGTGTAACTTTTGATTCAGTTAATAGAAAGTTTCTAATTTTTAGTTGTTGATGAGTAAATTCATGTTTTGTTGGTGATTGATCTGAGTTAGCCACAATCCCTGATTGTTGAGAAGGGCCCCTCAACAACTAGAGGTGTTTCATTGTGTATATTTCATTATTTCTTTTCTGCAGATAAGTAGTTTTCATTTTCAATATTTAACTTGGTTTTCTTGTAGATGGTGTTGTTTTGTTTCCTGTAATATATTTCTTATTCTTAATACAATTTACATTTTCATAATTTAGAACGATCGGTCATACTTAGTTTCTGTTAGTTTGCCTTTTAGCTTTTCCCATTGCAATTAGATAAAATTTAATTATTTCACTATTTCAAGATTAGTTTATAATTAGATTTAGTTATGTTAATGTTACCATAGTTGTGGATTAGCTTCATTTACCTTTCATCTCTGTTTTATTATGTAATAGAAAATGGCTTCTTTCCTTAGATATGAATGAGTGTAGTTGCTTCTTGTTATTTCAATTTTAAACAACTTATTCACTGCTTTGCTTGCACCATAGGTTAATATGCATAAACTAGCTAGCATTAAATTCATTTAGCTTGTTTATTTTCATAGTTGTAAAGTTTCTTTCATCCAGACTGTCATTCAATCGGCTATTCGCACCTTTTGTTTAGACCTTCTTTCAGTCTTTCATTCCAACTTAGACATAATTTTCCAGAATTGCTAATATTTCATTTTATGTAGAGTTAAATAGTTGAATTCTAGGTTGCTTTTTCAGTATTTTAACATGTTTTATAACTAGTTTGAGATCCAAATGTCTCCTTAACACTTTCAGCGCTTTGCATTTAGTCTTGTGTTCACATAGAGATTAATTACTTCAAGTCTTTACATTCAACATGTGTTTTACGGTCTAAATGAGAAATAGTTTTGGTTTAAGTAGCAGCAGTATAAATGTCTTTTGCTTATGATTTAGATAGTTTATCAGTTACCTCCATTTATTTTCATGCCTAGGACCTAGATTAGCTTAAACTTGTTTACAATGTTATCATAGACTTTGCGTAAATTTCAATTTGCCTTATTTCTGAATCAATTTAGTATTTCATTTTCATTTTCATTTCAAGTTTTTAATTAGTCTTTCACCTTTATTCTCATAATGTTTTATTGTTCAGACTTGGTTTAGTTTTATTGTTTCAAGTTCTTTCATTTCCATAGGTAGGATAGACCAGGAACTAGTTCCAATCCAAGTTTAATAAGTTCATATGTGTTTCATATAGATGCATTAATTTTCAGTAGTCATTAGAGGTCAAATAACTTAGGATCTATACTTTTATTAAGTAGAAGTTGATTTCAAAAAATCATAGTTGGTTTTGTCATTTGCTTATGGATAAACAGTAAGTTACAATGTTTAAGATTTCTTGTAATTGGTCTATCTTTAGTTTCCAAATTTTTGGAGAAGTCAAGTTAGATTTATTTTCATTTTGCATTTCTTTAGCTTTTGTAAGTAATTTAGATGCGGTAATTCTTCAAGACGATTAGAACTTGGTAATTTCCTATCATTCATTGTTGTTAATGTATTCATGAATTTTAGATCAACATTTCACATTGTTTCATAGTTAAGTTCCTGAACTTGTTCATAGTTAGTCTTTCTAATTCCTAGATTAGAGTTTGAATAATTGATTAGTAGTTTCCATTTTCATAAGAGTAGTTTGTTTTTTACCAAGTCTTGTTTCTTAGATCGGTATTGTCTTTTGTAATTTCAATTATTGTCCATAGAGTAAGAATAGATTAGAACTATTATGATCTGTTAGTTAGGTCTAATCAGCTAAGTAGTTTTATTTTGAAGTTTGACTCGATTTTTCATTTTGAAAGATCCTTAGATATTTTCATTATTAAATATTTTTAAGGTCTATCTAGCTGATTGCTTGGGTACCCTTCTACCTTAGCATATATTTTGTGACAACTCCAAGTTTACAAACCCCGGTCGATAATTAAATATTTGGTGAATTCATTAAGACAATAAAACACCCAACAATATTGCCAACATTTCCTTCTCATAAATGGGTTTTTTTAATTTCTTTCCCTTGATTGGATGACTTGTGAAGGAAATAGGGTGTCCTTCTTGCATTAGTACAGCTCCAATTCCATTTATTGAAGCATCACATTCCACAATAAAGGTTTTTATGAAGTTTGGTGTCATCAAAACAGGAGCTTTACACGTGGCCTCTTTGAGTCGTTGAAAGGCTTGAGTTGCCTCTCGAGTCCAAGAAAATGCATCTTTCTTCAGTAACGATGTTAGAGGAGCTATTATTCTTCCATAATTCTGAAAAAAATTGCAGTAGTACCGTGTCAGACCTAAGAATCTTCGAATATTCTTCAGGGTTTTGGGAATCGGCTTGTCCCAAGACTTGCTATAGATTAATATATCATCAAAGAATACCAACACAAATTTTCTAAGGAAAGGCTTGAAAATTGTTGAGTTATTGTAACTTCAAAGTGTATTCACTTATTGTACCCCGATGTTCCTATTGGGAGAATCATTGTTATTTCATTGTACCCCGGTGTTCCTATTGGGAGAATCATTTATATTGTACTACGTCAGTAAAGAGTCATGAGGAAAAAGCCTCCGTTGTAACCTGGGTCATTAGAACCCTCATTAATATAATATTTAGTTGTTTTGAGTCCTCCTAGAGAAGTCAGCTCAGTCAAGTTTAGTGGGGTCGACTTGGTTGAGTGAAATACGAAGTGAGTGAAAGAATATAAATAGAGAGAGGTGCTCCTCATTTGAGCACACAGTCACACACTTGTGTAACGCATGAGAGAGAGAGAGAGAGAGAGTCTTATCTGCAAGGAGGAGAAGGACAATTCTGAAGTCTTATCTTTTGTCTTTTTATCATCTATATTGAGGACACTTTTCTTGCTGGGTTTTTCCCTTTAGGGTTTTCCCAGGGTAAATCTGTGTTGATCTTGCGATTTTGTTTCTTTCAGTGATCCTGTCTATATGCTTTTGTTGTGAAATTGAATTGAATGCGGATAATATAGCTTAGCATATGGAATCTTAACAAGGTATCCAAGCTAACCTAAATAGGACAGCTTTCACAAGGTGAAAAATCCCTCTCTCCCTCTCCAACAAGAAATTAGGGTTTTGAAGAAAATTGTAATTTTGAAGATATGATTGCATGGAAAGTTGCGCCCTCCTAGAGCACATCCACTAAGCCTGAGATTGAGATTTTTGAGTGAGTATATCTCCAGGAAATTGAAACCCTAGTTTGACATTGGACCAGAAAATTGTAGAAATCCAGAGAACCAGAAAACTGCAATGCAAAATATCGCAAGTTAGTTTTGAGAGGTGAAGACTTGAGATCTCCAGAAGCCAAAAACACCAGAAAACTCGCCTCAGTCAAGCGCATATCCTGGTAAGATCATTTTCTCATTTTCTAGAATTTCATTTTTTTGTAATCTCCTGATAAGATGGCCCCAAGCACCAGGCTTGAGGACAAACTAGATGTTGATGTATTTGTAACTTTGGAATGTATTCACTTATATTGTACCCCAATGTTCCTATCGGGAGAATCATTTGTATTTCAATGTACCTCGATGTTCCTATAGGGAGAGTCATTAATATAATAAATTCATGCAAAGTCAATGAGGTTAACCCTTCGTTGCAAGTCGAGGAAATAGTCCCCACAATTGAGTTGAGGTTAACCCTCCTTGTTGATGAGGGGGGAAAAGTCCCCACAATTGAGGGGCACTAGGGTTATTAGACTCTCCTAGAGATGTCAGCCCTGGTAAGTAATTTTCAAGTCAGAAATTAGTATAAATAGAGAGTGAGCCTCTCTATATGTAACACACACTCACCCAGCTATAGCACATAGGTGAGAGAGGAGGAGCTCACACAAGTGAGAGAGAGAACAACTATTGGAGATCATATTTCTATATTTGGGTTTTACTACTGCCATTAGTGCTCATTCTATCTCTGAGGAAGTTGCGGGGTTTTCTCCTTTATGGTTTCCCTGAGGAAAATCTTTGTGTCTATTGTCTCTTGTGATTGATTGTTGTGCATGTTATTCTCTCAGATAAGATCCTAAGATAATACTGTCTAATTGATAAAAATCTAACATGGTATCACAGCTAACCTAAGAAGAAGACACTGTGCAGCTGTAGAATCTAGGGCTTCTTACTTTTTGGGTCTCTCTCCACATATCATCAGCAAAAGAAGGCTAGGATAACTCTCCATTGAAGGGCGCATCCTTTTGTCGAAGCAGAAGTTGATTCTGGGCATTTTCAGTTGCTGCTGCGAAAAATTAGGGATTTTTAAAGAAGATGAATTTTTGAGTGAGCCTAGAATATGATTTCTATCCTAATCAAAATCAAATTTTATAGACCAAGTTCAAAATTTTTGGTTGGGTAAACTCCGGAAATTCAAACCCTAATTTGACCTCGGGCCTGAAAAACCCTAAAATACTAAAACTGGTAGTTTTGGTACATTCGCTATATATCGAGATTTAAGAAGGGTCATGAGCCGAAATTTTCACAGGATGAAGATGAATTCCTAATGTACCCTACGTAAAAATTTCAGCCTTAATTCACTATATTCTGGGAGATATGATTCCTCCAAATCAGGGTTCCAGCCTCTCCCATGATTCATCCTTAAACAGGACACATAGGGAGAGTTGCTATATCTCGGGCTACGAAGGTCCAAATGAAATTTTGTAAGTTTTTATAGATAAGGAACGGAATGTAATTTTTTTGGTAAAGGTTTCACACCCTGATGATGAAACAAGGACACGTGGCATTTTGTACAAGTTTGTTGTGTTGAACAGTCCTGAAAGAAGTCACATTGGGAAAAATCTCATAAGTCCCAAATGGTGAAACCAATTCTTCTCAAACCTATGGTTTGTGAAATAGGACATACGGGGCTACCTTGGTACCAAATTTTAGACATAGAAGAGTATTAATTTTGGAGAAACCATAGAAACAATATCAGGAATTTATGCATAGGAAATCAAAAAACTAGGGCTTCCTTTTGCGAGAGCTTCCCTCCACTGTTTTCAGAAAAGGATTACTTTGGACAGCTCACCTTGAAGAGTCCCATATTTCTATCTAATCATATCTAAAATATTCCAAGTTTTGCAAATTACGGTTTCTTTGACAAACCCTAGATCAGCCAACTTCGAAACCAGGACGGACACCTCAAATTGGTAAGATCTAATCTTTTTCTATTTACATTTGAGGTTCTAATTTCAAAATGACTAATCACACCAGCTTGATGACAAGATTTTTGAAGCTAACAACTTCCAAGCATGGAAGTATAGGATCTCACTAGTTCTTGAAGGAAATGAATTGGACACCTAAATAAGTGGAGAGGTTCCAATTCCAAAGGGATATGAGGCTAAAGCCTTACACAAGAAGAACTTGGTCAAGGCCAAGAGGATCACCTTATACCACAAGTGTCTTCCCTAAAGACACCTAAATATATGTTTGATTCCTTGACCAAGATATTTGAAGGGAAGAACATAAATTAGAATATTACTTTGAGAAACTAGTTGAAGAATGTGAATATCCAGAATGCAGAGACCATACAGTCATACTTTACAAGGGTCTCTCAAATCAAAGAACAATTTGAAGCAATCGAAGAAGAATAAGATATGGTTATAACCACCTTGAATGGCCTCCCAGGATCATGGGATTTATTCATTCGAGGAATGTGTGCCAGAAGGAATTGATTACCTTCAACAGACTCTGGAAGAGCGCACGCAAGATGAAGCTCGACCCATAATAAGAGAAGAGAAGATGGGAGTAACTGAAGATCAAGCACTCACGATTCAAAGATCCCTCAAGTGATGAGGAATATGAAGAAATCAATTCTTGAATACTCTATTATCCATCTTAGCATTTGGATAAGAAATGATGATGTCATGATGAAGCGAGAGGCTCAAGAAGGAGTCTACCCATGAAACAAATAAAGATAAGTATTCAGTTGTCATTTCATGATATTATTTTGTTATGCATTTGTTTATACTCAGTTGATGTGTTATGCATGATAGAATGTTTGCATTAATGACAGTATACTATTAATATGCATGTGATGGGTAAGTAGCCCATGGTTCTATACAACTTTCCATTGCTACTTATCTAGAATGAAACCTCTTTGTTGACATATTGGATTAGTGCACAATCTCAATGTTGTCCTGGTAGAGATGGAAGGCATCTAGAAAGTTTCTGTAAGATATGGATGAATGTTGTATTGGATAAAATAGTTGCATGATTATATCTTGATGCAAAAGAATTTTTCATTATGAATATACCTTATGAAATATTTCTAACCATACAACTAATGCATTTGACTTGTAGGAAAGATCGCGTACAATCGCTTACAAAACAATGATGAGACTTGTTCTAAAGAACAAGTGATGACAGTTCAAGAAATAATCCAAAATGAAGAATAGTATGATGAGACTTCAAGAGGCCTCAGACACAGTGCAGTTATGTGACACTATTGTGGAGCCTTCCAGCTATGAAGAAGTAGCCAAGAAGAAAGAGAAGGAGAGTATCAGTTCAAGAAGAATGGTGTCTAGGAATGCAGTATCGAGACCTAAAGGGAATTCTATAATGTCTTCCATATGGATCTACAAGATCCAGCATGCTATAGATGGAAACATCGTGGGATACAAGGAAATATTCGTATCATGAGGCTTCTCATGGAAAGAAGGCATAGACTACGAAGAGACATTTGCAGCCACTGGAAGATAAGACACATGACAGGGAGAATCATGTGTGCAAATGAAAGAAGGCCTTGTACAAGATCAGAAGGCACCCATGGGATAACACATACATGAAGAGCTTGAATATCACCTAGAGTGATGAATATCTTAACCTTTACTACAAGGTTGAAGATGAAATCGTATAGAGGATAACAAGCTCACAGATGGGTGCAAGAAGAAATCTTGAAAAGGTTCAAGATAGAGGATCTTGGTATGCAGTGACCCTAGATGGATACATGCAATATTAGTAGAAAAGGAAGCTACTTGTCACTCCGGTATAGAATGTTTCAATGCATAGAGTACAAAAGGAAGAGGGATAATGATGCTCTGCTTCAGAGGGAGTGACTATAGAAGATCCTGAGGTTCGACATGGTATGACATGATGGATAGATTACTGATGGATCTAGGCTTTACTGAGAGTAAAGCATATTCCAATCTTTGCTTCAAGGTTGAAGGTGGAAGACCAGTGATGCTCCTTTTATATGTTGATGACCTGTTCTTGACAGGAACAGAGGAACTCATTAAATTTGCAAGAAGGAGACTTGCTACCAAGTTCAAGATGAAATAATTGGGTATGGGTATTACTGTCTAGGCATGGAGGTGTGGAAAAATGTGGATGGAATCTCCTTGGGAAAAGGGAAGTATGAAGTAGAGATCCTGAAGAGGTTCGGGATGATGGACTACAAGGCCATGACCACACCTATGGCATCAAACCTGAAGTTATTTAGTGATGCTTCATCAGAGACGGTTGATGCCACAATGCATTGTCAGATGATTTGTTCATTGATGTACCCGATGAATACGAGACTAGATATTTGCTTTGCTGTGAACACATTGTGTTAGTTCCTGGCAGATATGAGACATGTTCATCTGATGGTTGAAAAGCATGTAGTGAGGTACCTAAAGAGTACAATTGAGTATGGACTCGAGTATGATACGAATTAGAATATTAACCTAGTGGGTTATGTGGATTCGGATTGGGAAGGAAGTGCCATTGATAGGAAGAGCACTTCAAGGTGCTTCTACAGTATGAGATCAGGTGTGATCTCTTGGTTTAGCCAAAAGGAGTCATGCATGGCGCTGAGAATAGCTAAGAGAGGAGCAGTGAAGCTCCATTTTTTGATCCAAATCAAGATATCTCAAAATAGGGAGTTCTAGAATAACTGGTTAGACATGTTATCTGAGCATAAAATCCTGGTGAAGCTCGTAGGTTGCTCAAACGTAAACAGTCTTGTAGGTTGTCCTCAGATGTAATCAATCCTAGTGAAGCTTGCAGGTTATCCTTGGACTTAGTCATCCTTGATGTGATTCTATGCTAGAAATGGCAAGAGTGAAGTTTGAGTACTTCAGGGAGAAGCTTGGTGTTCTCCATATCGAGGTTCCTTCCAAGGGGAAGTGATGAGTCTGTGAGTCTTTTTGACATAGTGGCAAGTTGGGACTCCCATGGTCAGATGTAAGTGCGGAGCCCTTCTAACATGGTGGTAGGTGGGTCCTCCCATGGTCAGATGTAAGTGTGGAGCCCTTTCTAACTGGGTCATATGTTAGTGTTGGGCCTTTCTCTAGATAGTAGATGGTGTGTCCTACTATGCCAGTAGATGTAAGTGCTGGGCCTTTCTCTGGATAGTAGATGGTGTGTCCTACTATGCCAGTAGATGTAAGTGATAGGCCTTTCCTTGGATGACAGATGGTGTGTCCTATCATGCCAGTGGATGTAAGTGTTGGGCCTTTCCTTGGATGATAGATGGTGTGTCCTATCATGCCAGTGGATGTAAGTGATGGGCCTTTCCTTGGATGGTAGATGGTGTGTCCTACCATGCTAATGGATGTGAGTGTTGGGTGTGCCTTTCTGGCATGGTTCTTGGATGTGTTCCTTCCATGGTTAGATATAAGTTCTGAAGAAGATGAATACCTACATGGAGGTTAGGCCTACAACCAACATCAAAAAGGGTTGGCTCTGTAGAACTTCCTGTGACAAGTAGAATTGAGAGATAGCACCATTTGTTCGAGATAGCGTAAGTAGTGATGATGATGATCCGATGATGATCTAGCTTTGATGATGATCTAGTGATGATCCAACTTTGATGATGATCCAGTGATGATCCATATTTGATGATGACCCAGAGAAGAAGACTTGTGCTGATGAATTATGTCAAGAGAATACCTTCCTAGTTAAGAGGGAGTGTTGATGTATTTGTAACTTCGAAATGTATTCACTTATATTGTACCCCGGTGTTCCTATCGAGAGAATCATTTGTATTTCAATGTACCTCCGTGTTCCTATCAGGAGAGTCATTAATATAATAAAGTCATACAAAATCAATGAGGTTAACCCTCCGTTATAAGTTGGGGAAATAGTCCCCACAATTGAGTTGAGGTTAACCCTCCTTGTTTATCAGGGTGGGAAAGTTCCCACAGTTGAGGGGCACTAGGGTTATTAGAATCTCCTAGAGATTTCGGCCCTGGTAAGTAATTGTCAAGTAAGAAATTAGTATAAATAGAGAGTGAGCCTCTCTATTTGTAACACACACTCACCCAGCTATAGAACATAGGTCAGAGAGGAGGAGATCACAAAAGTGAGAGAGAGAAAAATTGTTGGAGATCATCTTTCTATCTTTGGGTTTTACTACTACCATTGGTGCTCATTCTATCTCTGAGGAAGTTGCAGGGTTTTCTCCTTTATGGTTTCCTCGAGGAAAATATTTGTGTCTATCGTCTCTTGTGATTCATTGTTGTGCATGTTATTCTCTCAGATAAGATCCTAAGATAATATTGTCTAATTGATAAAAATATAACATTAGAAGGAATAGATAATTACAGAGCATGGAAATACAAAATGGGCCTCATTCTCAAGGAGAATGATCTTGAAAAATATATCAAGGAAGAAGTTGCAGAACCTGATGAGGTTGAAGCTAAGGAAAAGCACAAAAAGGATCTTATTAGGGCACAAAGGATTATTGTTGACTCTATCAAGGATCACTTGATCCCTCAAGTGTCATCCAAGAAGACTTCGAAAGAAATGTATGATTCCCTATCAAGGATGTATGAAGGTAGAAACATCAGCAAAAAGATGAATCTAAGAGCTCAATTGAAGAGCACCAAGATGAGTCATGGAGAATCCATCCGGGACTATTTCACAAGGGTCTCCCAGTTCAAGGAATAACTAAAATCCATTGGATACAACCTTGATGAATATGAGTTGGTTATGACTGCTCTCAATAGTCTCACTAGACCCTGGGAGTCATTCATCCAAATGATGTGTGCCAAAAAGGAAAGCATGAAGTTTGATATTATATGGGAAGATTGTATTCAAGAGGAGGCTAGAGTGGACAATAGAGAAGCTCTATTGAAGGAAGATGATCAATCCCTAGCCACTCATACCAAGAGAAGAAGAAGTCAACCCAACTTCAAGAAGGGAAACCACAAGGATTCTCAACTTCCCAGAAGGTTCCAAAGAACAAGAAAAAGTTTCCCAAAGAGGGACTACTCCAACTTTCAATGTTTTAATTGTGACAAGATAGGACACATTTCCAGGAATTGTCCTTTGAAGAGAGAAGAATACAAGAATAGGAACAACAACAAAAGACATCATGCACATCTAGCTGAATATGAGGATGAAAAAGAACAAGAAGAAGGACCTCAGAGAAATCAAGCAAGAGAAGATGTAGAGGAGTATGTACTATTCTCTGCACTCTCTGGGTCTGTAACACCTGGAAAAGACACATGGCTTATTGATAGTGGTGCTTTAAAGCACATGTAGGGACAAAAGAAAATTCTGTCAAAACTTGAAGAAAGGAACTCTCCTCAGAAATTATCTCTAGGAGATGACTATCAATATCCAATGAAAGGAATTGGTGAAGCAAGCTACAAGCTTGATTCAGGAAATCCCCTGAAGATGAAGGAAGTTTTATATGTACCAGGTCTAAAGAAGAATTTACTTTCTATCTCAGATTTAGATAATAAAGGGTACAGAGTTGCATTCATAGATGACCAAGTACTCATGTGGCCCAAAGAAAATTTAATTGAAGATGCAGTTGTCATTAGTGAAGAAGAAGGAGGCCTGTATAAACTCAAGGGACATCTATAAAAAACCCTTGTTCATGAGACCACTAACCCTAGTGAACTGTAGCATAGGATTCTTTCCCACATCAATTACAAAGCACTACCTCATGTGAAAAAAGTAGCGACAAGATTACCAAACCTGAAGATCAACCATGAAGGCATTTGCAAAGGATGTGCAAAAGGAAAGTCTATCAAGAATCCATTTCCAAAGAGTGAAACAAAAACTAAAGGTACGTTGGAATTAATTCATTCACATGTATGTGGTCCAATTTCCTCCACATATTTGAGTGGTTTTGAATACTATATTACATTTATTGATGACTATTAAAAAAAACATGGATATACTTCTTGAAAGCAAAGAACAAGGTGTTTGAAAAATTCAAGGAATTCAAAGCCTTGATAGAAAACCTTTCAGACAAAAGAATCAAGACACTCCGATCAGACAATGGCAAAGAATATACTTCAAAATAATTTGAATCCTTTTTTAAAGATGCTAGAATCAAGAGGGAACTAACTACTCCCTACAATCCTCAACAAAATGGTGTTGTAGAAAGAAAGAACAGAATCATCATGGAGGCAGTGAAGACAATGATATATGATCAAGATCTTCCAATGCATCTGTGGGAAGAAGCATCAAGAACTCATGTCTATGTACAAAATAGAATATCTCATAGTGCCCTTGGATTCAAGACTCCAGAGGAGATGTTCATGGGGAAGAAGACTGAAGTAAGTCACCTCAAGATATTCGGTTGCCCAGTATATGTTCACATACTGAAAGAGAAAATAACCAAGTTGGACCCTTCCGGAAAGAAGGGAATATTTGTTGGATACTATGAAGTATCCAAGGCATTCAGAATTTACATTCCTGGATTCCATCACATGGAAATCAATAGAGATGTAACATTCGATGAAGAAGCAGCTCTCAAGAGATCCAAAAAATGTCAACATGAAGAAGTATATGAGGAAGATGTACCTCCCAGAAATGTAGAGGCTACATTCCTCCTTGAAGATGAAACACCTGAAGATCATGATATGACGGAACCACAAGAACCTCCCACGATGGAGATATCACGGAAGAGAAAGACTGCTTGGGAAAGAGAAATTATACAAGACGTTGAAAGATATGGAGTTCCTGAAGGCTCCACAAGGATAAGCCAGAATCCCAAGCCATTTTCCAGCTATGTAGCTTTAATGTGTGATCTTGTAGATCAAGAACCTACAAACTATGAAGAATTTGTACAAAAGAAAGAATGGGTAGAAGCAATGATAGAAGAATACCAATCAATAATGAAGAATGATGTTTGGGATATAGTTCCCAAACCAGAAGGCAGGAGTGTAGTATCTTCCAGATGTACAAGATAAAACATGCAGCTGATGGAAGTATAGAGAAATAAAAGGCAAGATTTGTGGCCAGAGGTTTCTCTCAGAAAGAGGGAATTGATTATGAAGAAACATTTGCACCAGTAGCATGGCATACTTCAATTAGAGCCATAATGGCACTTACATCCATGATGAAGTGGAACTTACACCAAATGGATGTAAATACAACCTTCCTGAATGGTGTGATTGAGAAAGAAGTGTACATAGAACAACCACAAGGATGTAAAGACAACCTTCCTGAATGGTGTGATTTGAAGTTGAAGACAGACAGACTCACGTATGCAAGTTGAAGAAGGCCTTGTACGGCTTGAAGCAAGCTCTAGAGCTTGGTACGGAAGGATAGATAGCTTCTTGACGAGCTTGGACTTTACCAAGAGTAAAGTCGATCCTAACCTTTACTTCAAGGTTATAGAAGATGAACATGTCATACTATTACTATATGTGGATGACCTATTTCTGACAAGGAATGAGAAACCCATTATTGAATGCAAGAAGAAGCTCACTGAAGAATTTGAGATGAAAGACCTTGGGTTAATGCATTATTTCCTAGGTCTGGAGAACTCAGAAGGAATCTTTCTCAATCAGGGAAAGTATGCAGTAGAAATTTTTAAAAGATTTGGTATGTTGGAATGAAAAGCCATGGCCACACCCATGGATACTAACCTGAAGTTGTTGGATGATGAATCATTAAAATTGGTGGATGTGACTCAATACAGACAGATTATTGGGTCGTTGATGTATCTAACAAATACCAGACCAGACATTTGTTTTGTTGTGAACACCTTGAGTTAGTATCTAGTTCAACCTAGACGTGTTCACCTGGTAGCTGCAAAACATGTGATGAGATATCTGAAAGGAACTATATACTTTGGTCTATACTATGATGGAAACCATGACTATAGATTGTATGGCTATACACATGCAAATTGGGATGGAAGTGTCTCAAGTAGAAGAAGCACATCAGGTGGATGTTATTGTCTGGGGTCTACTATGATTTCATGGTTTAGCAGGAAACAATCCAGTGTTTCTCTTAGCACGGCTGAAGGAGAATATATAACAGCTTTCTCTGCTAGTTGTGAAGCCATATGGCTTTGAAAGCTGATGTCAAGTCTATTTAACCTAGAGTTGGATACCACGATGATTCTATGTGATATCCAAAGTTGTATAAAGATGACAGAGAACCCATTGTTCCATGATAAATCAAAGCACATAGAAATCCAGTATTTCTACATTCGAGATATGATACAGAAGGGAGCCATAAAGCTCCAGTATGTGAGTACCAATGAACAAGTTGTTGATGTGTTGAAGAAGCCTCTGTCTCGAATAAATTTTGAATACTTTTGAGGCAAGCTCAGTGTTGTTCAAAAATACCTTCCCCGAAAGGGAGAGAAGTGATGTTTCAGTGGGATTGTATCATCCCTGGACACCTGTCCTAAAGTGATACGTAGACTTATGTCTCTGAGAAAGAAGCAGGATTGCATCATCCTTGGACTTAAGTCCTAAAGTGATAGGGAGTGATTATCCCCTAATGGTATCTGGTGACTTTGGACTTCGAGAATGTGGGAGGATTGCATCATCCTTGGACTTAAGTCCTAAAGTGATAGGGAGTGATCATCGCGTAATAGTATCTGATGACTTCGGTCTTCGAGAATGTGGTAGGATTGCACCATCCATAGACTTAAGTCCTAAAGTTATAAAGAATTATTATCCCGTAATAGTATCCAATGACTTTGGTCTTTGAGAACGTGGTAGGATTACATCATCCTTGGACTTAAGTCCTAAAGTGATAGGGAGTGATTATCTCGTAAAAGTATCCGGTGACTTCGGTCCTCGAGAATGTGGTAGAATTGTATCATCCGTGAACTTAAGTCCTAAAGTGATCTGTAGAATTTCGTCTTCATATTGTGGATTGCAGGTTATTACTGATGATGATGATGATGTTACTGATCGAAAGATCAGAGTATTGCTGATGGTGATGATGATGTTGCTGATCGAAAGATCAGAGTACTGATGATGATGATTATGATGTTGCTCAAAGTGTTGATGATGATGATGTTGATGAACGAAAGGTCAAAGTATTGTTGAATATGATGTTGTTGATTGAAGAAGATTAAAATACTGATGATGATGTTGTCGATCGAACGATCAAAATGTTGTTGCTGCTGAAATTGAAGATGCAAACTATATGTCAAAGATGATGAAAAACCTTCCAATTATTTATAGAAGTATCACCTTGATGATGTTGAAATGATCTCTCTCCTTCTCCTACTGTTGTTGTTGATGTTGTTGCAAAATAACCTTCTCGTTAGGGGGGGGTGTTGAATTATTGTAACTTCGAAGTGTATTCACTTATTGTACCTCAATGTTCCTATTGGGAGAATCATTTGTATTTCATTGTACCCCGATGTTCCTATCGAGAGAATCATTTATATTGAACTAGTTCAATAAAGAGTCATGAGGAAAAACCCTTCATTGTAAGCTGAGTCATTAGCACCCTCATTAATATAATATTAAGTTGTTTTGAGTCCTCCTAGAGAAGTCAGCCCAGTCAAGTTTAGTGGGACCGACTTGGTTGAGTGAAATGTCAAGTGAGTGAAAGAATATAAATAGAGAGAGGCGCTCCTCATTTGAACACATAGTCACACACTTGTGTAGAACATGAGAGAGAGAGAGAGTCTTATCTGCAAGGAGGAGAAGGACAAGTCTAAAGTCTTATCTTTTATCTTTTGATCATCTATATTGAGGAAGCTTTTCTTGATGGGTTTTTCCCTTTAGGGTTTTCCCAGGGTAAATCTGTGTTGATATTGTGATACTATTTATTTTAGTGATCCTGTCTCTATGATTTTGTTGTGAAATTGAATTGAATGCTAATAATCTAGCTTAGCATATGGAATCTTAACAAAAATAGAATTCATCAAACCTTGAAATGTGGAAGGTGCATTTGTTAGACAAAATGGCATGACCAAAAATTCAGAGTGACCTTCATGAGTTCTGAATGTTGTTTTGAGGATGTCTTCATCCTTCATTCGAATCTGATGATACCCAGAATGAAGATCCAACTTTGTGAAGGAAACTACTCCATGTAATTCATCTAACAATTCATCAATGACGAGAACAGGAAAATTATCTTTAATGGTGATCTTGTTGAGCTCTCTATAATTAGGACACATACGCCATGATCCATATGGCTTGCATACCATTACCACTAGTGCAGATTAAGAACTTTGGTTAGGCCTAATTATGCCATCCTCTAACATTTCATCCACCATACGCTCAATTTCACTCTTTTGGCTTTATGGATATCAGTAAGGTATGATGTTAGGAGGAACACTTCCTAGAATTAAGTGGATAGCATGATCAAAGTCACGAATAGGTGGAATACCTTTGGGAATATCTTCAAATACCTCAGAATGCTTATTAATGACCCTTTGGACATCTAGGGAGATAAGGAATTTTGAGGTTTTAACATCTAATGAGCATAATTGTGAAACTATACCTTGATGCCCCTCTTTTAACAACTTTTCCATACCATTAGAGCTTATCACCTTGCTTGGTTTTCCTATGATACCATTTAACTCATATTCTTTACCTTCCCATGAAAATTTCATGAAAAGTTTTTGAAAATTGAAAACCATTGTTCCCAATTATTGTAACCATTGGACTCCCAATATAACATCGGCACCACCCATTGGGATAGAAATCATTGGACTATTCAATACATATTCCCCCATAGCTAGATTGATATTATGGAATTTCCCTGAGCAATTTATAGTTCCTCCATCTGCAATCATTACTTGAAATTTGAGTGCTGGATAAACAAAGCAATTAAGAACTTTGGATAATTTACTGTGAAATATATTATGAGTACTACAAGAATCAATCAACATTGTTACCTTCTTCTTTTTGATGTATCCTTCTATCTTGAGAGTTTGAGGAGTGCTAATTCCATCCAATGCATGACAATATATGGCGGGAGTAATTTCTTATAAAGTATCCTCTTCCATTTCTTCTAAAGTCACCTCTTCTTGAGATGCTTCCTCTTCTTTTGGTTCTTCCTCTTCACAATCTATGTAGAATAATTTCTTTTTGTTGCACTTGTGTCCCTTACTATACTTATCACAATTAAAGCATAATCCTTTTTCTCTTCTTTCATCTAGTTGTTGGGGTGTCAACCTTTGTGGTGGTTTAGAAGAAGGAACATTATTTTCTCTATATGTGTTGGAGAAGGCCTTTCTAGTAGTCATTGCCATATTTTTATTTTCAACCTTCCTTTCCATCATGAAATCCTTCTCTAGCGATGATGGTTCAAAGAGATGCACCTCATGTTGAATGTTATTTTTAAAGGTTCCAATAAATAGATATAAAAAATTATCTTCTGAAATATTCTTCACTATGAGACTTAGCTGCTGAAATCGCTTGATGTGATTTGTAACTGAACCTTTTTGCTTGAGATTTACCAACTGATTGAAGAAGGTGTTGTTATTTATATCCCCATAATGTACAATCAATTCTTCAGTGAATATAGACCAAGAGATAATAGAATCCTTTTTATGGTCACAAATTCATTGGTACCATACAAACTGATCAGGTTCTAAATACAATGATGCAATAGTTACCTTTTGCATAGTGGGAACCTAGTGTAGATCAAATAATTGCTCCATCTGAAAAATTCATGTGATTGGATCCTTTCCATCAAACTTCCGCATGTCAATATTGGGGATAAAGTAGTTTCTTGGACCTGAATTGAACCCATGATGTTGTACTAAATCATCAAATTTTGAGGACTCCAACTTCCTACTCTCCAATTTGTTTTCATTTTTTCCCAAACGTGACTGGAATAAGTCATCTTTTCCTCCTTATCCTCTTCTTGAGTAGATAATTGAGGAATAAAGTTATGTTTAATATCCTTGATAAACTCCTTCAAGTCTTGAAGGTCTTCTTTACTAGCCATCCCTTTGAGATCGTATTTACTAGCCATGTATTTGAGATCCTATTTAGTAGCCATCTTCTTTTCCAATTTTGAAAATTCATCAATTTTCACATTTCCTTTAATCATATCTTCCAAATTGGACACTCTAAAAGAAATGTCTTCCATTTCCTCGTATGTCGGGGATGAATCCTCTAGCGGTTTTAGTGGAGTGTGATTCTTTCCACGTCCTTTTGGTGTAATTTTTAATAATATCATAGCCTATGGTTTACCACAAATATATCCTTCTACTAAAATATATTCAAATGCAAAAATGGCGTACCTTTTCCAAACCCTGATTGGGAGACTATTTTAGGGACGACTTGTAACTGCAGTAAAATTTGAATTGCAACTCCTATAAGTTTGAAAATTCGGCCTATAGTACCTCTATATTTCCTATTTCCAATGCTATGGGTCTGATCTAATTTGGATGAGCCAACAAAAATTTATTTCAAATATACCAAAGCTTCTTATTTTTTGGCCTATACAAAAGAGAGAACTTGTAATGTATTCCACGTGTCCACTGTTTTGTTTCTGTAGTTGAAATTTCTACCATAGATACCTTGGTCCATCTTATTTAATATGAAACTAGTCTCACTCCATTTGGATCACAGATTCCTCAGATACGACCTTATTCCCAAGAACACCTGTTTTAGACTAGCTTTAGGACTAGTTAAAACCCTAGATTCCTCCGCAATTATATTCAAAACTGTAATGGATCAAGATCTGATTTTTTTACTAGAGATATTTCGGTCTATTTTGGAAGTGGTATTTTAACCTCAATCTATGAATCCTTGTAGAAAAAATGTTCTAGCAAAAGTTGCAGGATGACTCATTTTGCAGAATCCAGTCCCGACAAAAAAGCTCTTATACCAAATGGTAAGCAACCAAATCCAAGATATAGCATAAAAAGAGTAGAAATAAACAATAAGAGTAATCCATTCCTAAAATATGGATATCAGAGATAAATATCAATCCTCTTTGAGGGAGGAACCTCCTTACACAATGTACAAGACAAAATAAGATGATATGATGCCAAAATGAGAAGATCTCCTTCCTATATATAGGAGATAAAAGTGTACAATAACAACTAATAAACCCACTAATAGACCAAAAGATACATATATAATATGTAATGAACCACAATATATGGGGTAATGTGCCACACTATATGGTGTAATGTGTCATCATTAAGGGCTTAACAGTCGTAGTCTCCTTTCAGTGGTAGCTGGTAAATAAGGTATCGTAGGATCCTTTCAATAGCACCTGATAAAACCAAGGGGTCGTATCCTCTTTCCAATGGCAGCTGGTAAATAGGGTGTCAAAGAATCCTTTCATTGTTAGGTGATAAACCAGGGGGTCATAGCCTCCTTCTTGTGGTAGCTAGTAAATAGGGTGTTGTAACATCCTGTTAGTTGTAGCTGACAAAACTATTGTAAATATAGTTTTTCAGTAATAAAAAGTGTTGGTGGTTTTCCCAATTGGGATTCCATGATAAAATTGGTGTTACTTGTATCTTGTTGATCGTGTGTGTTAATGAATAAGTTAAAAGTGGTTTTAATTGTTAAAAGTTATCAATTCTTATTCACCCCCCTCTCAATATTGTCCAATATTCTAACAATTGGTATCAGAGCGGGATCCTTCACTACAGTTTAAACTCTGGAAGGAAGATCCTATTAAAAACCACTATGGATCAACAAGAAGGGTTTTCCACCAACAGAAATCCATTATTTACAGCGGATAATTATGCATATTGGAGTGTAAGAATGAAGTGCCATCTAATATCTCTTGGATACAAAGTCTGGAGGTATGTTGAAAAAGAGTACAAAGTACCAGACGAGCTACCTAAATATAGATATGAATTAGACCAATATGAGGCCAATGAAAAATCCCTGAATGCAAGCTTGAGTGGGTTAAAAAATTCAGTGTTTGTAAAAGCCATGCAATGCAATACATCTAAAATGCCTGGGAAAAATTAAAAACTATCTATGAAGGAGTATTCAAAGTCAAACAATCCAAATTTCAAACATACAAAGGACAATTTGAAAGTCTAAAAATGAAAGAGGAAGAAAATATTGCAGAATATATTTTAAGAGGAGATGAATTTGTCAATGCTATTAGAGGCCTTGGAGGAGTAATAAAGAAGAGATAAGTCGTTGACAAAGTACTAAGAACCCTGCCCATGAAGTATGACTCAAAAGTATCTACTCTAGAATAACGAGATGATCTTGACCTCATGACAGTAAATGGACTACATGGGATCTTCACTGCATATGAGATGAGAACGGTACAATATGTACCATCAAAGAAAGAAAAATCATTTAAAGGTTCAAAAGAGCCAAAGAATTATGAAGCCTTATCCAAAAACCAATTAGAGAACCTAGATGATGAAAAATCTCTTTTCATCAAGAAACTTGAGAGAGGTACTGGAAAGTACAAAGGGAAGCTACCCTTGAAGTGTTTTAACTGTGGAAGGATTGGTCACTTTGCCCAAAAGTGTCCTTACCCAAAACAAGAAGATCATGATGATGATGAAGAACCTTGCTATCATAATAAATATCAAAAGAGTAAGACCACGTACAAGAAGAAATTTAAGAAAAAAAATAAAAACTTATATTCCAATGAAGATAGTGAAGATGAAGATATAAGTGAAGATGAAGAAATCCTATTCATGGGGACAGTAACTTCAGAAAATGATTCAGATGTGGAAGGAGAGGTGGAACTAAAGTCCGAATTCATTTGTGCTCTTAAAGAACTCAAAAAATGCAGGAAAAAGAACAAACAGTTAAACCAAATCATTAGTGACTTGAAGACTCAGCTTAAAGGGGCAAAGAAGATTGAAGAGGACCTAGATTTGTAGCTCAAAAAGAGAATACAAGAATCTGAAAGGCTTGAAGAAGAGATTATGCACCTTAGAAAGAAGTTTGATGAAGAATATATTAAGTCAAAATTTGAAAACAGTTCAAATATTTTAGTTGATGTCTTAAGTAGCCAAATACCACCAAGCTATAAATATGGATTATGATATGACAAAAAAAATAAGCTAGAATATTCCTCTCTCATAAACCAAGATGAAAGAAGCTATGATAATGCATTCAATAAGGAAGAAAATAAGAAATTTTCTCCTATTACAAACATCATTTATGATTCCTAGAAGACCAATGACAAGTATATTTCAGCAAATCTTTTTTGGTCGTTCCTACTCTTGTAATAACTTTGGACATAGAGCCCTAAATTGCAAAGAATATGAAAATTTTCATGTATATAAGAAGAATACACCCAAGCAGCAGAAGAATTATAGGAAGACTAAATCCATTCATCATAATTCTTCCCAGATAAAAAATTTGAGAAGATATGAAAATGAAAATATCCATTACAATCAGAAAGATCAAAGATTGTCTCAATATAAAAGGCATTCTTTGGATATTGTCATTGTTGTCATAAGTTTGGTCACAAGGCTGTTGATTTCAGAACCAGGGGAAAATATCAAAGTTTGAGAAGGAAACAAGAAGCAAACACATCAAATGATAGAATACCAGTAAGTAAGGCACCTCATGGAAAGATGTGGAGAAGAAATTTTGATTACAAAGACTCAAAAGAAACACAAATTTCTAACATCAGAAATTTTCCAAAGATAATGTTGAGCATAATAAGAATCACATACATTATGTTGGAAATAAATATGAAGATGTAAAAGAATATATCGATGGATATGAAGATGATGATGAAGAATAAAGTGATGGTTGTGGATGTATCTTCTAAACCTAGAAGAGAACCCTGAAATGAGCGTTAGAGGGGATTATATACGCAAGGGGAGTTAATATCATAAAATTGCAATTGGTACTTGAAAAAAATCAGTTGGTAAGAAGAAAAGAATGTTTTGAGGTTGCCATCAAAACTAGAATAAAGAGAGTCATAAGAAATACTTGGTAAAATCTATCTTCCTCAAAGACAATAAGAAGTGTAGAAGTGACAACTTAAAAAAGAAGACTTTGCTAGAGACCATCTCTGTGACAAAGTGAAGTAACGTGAAATTATTAAAGTGTGTGATCCAAAAGTCATAACTAAGTTAGAATAAGTTTTTTTCCTTTAAAAAAATACAGAAGTTATATGATGCATCCATAAAAGAGAAATTAGGTATGGAAGAAAACTAAAGTTTGGTTGAAAGATATCAAAAGTAAAACTCATGATTATAAACTATGTCAGAAAAGGAAGGAAAGGATGGAAAAGGGAGGATTATTGATCGGGGGATTCTATAAACTTAAGCGTCCAAGTTTCTCATTTAAGAAGGGACAACGATAAAAAAGGAGAAATATTGGAAATTCTCTTTAAAAAATGGCTACAAGCAAGGGAATAACAGGTTATCCTTTTTGTGATCTCGAACTGTGTTCAAATGTACAAGACTATGCTCAATGTTTCAATTTCTCCTCTGAGATCATCTTCAGGAGACTTTGAGAGCCTGAGATGTAATGGCTATGAAAAACTTCATTTAAATATTAGATCATTTCTCTTCTTTGCCCATTTGAGTAATCTGGGTTTAACCTAATTTCTATCTTTTCCCTTACCTTTTGTTTCGTTAGATCCTCCTCTTTTGCGATGATCGTGGCTTTTTCCATGCATATATGATGTTTGGTTAAATGTGCATGTTCAGCTAAAGCGTATTTTTAACCCTATCATATTTTAGATCGGTGCAATGTTCTTTAAGCCTAAATTCAAAATATCTCCCAGTTTCGCCAATGTAAACATCTTGGCAAGAACATGGTATTGAGTATACTACTTTATATAATTCGGGTTTGATTGGGTCCTTTAATGAGTCTACCATATTTCTGATGGTGTTTGGAGGTCTAAAAGAGACTTTAATGTTCTTCTTTCTTAGAATTTTGGCTATTCTCTCTGATGCACCTTTTATGTATGGAAGGGAGATTCTATTCCAATTATTTTCATTGTTATCATCAATATTCTTCCTCTGAGTTTTTTTAGCATTGTTTATGGTTGTGTTAATCTAGTTTTTATTATAGCCATTGTCTTTGAAAACTTGTGTTAGATGTTTTAGCTCTTGTTCTACATGTTCCTTACCACAAATTCTTAATTCTCTAGTTACTAAGGTGTTAAGAACCCCAATATTTTTTGGAGGATAATGGTGGGAGTCTGCATGTAGATACCTATCTATGTGTCTTTTCTTCCTATAGACCTAGTGTGTGATTGATCCATTGTCCGATCTAGATATTAGTACGTCAAGGAAGGGGATACAGCCATTCTTCTCAATTTCCATAGTGAATTTTATGTTCTCATTGCGATTATTAAGGTGATCAAAGAAACGATATAGGTTCTCCTCTCCATGTGGCCATACTGCATCCGTATCATCCACGTAGTGTTTCCATCTCCGAGGTTTAAGAGGAAAATATTCTACGCCTTGTCTTTCAAATTTGTCCATGTATAGATTAGCGACAATCGGGGATAGCGGGGAGCCCATAGCCACATCCTCTACTTGTTCATAGAATTGATCTTGGAATGTGAAAAAAGTGGAACTCAAACAGATCTCTACTAGTTTAGTTATGTTATCATCCGTAAGCTCTCCAATGGTTTCAATCGCCTCATCCAATGGTATTTTTGTGTATAAGGATTTGACATCGAATCTTACTAAGATTTCTTCCTTGTTGAGCTTTTCCTTGTAGACATCATTAATCCAGCTGGTTGAGTCCTTAAAAAATGAGTTTGTTCTCCCTACCAAGGGTTTTAATAATGTTGTCAAGAACTTTTCCAATCTGTATGTGGGCGAGACGATTGTGTTGACTATTGGGCGAAGTGGTGCACCATCCTTATGTATCTTAGGTAGACCATAGATGCGAGGTTGGATGCAATCCTTAGGGTATAATTTATCTTTAACATGTCCAACATATGACTGATAATGTATTAACAAGCTGAATGCTATCTCTTTCAACCTAGCCTCAACTTGTTTAATCACGTACATCTCCCCTGCCAACCTCAACAAAATATGATTTACTTCTTTTCTGTAGTGAAGATTCTTGATTGCGGAAAGGTGTGATATCCAGTTGTTTTTCATTTGACACCTTTAGCTTCTCCACCAGTAAACAGTTCTGAGTTTTTAGATCTTCAACCTTATCTTCCATATCCTTTTTCTCTCCCTCAGTAATGGTAGCTGACAACATTAAGGCATATTTGTCTGATTGCAAGATTTGATATTCCTCCTTCAGTCTTTCCAACTCTGTGAGAGTGTCATCATATTTTCTTTTCAAGGTTTTCCCTTATCCCCTTTCTTTCCTCAAGGTTTCTTTTACTTGGGAAATTTTTTCCTTATACTACTCAAGATCATCAACCATTTGATTAACATTATCTGCATTGGTGAGAGCTTAGGCTACTCCAGCTGCTGCAAGGAGTTTGGGATATTTATTAGTCCCATGTAAAACTGTTTTCTCGGTCACCATAATATCTACAAGTTGATCCCCAGATTCCATCATTTTCTCGGTCCTTATCACGATCCTCTTCTTGTTTTTATCATATAAAATAGTATTAATATCAGCCACTTCCTGTTCCTAGGATGGGGTGAAAGGTATTAGTCCCAGTTCTACCAAAGGGGTTGGATTTTATGTCGTTGTGCTACTTGATGGGACAGATGACTCCAACGGATCATCATGAGACTGTGTCTGCTCAATATTGGCACGATCTTGTTCTTCCTGCTCCTTTTTTCTGAAGCTCTTCAGTTGCTTTCTCTTCCTGGTCTCTTTCTCGATCAGTTGCTTCATGTTTTATCCTTTCAACCTCTTCCTTCATTTTCTGCATTTCTTCCTCTTATTTCTTTTGTTGATCCTCATTTGATAACCGTTGCTCCGCTTCCTCTAATAGTTTGATGGCTTCTTCTTCTCTCTTCTTTGTAGCTTCTTCTTCTTGTTTCTTTTGATGCTCAGCAACTTTACTACTGCTTCCCTTTTCGCCCACAGTTGTTATCTTTTTCTTAAATCTTCTTCTTAAAGCTGTCATATTGCAAGCGTTGAGGAATATTTCTTCATTTTTGTCCCAGTAGTACATGTACTCAAAATGTACCCATGTTGCTGCAAAAAAGTTAGCAACCATCTCTTCTGAATCATTTCTATGAAAACTTATTTCTCCGAAGCGGAAGTATTCTAACTCCTTTACAAACTCCGGTGCACTTTTCACCTTGGAGAACTTATAACTACCTATATAGAATGGGAGTGGTGGGTACATAGCCTTTTTCTAATCAAATAAGAAGTTCCCAATCCCATCAATGTAAAGCTGCCTCACCACTTCTTTATGAACAACATAGTCTGTAGCGTATTTTGGTAACAAAGAGGGGGCCTAGTTCTTCGAAACATCCTTAGGTATAAACCTTCTTCTGTTAGGTAATAATGGCCATTGACTTCTATAATATTCAATGTTTCCTCAAACATGCAATTGCATTGTATAAGGAATATTAACTTGTACAGTGGAATTATGAAATCTGCGCAGATGCTCTTGAAATGGCTAAAGTATTTGTGTGCCCAAAACAACTGGTATGCATAATAGACAGGGTTTTTGGTCTTATCCCATTGGCAATTCAGTGACGGGAACTGCTGAATGCAAAAAATGCAATCAATTAGAAAAGAGCTCATGTAGAATTTTGACTTCTTTTGTGAGATACCTCCAAGCGTTGTACTTATACATGAGGGGAAGTTGTTGGATATTATATCAGCCCAATTAAAAATGGTACCTTGGGTGGCCATGAAAAAAATCACTTGCACCCAGCTTATTTTGTAACATTTTCCATTTTCTCGACCGAAAATCATGTTCAACATCAAAGCTAAAAGCCTATATGGAGTGCACAAGTTCGCAGTTTCATACTCCCCTGTAGGCCTCATACGAAACTGCTTCCCGTGGGCCATCATTCTTCGAACATAGTCAAAAATATCAAGGTCTAGCTCTTTTAACCACTTTTCTGTTAGATAAATCTGAGGAGTGGGAAGCTTGTAGGCTTGAGCTACATAATCTGGGCTAGAAGCGGTAAAACCTTGTCCAACAGCATTTGATAGAATCATCTTGGTTGCATTTTCCTTTAGGAGGATCCAGACGATCACTTCTGCACACGAAAAAAGTTCTGGTTGCATGGAAGCATTCATAATAGCTGACCTTTATATGTTTGCATATATTGGAAAATCCTCTAACCTTGCATCTGGTATGCTCTATTCCTTCATCATTTGGTAGATCTGCCCCCATTTGTACTCAAGCTCAATGCCAGTAAAAGCTTTGGTATCTTCGTATATGACTTCTACTTCTGGATCATCCTCCATGGCTTGAACCTTCTTCTTTCCTCTTCAAGGCATAATGTTATATAGAATATGAGGCTATTAAAACCATAAAACAATGTGTTAGATTCATTTCAAATGTATGTAACTACAACTGATAACTCTGTCATTGTGCATAACCTAGAAAAGCAAGAAGCCATATTTAATCAGAAAGCTTTACCATATCATCATGATACATCTCAACAAAGTCTTTATTCCCACAAGAAACCAGGAAATATTGAAATGAGAATTTAAGCAACAGGCTTAAGTATTCTTCAGGAAAATTCTAGATACAATTCACAAGCAAGTAAACTCCACTTCAAGGGAACCGTAGGATTTCCGCATGGTAACACATATCCCTGGGTAGAGTAACCCCCAACATAATCATCCAGGTAAATGAGAAAACCATGACTACCAGAAAAAACCCTAAAAATCAGACAACCAGGTCTTTCGCTCAGAGAGAAAATGTCTCCCACCATCCGAAATCAAGTACAGCGATCCTTTACAACCCTTTTTCAACCGTTATAAATAACGGTAATCCCTCCACTCCCGTATTGGCGAAATGAAGGAGTGGTGCAAACGAGGAAACTCTCACTGCCCAAAATCCTCCCACTACAAACTACTAATGGAGAAAATCCCATGGCGATGGATGGGTGATAAATGGCTTGGGTCAGGTAGAAAAGATCGGCATCCCTGGCTAACCAGAAGCAAGTGAGCAAGGTTCCATTGCTCGAGGAGGATGCAAACACTGGAAAAAAAAACTCTTCGACCTTGAGGTCTAAATACTCACCACGAGTTGGAAAAACCTAACCCTACCAAGATATCACAACCTTCCATCAAGCATCAAAATAAAAATTTAATCATTAGGTCAAGATCCTACCTGGCTATTGAAAACAAGCTAGAACAAGTGCGGTCCCAGTGCGACTGACTAGATCCACCCAACAATCGACAGCTTTGCATAGTAAAACATGAGATCAAACAGCCAAAAATGACCGTAACACACTCCTCTACAGGATTAAAAGGTTAAAAAAAAAACGCCCGACACACAATAAATGGTCCTCGGGTGAAAACACCGTTGGTGCCAAAAGAGCGATGCATCGAAAGTGATCCCATGAGAGGAAACCATTGCTTCGGGTGAAATATCAGAAAGGATCTTATGCTTCTCAAGCGGCTACATACTTGTCTTACCAAGACGAGGCAATGACTCGAGGATTTTATCAACAGAATAACCCACTATCCACCTGCAACGGCATCGGGAGACTCTTTGGAAAGGCTATCGGTTGAACATCAGCTTACACGTCTGAAGCATCGGTAAATAACTTAGAAACAAACTCTATGTAAGACTTAGGAACCAACATTCACAACTTCGGGAAGGTAAGAACATAAGACTCCTCTGCAAGCATAGGAAAACAAATTAACAAGTCAATCTAGTGTGTCAGAAAACTACTGACAACCATCCGAAAGAAATCAGAAATTTTTCTTTGATATCATCGATACCATAGATGAGAGTTAAGCCGATGATTCGACAAACTCTTGTGAGTCTTCCACAAAGCATTCGAGAAGCGAAGGTTCGGTAAGCCAAAAAGAAACTCTTCTGCTACGTCCGATAAACTCCATGAGTTCATCCGATACATCAGGTGGAAAGAAAGAGATTTGATTTTAACAAAAACAGCTTGCAATAGAAAAAACTAAGTTATGAAGAAATTCTTGGAGGATAAAGGTATACTTTTAAGGCTTGAAAGCTAGAATTTCAACAAAGGGGGGGCCTAAAACATAAAAAAAATTGGGGTGGTGGTTGCAGTAGAAACAATTGGTGACTAATTGGTGAACACATATCTCTGAAAAAATTGGCTTTTGAAACATAAAACGGCTTTAAGACACTTTGTTTAGATCCACTTGTCTCAACATTTTCTCAAGAAATTATTTAATAATCCAAACTTTCAAGGCATGCAAGATTCAGAACTTATCATTCATTTTTGTCCACTGGGATAAGGTAACCAAGATTTCAAAGTCTTGATAACTCTCCCAAGGCCAAAATACGAGATTCATTTACCTCTGCATTTGGTTTCTTTTGGCTAAGACACCACAAGATTGTAACAGGATTAGGACAAGTATATTCATTTGTTCTTCGTTCCCATGCCTTTTGCATTCTTTTGATGCTTTCAGACTTTTGTCTATTGAATCTTCCCAGATTTCTCTTTTTACATTTGAGATTTGATTTAGGTTCTTCCATCCATGGTGTCCTTTTGCTTGAGTGATATTTTGTTTCATCTCATGGATGGAGAAGAACCTTTGAGCAATCTTGTTATTTACTGGTTTATGCTTCATTATACTTTCTGAGATATCTTTTGTCTCTAGGAAATTTTGACTCTTGAGCCTTTTGGCTTTAATTTGTGGAATGTGATTATTTTGAATACCATACACCTTCCTGTCATGCTTCCTTTCCATGGATCCTTGGTTGCAAGCTTCCTAGGATAGATATTTAAGGTGAAGTGGATGGAGCCTCAGAATAGTATTCTAGACTTCTCCTACCTCGGTTAATTAATAGGGTTTAAAACAGGACTTCAATGTGTTCCGAAAATGACTTTCCTTCCAAAGTCTATCAAATTAAAGAATATTTGTAATAATAAATTCTCACATAGACAACATCCAATAAGCAGTTCTTGGCTTAAAATATCCGTAGTTTGTTCAAATCCCAATGTACTCCAACACCAAATTCTGAGCCGGTTTATTTAAAATAAACTAGACTAAAGCATAGAAAAGCATAAATGAACTAGAATAAAGCAAAACAGCAGAAAGCAAAGAAAATTAACTAAAGCAATAAAAAAAAAAAGTTTATTTATGTACAAAAGGATCCTTCAAAGTACTAGGTAAAATAAGGTTTGAGAACCAAGCCATTGACAGGATAAATCTCTTCCCATCCCTGCAAATCCTAATGTTCATACATTGAGGATCCTAACTTTGTAGCAATCAGAAACGAGCTGACCCAGAGATGTTGAAACTTAGTGTGCTTACCCCTTTCATCATGCAAGTGATCCCATTTGAGGACTAAATCCCCCACTTCGAAACTCTTATCTCCAGAATTACGCTTGTCAAACCATCTCTTTACAATCTACTACTGATGTTTAAATCTTTATTTAGCTTTGAGCCTAGACTCTTCTAACTTCAAAAAGGTATTGATTCTGACTTGTAAAAATTCATTACTGGATCCTCTTGAAGCTTGGGCTAATTGGGAAGCTAGGAGTAAAATGTTTGGTGGCAAAATGGATTCTTTTCCATAAACTAGGGTGTAAGGTGATACACCTAAGTAATTCTTGGGTGTGACTCTATCAGCCCAGAGTGCATTTGGGAGAGCTATATGCCAAACTCTTTGGTTTTCTATGACGGTTTTCTTCAAAATTCTAATGAGATTTTTGTTGGTAGATTCTGCTAATCCATTACCTTATGGATAATAATTAGCAGAATAATGTAATTTTATTCCCTTGTCATTAGCAAATTATGTAATTTTAATTGATGAAAAATAAGGTGCATTGTCAAAAACCAGGGAAATTGGAACCTCAAACCTTGTCATAATATGTTCTTGCAAGAAATCAATGACTACGTCTTCATTTACTCTCAGTAGTGGAATGGCTTCCACCCATATGGTGAAGTAATCGGTAGTTGTAAGGATGTATTTATGCTACATTGAAGAATTAGTATTAATTTCTCCAATAATATCAACTCCCCACTATTCAAATGGTTCTGAAACCACTACTGGTTGTAATGGCCCAACCGCTTTAACCAATCTTCCCCCACTTCACTGGCATGTATCGCATTTCCTTACATATGCATGTGCATCTTTGAACAAGGTTGGCCAATAGTATCCTGCCCTTAAGATCTTGTGGGCAGTGGTATATCCTGAATAATTCCCTCCAGCAGGACCATCATGCAATTCTTTAACCACTTTAGCCGCATCTTCATGTTCTAAACATCTCAGAAAAACTCCGTCGTAGTTCTTTCTAAAAATAACTCCATCAATTACTTGATAGGATGCTAATTTCAACCATAGTGCTATTCTTTGCTTTGAACTCCAATAACCTTGCTGGAGATAATGTATCAGGTCTGTATACCATGATTCTGGAGC
Source organism: Pseudotsuga menziesii (assembly GCA_001517045.1). Classification (NCBI taxonomy): domain Eukaryota; kingdom Viridiplantae; phylum Streptophyta; class Pinopsida; order Pinales; family Pinaceae; genus Pseudotsuga; species Pseudotsuga menziesii. Next base: position 235,597 of record LPNX010560442.1, read on the forward strand.
TGTAAAAATGGGACACATGTTGATCATATGAACTTCGGTCTCATTTTCCAAATCACTTTCTTCACCATTTTGACTTTTAGCCATTAGCTTGCAAATTCCTTGTCCTTTAATAATAGCTTCTTGCTTAAACTCTAAATCGTATTCCTATAGATCTGTAACCCAATTTCCTCTTCTCTCTCCCAACTCTTTTTGCACGAAGAGGCTTCTGACCGCTGGGTGAGGAATGACCACTTTAGTCTGATTCTTAAGTATATATGGCTTTAATTGCTTTACTGCTTTAAATATTGTGTATGCTTGCTTGTCAATGGAAAGGTAGTTTAATTTAGCACCTTGCAAACCATTGCTCATAAATGAAATAGGGAATTCATCTCCCCCTTCTTCCTTTTGAGTTAGCACCGCTGCGAGCGAATTATCAGAAGCAAAAGTGTACAATATGAAATATTTATCAAAATCGGGACTTCTAAGTGAAGGTGCATGTGTTAGTACTATTTTGATCTTAGTAAATGCCTCCTTCTTTATGTCATTCCACTTAAACTACACACTTTGCTTAACCATCTGCTGCAAAGGTTTGACTATTTGTGCAAAATCAGGCACAAACCTTCACACAAAAATAATGGTCCCCATGAACGATTGCATGCCCTTCTTATTGTGGGGAAAGGGAATCTATGCTATAGCTTTAATCCTTTCTGGGTCTATGGATATTCCCCTTTTATAAATGACATGACCCAACAACTTTCCTTCCAGCACTGCTAAAACACATTTCTTGGGATTCAACAAGATACCGTATTTTCAACAACGCTCAAAAATGTGTTTTAAATGATATGGATGTTCTTCTCTTTTCTTAGAAAATACTGTTACATCATCCAAGTAGACCACCACACTATGGCCTATCAGTCCTAGGAAATCTATGTCTGTGGCCCTTTGGAAAGTGGCTCCAACATTTATTAATCCAAAGGGCATTCTCCTATAGGCAAAGGTTCCCCACTTTGTATGGAACATAGTTTCAACCTATATTGTTCTACTACCAGTACCTGATTGTAGCTTGAAAACCCATCCAATAAGGAGAATAACTCGGATCCTGACACCATCTACAAAATATGCTCCATTGGATGGACTGGATAATTGTCTTTGTCTGAAGCACGATTCAGATTTCTAAAATCCACACAGAGTCTTATTTCTCCAGACTTTTTTCTCACTAGTACCAAATTTTCTACCCATTCTGAGTGTCTAACCTTGAAAATAATCTTAGCATCAAGTAATTTCATCACTTCACTTTGAATCAGGGGTTCCATCTTAGGATGCATCTTCTGGAGTTACTGCTGGAAAGGTTTTACACCCGCTTTAAAAGGAATAATGTGTTGGATTATGCGAGTATCATACGTCTTCAGATCATCATAATTCCAAGCAAATACATCTTTATACTGCTAGAATAAATTGATGAACTTACTTCTTTTGCCTAGAGAACAACATTTCCCCAAGTTAACATACTTGGGTTCAGCTTCTGTCCCTAGATTGATCAGCTCATACTACATTGATGAGCTATGAGTTTTGACATTCATTGGTCTTTGGAATTTATTATTCAGATAAAACATTCCCTCTAATTTCCTTACCCCCTTTGGTATGAAATTACCATTCTAAATATTTGCTTGGTGTTCCTCATCATCAATAACTGCATCTTTAAAAGTTTCCTCATTGGTTAAGAATTCCAAAATCTGTTGGTCATCATTGAATACTCTCAAATTGGTGACATTATCAGGTACGGATGACCTGAAAATAAATTCAATTGAACATTTGGTATTTGTAGGCACCAATCTTGCAGCAGAGGCAGCTAATAAATTAGCTGCTGCATTTTTCATTCTAGGAATAGAATTAATATCAAAAGCATCAAAATTTGTTATGAGTCCCCACACTTCATTTTGATACCCTTTTAAATGAGGAGGTAAACAATGGATTGTATTGCGGACCTTTTTTACAATTATTTTAGAGTCTCCAAAAACTTTTAAATTCCTAACTTTAAACTCAATTGCCTTTTTTAATCCTTGAATCAATGCTTCATATTTAGTCGTATTATTAGTGCATTCAAATTCTAATATACAAGATAAAAAATGTTTATTTTTTTCCGGATCAATTAGGACACAACCAGCCCCCAACCCTTCTTGAGTTTTCAAACCATCAAAATATAATAACCAAAACTGATTTTCTACTTCTAAAGCACTAGTTCTACTTTCTGAAATGGAAACTAAATTAAATATATTACAATCAATAGTGCCAGTCCGTGAAAACTAAAGGATATCAAACTGCTCATTTGACTCACTATTTGCCTCTTCCGCTTGATAATTTACTGGTTCAAGTTCTAAAAAACAATTACCCAAAATTGAATGTGAGACATTCACAAGTTCATTTTTTCCTTCAAGCTGCATCACATTATATTTCATATGTGGTTCTCTTAGTACTTTAATCTGATTCTAATAGCCTTTGTAAGGTAACCACAAATGTGACCAATCTGTTGCAAAATACCCATTAAGCTTTTCAGACCAATCCCTACTCAGTATTAAACCATAGGCTTCCGGGATGTCTACTACCATAATATCTATGTATTAACAAACACATTCATCAGCTGCTAGTCAAATTAGTACGTTATTCATCTCACCGGCCACCTTGACTATCGTCCTATTCAATTGAATGATTTGAGTGGAAGGAGTAGGTTTCCCATTTATCTTTTTACAAACTAACAAGGGCATGACATTCAAAGATGCTCTAGAATCTACCAGACAATTGTGCACATTCAGATTAAAAATTTCAAAGGTCAGCAAGGTTTAGTTCGAGACTTAGACTTTCCTCCAATACTGGCTTCCTTTATCTCTTGATCTAATGGGACATTGTCTTGAGTTCTTCTAGGTTGAGGATCCAAGGCTTCCAAAATTTTCTTCTTTTGTTGCGGTAAATTACACATCTCAAATAACAAAATATTTGCCTTGGTTTTCATAATATCTTCTATTGTATCATATCCCATTTCTGGTTCCATGGGACTTTTCTTATTATTATCCAATTTATTTTCAACAACTTTCACTGGTTTACTCACTTCCGAAGCTTCCTTCTTTGCTATGACTTTTTCAGGTATAGGTGGGTTTTGAGTAAGCTTTTTCATATTTTCTTGGAACTTCTTAATATTGGGAAATAAAATCTCATCTGTTATTGGTCCCTGACTTCTTGTTGTGGTGTTTACTATTGAAAGTTGTATTTCCTTAGTGGATTCTTCTTCTTCTAACCCTAGCGTGGTCATACAGTCCCACAAAACCATGATAGTTTCTTCCGAAGTTGCTTATGTTTCAATTTTCTTTTCTCCTTAACTTCAGGTTTTGTTTGTTGAACATCTAATAGGTGATTCACGACTAGGTTCATTGAATTAATCCACTAAGAGTAGCTTTTCTCAGAGTGGGGTTGTTGGTGAAAAGTACAGAAATTATCCATACCAACTTCAATGGGATTCATCACATAAGAGTTGTTGGTGGGTGGTTGGGATGGACTATTTTCCTCTTTCTTCTTGAAAAATTTCCTAAATGGATTTCTAGAAGAACTTGCTTCTTTATCTTTCTCTAAGTCAACAATGTTGTTCGAGATATTTTGTACCATTTTAACCCCTTTTTCTAATTCATTTGAACGTTCCTCTTTGGGTTTAGTCAACAACAAAGGATTCTTATTAAAAGTTTTTGTATATGAATCTGTAGTCTATTTATTTATACTTTCGATTTCTTCATCTACCTTCTTAGCTTCCTCATAGGTTTCTAACAATGAAGGTTTTACCAATCGCTTTTTACAAACATTGCTATCTCTAGCAAAAGCGCCGAAGAATAATATTCTATTAATGTCTCTTCAGCAGGCATTATGGCAGCACTTAAATTATTCAAATGGTGAGCGAACCTATGATTAAAATCAAGTACTTTCTCTTTTTTCTCCATATTTAGAGCAAGTAATTCTTTCATCATAGTAGTTGTGGTTCTTCAGCGTCCAAACTTGCTCTTAAGCAGTCTTTCAAACATATTCCAGTTTGTGATTGAATTAGTTTGTAGGCCAAAATTCCATGATGCTGCTTTTCCTTTAAGGGTATGTGGAAACAGTATGCATACTACATCTTCATGTTATGCTACTGATAAGACTTCAAGGGCTAAGAAAAAACTTTGTAAATGATCATCCACATCAATGCCTTCTTTCGGGTCAAACTTAGGTAATGACTTCTCAGGGTGGGCAGGTAAATTATGCAATGGAGCAGTCAGGTTAAGAGGGGTTCTGTCCCTCCAAGCTGGTGGGGGAGGTGGCTGATTTTCATTTGGATTTATACTTGCATTTCCATCCATGATTCGAGGTGGAGACTGAACAGGAATTCGAAAAGATGAACAAGAAAGAGAATCAAGTCGCAACTGGTCAAAAGGTTGAACAATTTCTTGCAAGGTTAAATCTCCCACTAACACTGAATCTTCTATGTAAGGGCGCTCTCTCCTGTGATCTTGTCTTCTAGGTAAGTTAGGGATATTTGACAATCCTGCAAGCTTCTTTGCATACGACCTTGTCATTCTTCCTAAATTGTTAACTACTTCGAGAGAGACAGGAAAAAGGTACTCTGGAACTTCTAACTCGGGATTAACTTTTCTTTCAGGACTGGAGTCCTTGGGAAAACTAGTTTTAGAACTGTCACCAGTGGAATATTCTTGAGAAAACAGATTTCCTCGGCTAGCCATGCACTGGAGGCCCTCCTTCTAGCACCAACATTGTTGATGCCTGGAAAAATCCCAGGTACTGAAAGTAGGGACTCTCCCCAATAGTCGTTCCCAAATAGATCATTTATTGTTTGGTATGGGGAATCCATACATTTTGCGATCTGGCTACCGTAGAGTTAAAGTGTATTCTTAAATCTCTTTTACCAGTTGCGGCCCGATCCACCATTTATATATTTTATCTTTTAAGTATGAAATGCAATTGCCTAGATTAAATGCAAGTAACAGTAATAGCACAACTAATCTAAATCTATTATAGCCTATCCCCATGGATCAAGATTGATATTAAGTAACATGAATGATGTACTGTATTATTTTCATAAAGAACTCTACATATAACTGATAAATCCAGGATACATACATATAGCAGAAAGTTAACACGGAGATATCTCAGTGGCATTAAAACATTCATCATTTATTATTGCATAAGATTCATCACATAACATGAAATCAGTCATAACACAGAAATAGTTGAGAGGGTTAGGAATGATCTCATAGATTGTATATCATGATAAAAAAAAGAAATAGTTCTTCATTTATCTTTACACGACATGCTTTAAGGCTTATGCAATACTCTCTCCAGCAAAAATTCCATCTTCTTTATTATAAAAGGAAATAGCTCTTCTTACAACAAGATTCGGTAACTATGCTAGTGAAAATTCCTTCTTTCATATACTTTTCTCCTACTTATACAAATTACAAAATGACTCTTAAGTTTTCCCAACCTCCTGGGCTTCCTCAACTCTTCATTTACAAAATTCCATCTTCTAGTGTGTTTACTAGAAAAAAAGGAATAAATACAAAATGTTACATAATTATCATTTTGTGAATAAGAAAGATTTAAGTTGGTCCAATTGGTGTCTTAATGAAAACACTCCATGCTTGAGCTTCTTCATTGATGACTCGATATTCGGCTGGTTTCAGCACACGCACTGCCACTTCATGCTTTGACAACTGGGACTTGATCTCTTTCACTTTGGGTGCATTCCGACTCAGTAAATCCTCCAACATGTGCTTGTGGACTGAAACTTGTATAATCTAGATTCCAATAGCTTCCTCACTAACATATTCGATTTTAGATATGCTCTCTTCTCCTTTACGCATCCTCTCTCGTAAGTTCTTTAAATGTTCTTCCCTGACTGGGAAGTCTTGGTCCTGGGCGCTTGCTAAAATCATGCATTGATTGTGAACAAAACACATGCCTTTGTAGAATTCGGTGCTCTTTTCAATAGTTCTATCAATAGTTGTGTTGAATCTTACTACTGCTTTACACCCAAAATTCAGTATGGCCACCTCCATCTTCAGACTCCCCACATTTTTCTGAGGCATATTTGCTGGAAAGGTAGGGTTGGCTCCTATCCATGCTAGTTTGTTCTTCACAAGCTCAACCACATCTGATAACCTCTTTCATAAATCTGATGAGATGAGTGTTATCTCTTTTAACCTATCCTCAACTTGTTTAATCCTATACATATCCCCCGCCAACCTCAACAAAATCTGATAGTCTTCTTTCTGTAGCGAAGATGCTTGATTGCAGAAAGGTGCGATATCCAATTGTTTTTCATTTGCCACCTTTAGCTTCTCCACCAGTAAACGGTTCTGAGTTTTTAGTTCTTCAACCTTATATTCCAGATCCTTTTTCTCTCCATCAGTAATGGTAGCTGAAAACATTAAGGATTCTTTGTTTGATTGAATATTTGATATGCCTCCTTCAGTCTTTCCAAATCTGTGAAAGTGTCATCGTATTTTCTTTTCAAGGTTTTCCCTTCTCCCCTTTCTTTCCTCAAGGTTTCTTTTACTTGGGAAATTTTTTCCTTATACTAGTCAAGATCATCAACCATTTGATTAACATTATCTACATTGGTGAGAGATGAGGCTACTCCAGTTGCTGCAAGAAGTTTGGGATCTTTATTAGTCCCATGTAAAACTATTTTCTCGGTCACCATAATATCTACAGGTTGATTCACAGAGTCCATCCTTTTCTCGATCCTTATCATGATCCTCTTCTTGTTTTTATCATATAAAATAGTATTAAGATCAGCCACTTCATGTTCCTGGGATGGGATGAAAATTATTAGTCCCAGTTCTACCGAAGGGGCTGGATCTTCTATCGTTGTGATACTTGATGGGACATATGGCTCCAACGAATCATCATGAGACTATGTCTGCTCAAGATTGGCACGATCTTCTTCTTCCTGCTCCTTTTTTCCGAAGCTCTTCAGCTGCTTTCTTTGCCTGGTCTCTTTCTCGATCAGTTGCTTCATGTTTTATCCTTTCAACCTCGTCTAGCATTTTCTGTGCTTCTTCGTCTTGTTTCTTTTGTTGTTCCTCATTTGATAACCGTTGCTCTGCTTCCTCCTCTTGTTTCTTTTTTTGTTCCTCATTTGATAACTGTTGCTCTACTTCCTATAATAGTTTGAGGGCTTCTTCTTCTCTCTTCTTTGCAGCTTCTTCTTCTTGTTTCTTTCGCTTCTCAGGAGCTTTACTACTGCTTCCCTTGCTTCCAACAGTTGTTATCTTTTGCTTGAATCCTCTTCTTAAAGCTATCATATTACAAACGTTGCGAAATATTTCTTCATTTTTTTCCCAGTAGTTCATGTACTCAAAATGTACCCTTGTTGCTACACAATAGTTAGCAACCTTGTCTTCTGAATCATTTCTATGAAAACTTATTTCTCCAAAGCGGAAGTATTCTAACTCCTTTACAAACCCAAGTGCACTTTTCACCTTGGAGAACTTATAACTACCTATATAGAATGAGATTGGTGGGTACACAGCCTTTTTCTGATCAAATAAGAAGTTCCCAATCCCATCAATGCAAATATGCCTCACCACTTCTTTATGAACAGCATAGTATGTGGCATATTTTGGTAACAAAGAGGGGGCCCTAATTCCTCCAAACATCCTTAGGTACAGACCTTCTTCTATTAGGTAATGATGGCCATTGTCTTCTACAATCTTCAATGTTTCCTCAGACATGCAATTTCATTCTGTAAGGAATATTAACTTGTACAGTGGCATTATGAAATCTTCGCAGATGCTCTTGTAATGGTTGAAGTATTTGTGTGCCCAAAACAACTGGTATGTAGAATAGACAGGGTTTTTGGTCTTATCCCACTGGCAATTCAGTACCAGGAACTGCTGAATGCACAAAATGCAATCAATCAGAAAAGAGCTCATATAGAATTCTGACTTATTTTGTGAGATACCTCCAAGTGTTGCACTTATACATGTGAACAAGCTGTTGGATATTATATCAACCCAGTTAAAAATGATACCTTGGGTGGCCACAAAAAAAAATCACAGGAACCTAGCTTATTTTGTAACATTTTCCATTTGCTCGACCAAAAAACATGTTCAACATCAAATCAAAAAGCCTATATGGAATGCACAAGTTCACGGTTTCATACTCCCCGACAGGCCTCATACGAAACTGCTTCCCGTGTACCATCATTATTCGGACATAGTAAAAAATATCGAGGTCTAACTCTTTTAACCACTTTTCTATTAGATAAATCTAAGGAGTGAGTAGCTTGTAGGATTGAGCTACATAAGCCAGGATATAAGCATCAAAACCTTGTCCAGCAGCATTTGACAGAATCATCTTGGTTACGTCTACCTTTGGGAGGATCCAGTCGATCACATCTGCACACATAAAAAGTTATGGTTGCGTGGAATCCTTCATAATAACTGACCTTTCTATGTTTTTATATATTAGAAAATCCTCTAACCCTGCATCTGGTATGCTCTGGTCCTTGATCATTTGGTATATCTGCCCCCATTTGTACTCAGGCTTAATGCTAGTAAAATCTTTGGTATCTTCGTATATGATTTCTACTTGTGTTATGACTTCTACTTCTGGACCATCCTCCATGGCTTGAACCTTCTTCTTTCCTTTTTGAGGCATAATGTTATATAGAAGATGAGGCTATTAAAACCATAAAACAATGTGTTAGATTCATTTCAAATGTATGTAACTGTTTGTTGCAGCTGCAACTTTTCTCCCCAATTTTCTTAAATTTTGGGCCCCTCCTTATCATTTAAAGTTGTTTGATCTCGTGAGGTCTTGCTTTGATTCTGAATATCAGATTGCGGCTTTTTTTCAGACATTGTTTGTGTCTGATTTTCATGTTGGATCGAGGGTGTGAATTAGGAGAAGTCAAATCTTTGTCCTTTAAGGCCGCCATTTCGCAGGAAGAGCGACTTTAGCTGTTGCTGATCCTTAACTGTTCAAAGCACTTATGTTTTCTTGAGTCAGGCGTCTTTTTACATTGAATCGGAAGCTCCAATCCTTCTCTCTTCCGTCGTGGCGGCTCCCAAAAGGGTCTCGCATCCGAAGCGCAAAGTGCTCCGATTTTCGATTTAGCCTTTCCCGCCCGTGAATCGAAGGTCTTAAACCGCCGTCTTTTCCGTCGTTGTGGCTCCTAAAGTGATTCAGCCTCCGATGTCCTAAATCTTCCGACGTCTGATGTGAAGTTCTCCCTCTCGCATGCTTTAACTTTTTTCCCTTCCACCGTTGCGGCTGGGAAAGTCGTCCCGCGTTCGATGTCCAAAGCCGTCCAACTTTCGATTTAAGTTTCTCTAGCCCGCGTTTCCACACCACGTTAGCTCTTTTCTTTCCGCCATTGCGGCTAGGAGAGCCTTTTCTTGTCCGATGTCAAAGCCTTCCGAGGGTCGTTTCAGATCTTCCCACCCAAAAGGATTAATCCAGCCTCTTGTCGATTATAGAGATGCACCCAGTCATTCCCTATGGATTGGTATTTTCAGTTCGCATTATTTTTTGCAGTTATGTTTTCCAATGAATGGCTCTCGTTGTTGATTGCAGGTGAAATCCTAGAAAATGATGAAACTGCCACGGCAAGAAGGGAGGTGGATCGTTGATGGTCATATGACCAAAACCACTTCAAAGACAACAAAAGCGCGAGTCCGAAGGATACAGCAGTTACTTAACCAATCATGAGTATGCAAGAAAAGACAGAACCGAAGGATATGAAGCGTTGGGGAACGGAAAAGTCATACGTTGGGGGACAGCCCAAAAGATGGGCGTCTGTAGTTAAATAGGTGGAATGTAGAACTTAGAAGGGGCTTTTTCCCTGAAAAATTTGTAAACTCTTTGCTTGTAAGAGGAACTATTTCGTTTTACAGTCAGAAAGTGCAACTTTTTCCGCTGGAGAGAGCGAAAGGTGGAATGTATCAATGTGACTGAATGAATAATGTTGAAGAGGAACTATTTCGTTTTCAGCAGTGTTTCATTTACTGTGAGAGTATTTAACTTCCTGAACCTATGTTCTTGTTGAGTGTTCTTCAGTATTTTTTGGGATGTCTTCCACTGTGAGTAATAAATGTTGTTCATAAAATAATCGGCTATCTGGTTGTTTAAATATCTGTAATTTTTCATGCGTCCTGAATGAAGTATTAGCTATCTGTAACTCTTCATAATGCACGTACAAAATGTATTACTCACCAATGAATGATAACTCTGCTCCCTAGGGATAGTTTAGGTAGTTAGTGTATTTTGTGTTATGTTGTATGTGTTTTGGGTGCTTGTGAACCTTAAGACGAGAGGTAAGAACCTGCGCATCACATTGTGACTGTTCCTTGCATCTTTAGCACCCTGCATTGTTAGTTAGGCACTTGCATATCATACATTAAGTCAAAAATAGAAAAACTCGGTGGTCAGGCCGCAACCGGTACAGCCTTTATTTTTGTTACTTTGACCTACGGTGGCCGGACAGTAAACCGGACGGATTCCCTATACCAAAAAGTCAACGGGCTAGTTGGGAACGTTGATTGGGGAGAATCCCTTACTATTGTCACATGTGAATTTCAGGGCCCCAACACTGTTGTACAGGAATAAACATCTTGTAACTAAAGGTCTGGGGTTACCAACATACTCATGAAACTTGCAGGCAATTGACTCTAGAGTGCAGTAAAGGAAATAGGAGGATAGAAAAGACTCACCCGATACACGACGATTGATCCTAGCTTGTCCTCTTCCGCTTTGCTTCTCCTCCAAAGCCTTCAGGGATGCTTCTCCTTCACCTGTCAAGATTCAATCCTCCAAATACAAGATGATACATATGTATAGATAGGTTAGATAAATCATATACAGAGTGCTGAAACATAAATATTTATCAAACCACAATATATGAGAGACATTCAAGACACATATGGAAGAAGGATTCTCTTTATTAACAATAATGAAAGAGTTCAGATTACAACCCAACGCCTGAGACAAGGACTCCTCTGCAACCAAAGGATTATGAGTTCCACTGCTCCAAAGACTTCTGCATAAACTCCACCAACATAACTTTGCTCTCCAAGTGTATGTGATTAACGCCCTCCCCAAGGCCTGTATTTATACTTGGTGAAATAAGGTAGTTTCGAATGTTGAGGAGGTTGAGACAGTTAAGGTGATTAAGGTTAAGTGCTTAACTAATCTCAAGTAATTGTGAGTTTTTATTTTAAATGTCAAAGGAAGGTGTACGTGAGTATCAATACTGGCAACTCACGTATGACACGCGAGTTGCTCTAAGGGTAACCCTTGTACAAATCTGTATGCGATATGCAATAACCTAAACTCGCATACAACACGCGAGTTGCATATAAGAAGAGTCGCATACAGGACTTGACATATTTAAAAGGTAAAAATAACCAGCTGGATGGATGATAAATGTAGTTCTTAATAAGCCCATCTATAGTGTTTTGGGCAACCCTCAATCCATAAATGTCCTTTTGTGTGCCAACATAGCGAATGTCAGCACTCGGATGGAGAGGTGCCATTCAGGTGGATAACAGATGCCCCCTAATGTGTGAGGTCAGAGGGAAACGATGGCCAAAATACATTATAATCTTTATCTTTGGAGAACTCAGAAATCCAATGGAGTAGAGAGAGTACCTGAAACAAATACATAATAATGTCATATACAAAGTTACATCTGAGGATGCTATGTTCAATTTACTGGAACACTAGCTCCTTTACAATATTTGAGTACATCATATGATATGGGTATGAAACCACGTATATTACAAAGGTGGATCGAAGCCACAATATACAATAATGATGAGTCTTCAAAGATCTGGAAGTTGTGTATATGAATAGAACATAATATTGCACAACTTATTCCATAGATGAGGAACTAAGGTCTTCATAAAGGATCCCAAAGAACCAGTACAATCCAATCCATGTGAATAAGGGTAAGCTAAAGTTGAACATGGAAAGGATTCAACATTTTGTCAATCAATAGGTGATAATCGACAACTGAAGCAAAGGAATTCACCAATGATGAAAATGAATCTTGAGGTACAAACATCAAAAATCTAGGTCTTCGTCATCAGGAAGTACTGAAATGGAAACATGCTGTGATAAGGAAGGAAATAAATCCTCCAACGGATCACAAGAGTGACTAGGAACTGGGAAAAAGAAGGGAGACACAATAGATAACAGATATAACAATGATGGGATCAGGCTATAGATCAAACATTGGGTAAAGTCCTTGAACAATGAGCACAACACAGAGATGACCCAAGGAAGTGTTTAACTTATAGATAGAACAAGACCTATCTATCATGTAGGAGACATGATCAGATTCCCCAGGTATAACAGACAAGAGGAGGAGTAAGAAACTCAAAGTAATAGTTAAACAGAAAAGTAGTCACTGAAACATGGATATCGGAAAAAGCAAAGAGTGCTATGTTCAAGGAGGACATGCTGCCATTACTAAAAACAAGAGAAAACTTCTTCCTTACCTTCCCTATTAAATTTTAACGAGTCCAGGAAGGTTAACTCAGATCCCTCTTCATTTTTTAACAAGCTTGAAGAGACGGGAAAATAATGCTTGATAATGTCACTGATTCATGGATTTAACGAGCCCGAACTAGTACATGCTCGACGGTGTTTTCATAGTTTAGAGAGTCTGAAAACTCCAAAGAAGACTCCAAGGGGGTGATTTTTCATACAATTTAGTCTCCTGAGGCCGAAAAAGTATAAAACATACCAAAGAAGAAATCTCTTAACTTCCGAAGAAGAAAAGGCGCACCTTTTTCGTACATAGTTAGGAAGGTCCGAAAAAGGTTAAATTACCACCTACCCAACGCTCCTTCAAAAGCAGCATATAGCCTGAGTTTTATGAGTGTGAAGGAAGGAAAGATCACTCGGAAAGATCCATTTGATTATGAGAAATGGGGCTTACAACAATAAACTCGATGCTTTGTTCTTTAGGGTTTAACGAGCATGACAAAGACATAAAGTACACTCGGAATCTTTTTCATGTTTTGGTCTAGAGCACGAAAAAGAGAAAACTAAGCTCATACTGGGGGTTCCTTTTCCGTAAGTTTAGTCCCTCAGGTCCAGAAAAGTGATAAATCTATGCCTAAGAATACTCTTCTCAATCCCGAAGAAAAGATAGTGTTCTTTTCTCGTATTATTCCACATGGTCTGAGAAAGTGATAACCTACCACCAATGTGGATGCCCGTTCACATATTATTAATGAGCCTGAACGGACAAGTTTACTCGGCAGTCAAGTCTATTTTTAGGAGTCATACTTGGGCCTAAAGAAACTCAAAATCTTTCCCGTGAAGTTTTAACGAGTCCGGAAAAGTCAACTCATGGCCTCCTTACTTTTTTTAACGAGCTCGAAGGAGAGCAAAAAGAATGCTCTAAATGTGAGGAGACGAGTGTCATAGACAGGCGAAACTAGTTCCAAGCACAAGGAACAGACCTATGCATAATGCAAGGAAAGTGAGCAAGATAAGGACACTCGAGGAACGTCTCCTCAAGGTAAAAGGTGTCAAGTTGCAAAGGCAAAATGATACAAGGCTTAGCGACGATGAGAACAAAGATGAGGGCTTATACAACAAGCTAAAAGCATGGAAGCCGGCATCAGGCTCATAAGCGCAAGCAAGGCACATGCAAATGCAGTTACAGCTTGAACAACAAGACAAGGCCAATAAATAGTTGTGAATCCAACTACAAATCCTGTCTCCAAGAAACAACAACATCAAAATCATATTCAGAAGAAACGATCCGATGCGAATCACTTTGGCAGAAACACATGTGACTTTGCTATCTTCTATAAAAGGTAAATTCAAGGCAGAATCAATCGAAGAAGATTCTATAATACCAAGGCTCGAAGGTTTATAGTCACTAAGATCAACCTCAGAAGGAGAGCAAAAATCAACAATGGAGATAGAGTCTGTAGGAACAAACTCAATATCACAGGAGTTGAAAAATTCATAAGAAAAATCAAACTCCTCAGGATCATTGACTTGTTGTTCGAAGGAAGAGTCAAAAGACTCAACAAGACCAACATAAGAAGAAAGGTCAAGCTTATTAGGCAAATCAGGGTTAGAATTAGTCACAACTGAAACAACATCCAAAAGAAGATCAGACTATATCAAAGACTCTAGGAAGACTTCATCCAAAGGAAGGAGATCATCCGAGATAGGACACATGTCTAAACTTTCAAATGGATCGACAGAGTGGAGATTAGGCCCCACAGTCTGTATAGGATTACTGACCCAGTCAACTGCTGGGACCAAGTCCCGAGAAGGTAAGCATGAAGATAGAGGCTGCTTCTCAGTAGCAATTAAACGCAAAGGACATGAGGCCACATAGTTCACCTATGGCGGAGTAGTGTCTATAGAAACACTGGGAATCAATAAAGGAAAGACCTGGTCTCTAGTTGGGTTAAGGGATGGATCAAGAAAATCCAACTGATCGATAGTGACAATTTCTTCGCTGTGATTAAAGTACATCACACGAAAGACTGTTGACACCACAGCTTACATGGCATAGACATAATCACGTCCAAGGGGCATATTAAAGTCTAATGGGTCTTCTATCACCATGAAGTCAACTAAGACAGTCTTCCCACCCAAAGTAACAGGTGTTTGAGAAAGAATTCCCAAGGATATACAAATTCTTCTATCAAACGCCAGTAACTGACTAGCAGTCGACATAAGGCTGGGAGATCCCATGCCTCGCCAAGCACGAGCAGACAAAATACTAACTGAGGCTCCTTCATCAACAATACAACAAGCAATCGTATATGATTCAACTTTGACCTTTATCTAGAAAGGTGCATCAGAAGGAAGGCGCGGCTCAACTGGGCTATCCCAATTAAAGGAAGCAATCTGAGAGCTTGGTGGGGGTTTATCCGAAGCCAGTTCAGTTCCCCCTTGTTCAGTAAGTTCTGAAGTGGCAGTGAATAAAATGTGACTAGCAAACACTTCACTCTCCAAAGGAAGAGTGGGATTGATCGATACTGAAATCAATTCAACCGCTTCATGAAAATCACTCTCTGAAGGGAGAGTGGGATTGACCAAAGATGACATTGGTTCAATCACATCAGGATCACTCTCCAAAAGAAGAGTGGGATCGACCAAATCTGAGATTGGTTCGACCACTTGATCAACCAAAGGTTGAGTAGGTTGTTGAGAAACTATAGGTTGTTCAGGAGAAGGAAATTCTTGGGTCTCGGACCACACTCTTCGCACCTCCGCGATAGCAGGGCACTAGTGAGTAAGATGATCTCCCTCGCATAGCTTACAAGGGAACTAAAGTTTGCACTTCAAATGACCAATTTTCTCAACGGTGTCAACATGACTAGCAATGGCTGACTATTTGCTCTCAACATGACCTATAGAGGATGAGAGTTTGCCCCCAGCATGAAAACTAGAGGCCGGGTGACTGGGTCCAACCTGACTAAGAGAGGTTGGTTGTTGAAAAGCTTTAGAATGTTCAAAAATGGGATGACCATGAAACCAAACTCTTCGTACCTCCGTGATAGAAGGGCATTTATAAGTAAGGTGATCTCCCTCACAAAGCTTACAAGGAAACTTGGGCTTGTGTTTTGAACGGGTAGTCTTTTCAACAGTGTCAACATGACTCGCAGTGGCTGATGAATTGTCTTCAGCATGAACTATAGAGGTTGAGAGACTGCCCCCAGTATGACTTGCAGAGGCTGCGAGACTTCCCCCAGCATGACTTGCAGAGGCTGAGAAACTAGGTCCAACATGACTTGTAGAGTTTGGATGGGAACCACCAACATGAACAACAGAGGTTGAGTGGTTAGGTTCAACATGCTTTGCAGCAGTTGAGTGTGTGCCCCCATCATGAACCACAGAGGCTGGGTGGATGGATCCAACATGAACAACAGAGGTTGGATAGGGAGGTTCAACTTGAACAATAGAGGTTAAACGGGTGCCCTCAGCATGAACTGCAGAGGCTGAGTGACTGGATCTGACATGACCTGGAAAGGTTGGAAGGATCCCACCATCATGATCAACAGAGGCTGGATGGTGAAGATCAACTTGACTTGCAGAGGTTGAGTGCTTAGATCCAACATGAGCTGCAGAGGTTGGATAGGTGCCCCCAGCATGAACTGCAGAGGCTGGGTGGTGAGGTTCAACTTGACTTGCAGAGGTTGAATGGGTGCCCCCTTTATTATGTGCCTTCTTCCTATTCCTCCTTCTTTTACTCCTTTTAGACTGTTGGTTACTAGTATCAGTACTTTCACCACATGAGGTAGAAGGAGTAGGAGAATCAACTACAGGTGAAGGGGAAGCACTGTTTTGATGCCCTTGATATAAGGAGCTTACTTGAGAAGCATCAAGAGCATTCAGGACAGTTGGAGTGGAAAACAACCACACCGGTAGCCCTAGGGTGAATCCAGGTAGATTTAGGGTGGCCATCAAGGAAACACCAACATTCCCATGAGAGGAATAGTACAAGGAGTTCCCAGCATGGGGATCTCTTGGTTGGTGTTCGAAGGGGTGCTAGCCATAGTTTCAAACCAGGAGACAAATTCTGAGGTTGATAGGCAACCAAAATTACAAAGCACACACCTAAAGGCACACTAAGTACAGACAAACCACACATCACTCACTAAAAAAATCCTAAAGCCAAACAGACAAACAGGTATAAGATACGCTTTCCAAAATAAAGCTGATAGATAGTTACTTGGCGTCCCTGTAGATGTTCTTAGATGCAACCGGAGGAATCACCCACTGCCCTCCCACACTTTCTACCAGGGTTACCTTCCAAGTCCGTCCAAGGTCAACCAGAAATATCCTTCTGGTGTACCTGTGTATGAACCCTAGATGTCAAAGAGACTAAATGCTACCTTAACTATATTGAGAGTCTGGGGGGACAGTCATCAGCCTGGTTCGTACGCATGGGCAGGGTAGCAAAGCTCGAAACCCTGTCTAAGACAGAATCCCCAGATGTGCAAAAACCTTGGTCTACGCTTTGACAAGGAATCAAAGGGTTATCTCCTCAGTCCAAGTCTCCACGCGGCCTCGTGCTTAACTCCCATTTGAGAGGAGCTTCCCAGATACAATCAAAGTAGAAAAGGGTTTACCTAGTGATTGGCCAACTACGTCTGAAATTTTATACTTGTGAAGAGTTGAAACTCCCTAATCCATAAGTCTAGCCTAAGCTAGTTGGTGTATGACCCTATAAAATAAAAGTTACTAATAATTTTTAAATTATATCGTTTATTTTGAGGGTTGTTTTTAGTCAAAGGGTAAATGGCATGAAACTTACGTGGTGTTTTGACTCAAAGTTGAAACAAAATGACTAAGCAAAGAGATATGAAATGCAAAAATCAAAAACTATTCTCTTTATTTTTCAAATAGAAAACTTGAAAGGCACAAAAGAACAAATTCTTTATATAT
>LPNX010560448.1:15955-27107 GCA_001517045.1 Pseudotsuga menziesii
ACAATTGACAAAAAAAAATGCATTGGGCGATTGAATTAACTTGTTGGATGACAATGCACGAGTGAAATCTCCTCCCCTAAACCTGAATCAGCTCCTGCAACAATCCCAAGCAGTGGTCTCGCTCCAAACGCTCCAATGGCCCGTCGAATTCGCGTTCCTGATTGTGAAAATGGGCCGCGTGTTCGGGACTGTGTATTTAATTTTTTTTTATGATTTACAAATCGCGTACGCGTTTTATAACTACATATCACGAGCACTTTTTGTAGTTATATAATGCGTACACGATTTGTCTTCCTATCCTACATGTTCCATGACATGTCAGGCTTGGGTTGAACCATACCAAGTCCTATGTCAGGCTTGGGTTGATGTATTTTTTGGTAACATGATGTTGTTTTTGAAAACTAGGATTGCATCTTAAAGGTCCTTCATCTTCTTGCACTGACCCAATAATAACCGTGAGTTCAATTGACTGATTTAGCTAAGTTCATAAGAAATCTTTCAAGGCTAGGAGTGATTCAGTCACAATAAGAACATTTGATATGGAAAGAAACTCCTTACAATGGTTTCCCTTAAAGATATCAGTTTGATTAATAGAGAAACATATGAACACTAAGCAGTGTGTCATTACGGTATTGATTATCTACAATGCTCCCTTACTAAAAGTAAAGAGGGAAAACAGAAAGCTGAAAAATATCAAATTCACTACTGAAACTAATTAACTAAACAAACTTGAAAATTAAAAATGCAAAAACTCACTAATTGAAACAAAACATCCAAAAACTTATATACAATATAGAACCTGATCAAATCCAAATTTCAACCAAAATGTATGTATTAAAATCCAAAAAGAAAAATTTATCGAAACTTTAATTGAGAGTCGAAGAAGTTAAATAAGCTTAGAAATCAAATTTCAAGATATGATTACTCTCAATGTGATGATCTATACAAAATAACGTAAAAATCACAAAATTATGACATGCGTAAGAAATAATGTTAAATCTCCTAATATTAAAATTGACCATAATAAAGTTTTAAAGTTTAAATAAAAGATCAATATAATATAAATAGAAAATAGGAGAGACAAATATAATACACATCTCAAAACATGGTGATTTTCACAAAAAGCATCATAAGCTTGTCATTGATGTAAAGTTTCGAAAATATTACAGAATCATTCAATTGTTAAAATAATTTTTCTTTCTTTAGGATTCATTTAATTAATCGATGATAAGATTGAATAAGTCAAATCCCTTTATTCATCATTATTTACAAAAGGAAAAATGAAAAGTCTAAGTTGTACAGTTTTGTGAGAATAATTACAGGATGAGTGAGTTGTGTTGAGAAGAGTGCAAAATTATGTATGACTAAAATATCTTACTATTCATTTTATGTAAGCATTTCATCATTATTTATTTATTCATAGCAAGGGAAAATTAATCAAAAAGGGATAAAAAGATAATGAGTACTTCCCTAAATGACGATTCGTTTTCATCCTGACTTTTACACATCCTTTCTTAACTGCACATTTATTGAAAATGAAGCAAAATAAGAAAAACAAATTTAAAATAAATCTAGAAGTACTTCTAAACTGAATATGTACATATGTATAATCAAATATACAATATGAACTAAGTAAAGTGAAATAACCAGTGAAACCAATGAAACATTTCTAATCCTACAAGAATAATATGTTCTTCTAATAATAACCAGAAATAATATAAAAGAAAACTAAAACAAAATCTATCATCCTTACCATTTGAAACTCTATTTACATATAATAATAAGACAAATTTACCAGTTTTGTGAAACCTTTTGAGATAAGAATTTTCGAGCCACTCCGCAATCCTGTCATAAAACTTAGAATGCAAAGTATAATCTAACAACATTAAATCCATAGGTGACAAGCATATCTTAGGTGAATCAATTTGAGGAATCAAATAAATAGCATTAGTCACATTAACAATTGGAAGAATTGGTTTCAAATACAAAGTAGGATCATGAAATGATGTAATAGGTGAATGAATCGGTAGTTGGCCAATATCAAAAGAAGTAATCTTGTTAATAGGGTCGATCGCTAAAGGTGAATCAATTGAAGAAGACGCAAGGTTTTGGTGATCACAAGTTATAGAAAACTCTATGACAAAGATTTTATTTTCACCAATAAAATTAGATCTCCCATATAAATGATTTTGATGAGAACAAACATTTTTAGTTTCAATAAAAGTTGATGTGTTGATCTCATCGGAAATCAGTTGACTATAATTATCTTGCAATAGATTCACGTTTTTTTTAAAATATTGTATCGGACGATGATCTAAAAATAAAATATGTCTCAATCTCTCGTATTCATGTTTAATCAGAGAATCATCACTATTAGATATCTCATAGAAATGCAATTTTGATGCCACATAGTTAGATATTTCGAATGGAATATTATGCATATCAAAATCAGAAAATAAATCAGGATAAATAAAATAGTAAGAATTAGAAGTGAGGAAATTAAAAGAATCTCTTAACTTAGAAAGATCATTAATATTTAAATTTCCAAAATATTTGTCTCTTATTACCTGATTATTTTGAATAAAATTTGGTGATGTACCTTTCAGCATTTCATATGAAATTGATTTTAAATCAAGATCAATTGATAATTTTTTATGTGAATAAAATTTTTTATTTACATTCTCTTGAAAAAGATTAATATCTTTTCTCAGACAACATTTAGTCGAGTGATTAAGATTCATGTCTTCTTTTTCGACTTTTTCTATTGAAATGTCAGAACATAAAAAATCATAATTAACATATTCGTGTTCATCGATAATTGAATCAAAAGAAGAATTAGTACAAAAATCAGAAAATGATGAACACATAGCTTGATTTATAATTAATTCATTTTGATCTATTTTCATCATAATAGAATCTGAATCTTGTTGTTCGTTAAGACAATCAACTTCCCTATCTGTACGAATAAATTTATCATGAATATGTTCTTCCTCATTTGATTCATTAATATTTATAGGTTCAAGATTTTGGATAAAAGAATTATGACTTTCTCCTTCGAGAGGATAATAATGATCAGAAGAAGTTGGTATCTCTTCTACTTCGATCTTCTCACCTAGGGGTTGGGTAGAACTTATAAAAGTATGTGAATCAATAATAGAGGAGGAATTTTCTAGGAAGATTAGTGAATTATCATCTTTTTGACAAACGTCTTGATTTTGTTGAATAAGAGGAACTTGAGAGTTGAAAACAATATTTAAAAGATCAGATTCAGAAGGTAAATCAGTAATATGAAATTTGCAAAGAATATGAGAAAGCCTTACTGAAAAGTCTTTTGAAGACTCACCTTTCTTCCTCCGAATAGCCTGCAATTCACTACAAAGTTTATTAGAATTATAATCCTTGAATGTGTCTAAAAATTCATGTGCAAATTGAAACCATGTAAAAAAGAAATTAGGTGGAAAAGTTTCCAACCAACATTTAATTCATCCTTTGAGAGTAAGGGAAAATAACCTGCAAGTAGCATTAAGATCAACAATATTATGTTTGTTACATTTACATAAAAACTTCCCAAGGTGTTCTCTTGCAGATATATCGCCTTCGCCATCAAATTCAAGTTTTGACAAGAGGTTGATTGTCTCATTGGGAATATTAACCAATGTAAAATTAAAAATAGATTCCCAAACATGAATTTGGGCATGAGCCATGAATGGTAAGCAATCAAGATTAATTGACTCTTCAAATGGATAGCTTGTCATCTAACCAAACCTTAAGCATATATGTGACTACTAAGAGCATAAAATAATAAAACTGAAAAACAAGAGAGAAAATGAGAGTTTTGCGTTATCCGCAGAGGCTAAGTAAGATCTGAGACCCTCCTCTTCCTAGATTTTAGGTAGGTTTAATAAATGAAGTACAAAACAACGTTTACAACAAATGTCAACTAACAAAAAATAAAAATATTTTAGCGACAAATAAGTGGTGACCTCTTTTTTCCAAGCATCAAGTAATGTCATGAAAGGACATGTTATTAAAAGCACTAAACATAGTATTTTTGAGACTTGCAGTCAATTCAAGTCACATTCGATTTATTGTCACAATTGTTTTAGCATAAAATATAACATCTGATGGATTTATCTTCCTAGGAAAAGTATCAATTCACATATAATAAAAAAAATATTTTCATAAATTTTGGAGATGTTACATGTGGTGTAAGAGCAAGTTTCTAAACACTAGGCCTGATTGGCTCACTCACATACAATCCAGAACAAATATACTGACAATGTTTTAAATGTATTTATGTACAGAAATATAAAACTTTGTTTTGTAAGAAAAATGGAAGGTGTTGAAGCATCTATTGAAAATGGATCTTAGCACAATAATCCAAAAAACATCTATGTGGAACTAATTAACCCACCCTCGGAGTTATTACAAACAGTAAAAGAGTTAAAAGATGAATTGCAAAATGTGAGAAATGATAATGAAAGTATTTTGGAACTAAATCAAATTTTAGTAGACAAAATACACAACAAAGGAACAGATAAAAGAAATACTTATGAAAGTGATTATGAAATAGTGTCCTACAAACATAAGGGAAAAAGTGTAAAATATTCTGATAGGGAATATTCTTCATAGGTTAATGCAAGTTCGCATTGGGGAAGGTATAAATACACTAGTGAAAGTAGTGAAAGTGTCCGTAAACCTAGGAAAATGAAGTATAAACCTTATGAAGAGATTTCATGAGAATTAAAAAGATAAAGCCACCCATGTTCAACGGAGAAGTATAAAAGGGTGAAGTAATCGAGGCTTGGTTGTCAGGAATGAAGAAATAATTCAAGATTTATAACTACTTTGATAGATTGAAATCAAGGACATCTATCTACAACTTAACCGAAAAAGATGACGTCCGGTTGCAGGACATAAAAAGGGTCAAAAACCTTAAGAAGAAGTATTTAACTGAGAGAGTCTTTAAAAAGTGTTTTAAAAGGATGTTCTTGTCTGAACTGTACTACGAAGAAAGAGCTAAAGAATTCTCTCAACTAAAACTGGGTTCAATGTCAATGAAAGAGTTAAGTAGCAAATTTCTAAGTCTATTAAGATATGTACCTTATTTAATTGACGAAAAGCCTAAAATACAAATATTTCTAACATGTCTGCCACTAGCTTCAATGACACAATTGAGTTTGATAATTCGAAGGCCCTTGAAGAGGCTATGAGAAAGGATGATTTCTGTTATGAACAGAGTAAAAAGAGAGAAATATTACCTAAGTGGAAGAGTAAGATAAGAAGTAACTTTGATTATAAGAGAAAAGGTTTTGAGTCAAATAAAAGTGTTGGAAATAATTCTCAAAACTTCTCCACGAATAATTATCAAGGAGCAGGTTTTAAAAATAAGACATAGCAAATTACTACAGCACCAAAAGGTAGGGATATACCTAACAGCTATGTTGAAAATAATGAACATAAGGAATTGGTAAAGTGTTGGGAATTTCAAGGACCACATTATTCTAAGTGTTGTTCAAATAGGAAAGGGAACTTTAGTAACATTAGAGGAAATTTCAACTCAAAATGGGCCTTTTAACTTTTATTCAAATTCCATGTCATCATGTGTTAGCCAATGAAATTTCTTTAAATTTGAAATACCGTATAGGTCTTAAACACTTTTTTAATATAAATTTGGGGATAGGTATCATAAAAAAAACTACTTTTTTTGTTTGTATTTTTGACATATCTCCTTGTGTTTTTAATCAATTTTCGATCAGGAGAGCTCATTGGATGCAGAATTTAATTCCGCATCCAACGAGCTCTCCCAATCGAAATTTGAGTAAAAACATCATCATTCCGTTTTTTCAGGTATTTCTTGTTTTTTGGGTAGCGGGGTCCATCAAAAGTATGCCTAGTGGGTACTCGTTGGATGCATAATTTAATTCCGCATCCAAAGAGCTCTCCCGATCGAAATTTGAGTAAAAACACAGGGAGATATGTCAAAAATACAAACAAAAAAGTAGTTTTTTTCTTTTCTTCCTCCAAAATTAATAAATATTATTTTATTATTTTAACTATTATTTTATTAGTTCATTTAAGGAGGCCCATTTTGAGTTGAAATTTCCTCTAATGTGTGCATTCCATTCAGGGAGAAGAAACAGTTGGATATGTAGCAAATGAAATGCCCAGAATAAATGCAGCCTTGGAGAATCGACAAGCTGATCATCACACTTCCATGGTAGAAGTACAAGGTATGATACAAAACCCGTTTGTTTACATTTTGATTGATCTAGTTTCTAGTTTAAGTTATGTGTCACCTAACATACTCGAAAAATGCAATTTATCTTTGAACTTTTTTGAAAAGTATTGGTTGATCTAGTTAGCTACAGGAACTAAAAGGAAAGTGGTTAGTGGAAGCACCTCTTTTATTTGTTAAGAATAAAGATGGTATAGTAAGTCTATGCATAGAATACCATCAATTAAATAAAGTGACTATTAAAAATAGATATCCTTTGCCCCTCATCGATGATATGTTTGATCAGATATGCGGAGCGACGATATTTGAAAAAAGACTTGAGATATGGATATCATTAAGTCATAATTAAAGATGAAGATATATTTAAAACTTCTTTCAGAACTAGATATGGGCACTATGAGTTTGTGGTTATTCCCTTTGGGATATCAAACGCTCCAGCGACTTTCATGTGCTTAATGAACAGTGTCCTAAGTAAATACTTAGATACATTTATAGTCATCTTTATAGATGACATATTAATTTATTCTAAAACAAAAGAAGAGCACAATGAACACTTGCAGATAATACTACAATTTTTAAGAGATCATAAACTATATGCTAAATTCAGTAAATGTGAATTTTATAAAGATAACATGCAGTATCTAGGGCACGTGATATGTAAAGAAGGGATATTAGCAGACCCAAATAAGATAAAAGAAATAATTGATTGGCATGTTTCGAACGATGTAACTGATATACGATCATTTATGGGAATAACGGGTTATTACAAGAAATTTATAGAAGGATTTTCGAAAATCGCAAATCCTATAATATCACTACAGAAAAAGGGAAAAAGATTTGTCCGGGGTAAAAAAATGCGAATAAAGTTTTAATAAATTAAAAGAATTATTAACCACTACACGCATATTAAAAATAGTAGATCTGGACAAAGATTTCGTTGTATGCACTAATGCATGCAATGAAAGTTTGGGTGGAGTACTGACATAAGAATGTCAAATAATTGCTTCTGAATCAAGGAAGTTAAAAACACATGAAAATAATTATGCAACTTACGACTCAGAGTTGACTGCCATAATCCATGCTTTAAAAATGGTGTGCCATCATCTAATAGCTAAAAGATTTTCGCTAATGTCTTATAACATAAGCTTGAAGTATATGTTTGATCAACAAAATATGAATGCAAGACAAGCTAGATGGTTAGCTTTCGTTAGCAAATATGATTTTTAAATCAAACACATTAAAGGAAAGGAAAGTAAAATTACTGATGCATTAAGAAGAAATGCATTAGCAAGTTTTATAGCTACCATTAGCAGTTATAAAATCGACTTAGATGATAAATTGGAAGAAGGAATAAAACTGGACACAGAATGCCAAATTTTAGGACAAAAAGTAACTCAAAATGTATCTAAAAATATAAATACAGAATATAGTTTAAATGAAAAAGACTTAATGTTATATAAAAAGAGACTTTATGTTCCTATCATACCAGAAGTTAAACTGTTGATTTTGAATGTACACTAAAGTCCTTATTTCGGACATCTGGGTTATCAAAAGATGATAATAATGTTGAGAAATGAGTATTTATGGCCTAATATGAAGAATGAAGTTGCTTATTTATAGCTAGGTGTATAGAATGTCAGCAACTTAAAGAAGGACATCAACACCAAGTAGGTCTTTTTGTTAGGATTATTAATCCTCCCTTGTCCAAATTTGGTCATATGTCTAAATCGGGAGTCATGTCTAAATCGGGAGTCCATCCAGTCTATTTATAGTCATTAGCACCATTGGTTAAACTTAACCTAATTGGGGCACATGTTTCAGTTACCAAAGTGTGGGGAACACTAATTAAGGCTCACTGCCACTTATTGCACTTGATTGCATAAGTTTAGGAGTCTCCTAGATCAATCCCTACAATTTAGGAAGCAACTGGGAGTGCCGAGACCAACCAAGGTCAGTTAACTTCAGTTGATGACTAGTCAAGCCAAGTTAGGAGTCAGTTACATTCATTTCTAGCTCTCTACATTCAGTTAAATAATGGTTTAATTAATTGCACACATGTGGGGCATTTTTCTCACCTACCACAATCAGTTAACCATTATTTAATACTAAATGTAACAGTTGGTTGTGTTTTAGAACTCCGGTTATGATTTAGACAAGGACAGTTAACTACTGGGTCCTTAACTTCAGTTGATGACTAGTCAGGACAAGTTAGGAGTCAGTTACATTCAGTTAAATAATGGTTTAATTAATTGCACACATGTGGGGTGCTTTTCTCACCTACCATAGTCAGTTAACCATTATTTAATACTAAATGTAACAATTAGTTGTGTTTTAGAACTCCAATTGTGATTTAGACAAGTCTTGGTTACCTGTAGTCAAGTAGAGTCATCAATTCGAACTTCCTCATGTGGACTCAATTTGCTTGTGGCTATTAAAGCCATTTTACATCATTGTAATTATTATCTGGATTACTTTTTTGATTAATGAAAGCATTCACAACTGCAAGCCTTTTGCACTGTTTCATTCTTCAATGGCTGAGTAAATTGTGAGATCTTCTTTGTGAGTTGTGTGTTTGTCTACAGATCTATATGCTCAAATTTCACATGGTATCAGAGCCTCGACGGACAAGGCACTTCTCCTCCTCGAATCTCCTACTGTATCATTTTTTTGTTTTGCAGGTACAACTTCGAAATGAATTCATCAGTTCCTCTTCTCACCCGATCCTCAGATGCCTCAGACTATTCTGAATGGAAGTTGAAGATGATTATATGTCTAAGAAGACAAAAACTCTTTTCAGTGTCTATTGGACTTGGTAGACATAATTTTGAGAGTGATAATGACTGGCTAAAAGCTAAGGATAAAGCCTTTGAAATAATGGAACTGGCTCTTTCTCCTAACATGCGCTACCACAGTAGATCTATTAAAGATCCAGAGGAACTCTGGACAAGATTGGACAGAACCTTTGGAAGCACATGGAGCACACCCAGCACCATAAGCATCCTTGATTCAAAAGTCTCAGCCTCTACTCTCTCTGATGAAGTTGTTCAAGATGAACATGAAGCAGAAGCTTCTACACAGTCAATTCGAATTGAAGACAGTCTCCATGCAGTGACTCCTTCTCCTGATGCTCCGGAAGTTCATGAGATCTCTGATATCTCATCTTCTCATATTGCTGAAACAGAAGAATACATTCGAATCTCTGATATTGAAGAAAAATTCTGCTGCACTTCCATGCAAACATTCACCGGTGATTTTCCTTTAAATTCTGTGCAAAATTTACCAGTAATTGCTTCCGAAAATGAAGAGAAATTTTATTTTTCTCCCTCTAATGTTGCTGCTGGTGTGCAAATATGTGATACCTTGGATATTTTGGAAGAAATATCAGATTACCAGAGTGATCCATTTGCTCCCCATGATCCAGTTTTTCCAGCAAATTCCTGCAGGATTGCATGCACCAAAATTCAGAATTTTGAAGAAGAAGAAAGCCGTGCATCCACTGTCTCGGTTAACCATTTATTTGAATCTGATATTAAACTTATTGGATCTGATATGATATTATTTAGATTTGATCTGATATTTCTTGGTTTAATATATCAAATTCATAAACTTTCAGTACCGCTTGTAGCTGTTCTCATCAACGGTGTGAAGAAACAAGTACCGCAAGTCTCCTACAAAACTACTGCTGGGGATTTGATTCCATTTCACGTTTTTGGATCTGTTTTGAACCTGTTTAGATCTGATTTACTTTCTGATATGATATTATTTGGTTCATATTTTAAAATTCAAAAGCATTTAGTCATGCTTGTAGCTTCTCTCACCAATTCCGGTGTGAAAAATCAAGTACCGCACTTTCTCTTCAAAACTGCTGATGGGGATTTGGTGCTAGCTTCCTCATATGAGGTTGCTGATATTTTATTATGTGATTCATTATCTATTTCAGAAGCTATATCATACTATGGAGCTCCAGCATTCGCTCTCAACAGTCCCAGTGCTTCTCTACCATTGATCACATGCTCATCTTCTCACAGAACTAGTAAAGAGGAAGATTTTCTGCATCTTCCTGGACACCTGCTCCGAACACTTGGGGCTGTTCTTACCACTCATGGTTTTCTGTTCATGGCTGCAACATATCAGTTTCTTGAGTTTTCTTCACATTCTCTGAATTCTCAAGAACCTTTCCTCACTTTTCAGTTGACTTCAGTTGCTCTACATGGGTCCAGTCTTCATCCGGCAACTGTCTATATTTCTGATTTAGTTGAGCATATCATTCTTCTTCCAAAGAGGAAGATTCCTCCAGACATATGATGGAGAGGTTCACATGCCAGGCCCCAGGATACCTGTGCACAGAAGAACCAGATTGATCCTGATTCTACCTTCTTAATTAGAAGTGGTCTTGTTTTTTCCCATGTGGTTTTGCCCCAAGCACCTTATTTTTGAGCAGTTACTTTATTTTACTTGATGTAATGGGTGACCTATGGTCTTAGTTACCAGGGCCCACATTTTGTCCAAGTTAGCATTCAGGGGGGTGTTAGGATTATTAATCCTCCCTTGTCCAAATTTGGTCATATGTCTAAATCGGGAGTCCATCCAGTCTATTTATAGTCATTAGCACCATTGGTTAAACTTAACCTAATTGGGGCACATGTTTCAGTTACCAAAGTGTGGGGAACACTAAGTAAGGCTCACTTCCACTTATTGCACTTGATTGCATAAGTTTAGGAGTCTCCTAGATCAATCCCTACAATTTAGGAAGCAACTGGGAGTGCTGAAACAAACCAAGGTCAGTTAACTTCAGTTGATGACTATTCAAGACAAGTTAGGAGTCAGTTACATTCATTTCTAGCTCTCTACATTCAGTTAAATAATGGTTTAATTAATTGCACACATGTGGGGCGTTTTTCTCACCTACCACAG
>LPNX010560448.1:28440-62051 GCA_001517045.1 Pseudotsuga menziesii
TCCGTGAGCACAAATCACAGCAGGGAAAAGCACCCCAAATAGTCTGTGCATGAGACCAATAGTCAGTGAGACAGCCAAAAACATGAATGGCTCTTCACAGCCACGGTAAGAACACATGAAATCACAAAAACGTGAATGGAAAAATGCACCAGCAGCTCCCAAAACGTGAGGAAGGTAACCCAATCCCTGGCACTACAAAAAGGACCTCCAATCCATGGGAAAAATGAAGCCAACAGCCAAAAACGTGGAATGAAAGACACAGGAAAAACTCCAGCTGCTCCCAAAATCCCCAATGTGAAGGAGAATGGTGAGGAAAAATGGAAAATGTGGATGCATAGCAGAATGTCATACGTTTTTTGGGCACTTTCCTTGCCAAGGAAGTCAGAACACGTTTTTCCAAAAATGGGTCTCTGCCCAATTCGAATTTCTTTTCCCATACTCTTCCCATTCCATGCAATAACTAACTCAACCACATTCTGGCAGAAATAAATGATTGGGGAAAAAGACAAGAAAGGTAGTTGACAGTTTGGTGGGTTTTCTCATAGACATTTGGCTTTTCCCCATTGGCCCATAGGTTAAATATTTCACCCCCCCCCTTATCCTTAGGAAATCATGCCCCATTCGATTTAGTTGCCGCGACCATAGCTGGTTGTGTCCATTAATTAATTATGATGCATATTTACATGATGGCCAACATAATTTATGCCGCATGCCGTGATATACCATCGGTGACAAATTTAAATCCAAACATAGCATTACCGATCAATGGCGGGGCCTTGGCCTTTAGCTCCACACCATGATCATTACAATATATATATCATATACATCTAATGTAACGGGGTCAAAACCGAGACATTACACATACCTATTAAAATAACTCATAAAAATGCCAACATTGCTGACATCTTTATGAAGGAAATCATTTGTTTGCATAGAATTCCGAAGGTAATAATTTATCATAGAGATCCTAGGTTTACTGGTAATTTTTGGAAATATTTGTTTAAAGAACTAGATATTAAATTGACTCTTTTAGTACTGTTTATCATCCACGAAAGGATGGAAAAACAGAAAGAGTCAATCAAGTACTAGAAGACATGTTACAGATGTATGTTAGAGATTATCCCAAGAAGTGGGAAGATTATTTACACTTATTTGAATTTGCATATAATAGTCATTATCAATATTCACCTAAACTTAGTCCTTTTGAAATATTATATGGTAGGAAATGTAATACTCCTAGTACGTTGAGTAATTCAATTGACCGATTGATGTTAGGACCTAGCTTGTTAAAAGAACTGGAACTAATTGTGAAACATTTATAAATCAATTTGAAAACTTCAAAGGGCAGACAAAAGAGTCATGCCAAACCTTAAAAGAACTTCAAAAGAATTTCAAGCAGGTGAGCATGTAATTGTTAAGGTAAAACCTAGAAAGAGCTCCTTTAAACTAGGGATTTGTGCTAAATTTGCACCCAAGTATTGTGGACCATTTGAAATATTGGAAATAGTGGGGCTAGTGGCATATCAGTTAGCTTTTCCATTGAATCTTAGAATACATAATATCTTTCATATTTCCATATTGAAAAAGTATGTACACTATGCTACTCATGTGATCAACTGGAATGTGATTCATGCAGAACCTGAAGGATATTTTTTGGTGGAACTGGACTGTATTCTCAATAAGAGGGAAATGTTTCTCTAGAATCGCACCATTGGACAGGTAAAGGTGCAATGAAAACACCGCAATCTAGATGAAGCAACCTAGGAATTGGAGAGCAATATGAGGGTGGAATATCTAGCTTTGTTCCAGAAAGAATAAGAATAAAATTAAGCAACATCAACGATGATGTTTAACCAAAGGTGGGGTGTTTGTAACACGCCTAGAGCTTAAAAATTAATATTTTATTTATTTCAGAAAACTTTATTTTAAATTTATTGTAAAGTTTTTATGACCAAATTGGTCAAGGATGATTGTAATTGAAGAATTATTTCTTTTAATAATTAAATAGAAGATACAAATATCCAAAGGAGACTATTAAATGAGTGTTCACTGACCTACTAAGAGGAATGAGTAGCTGTAGAAGGATGATTGACAAGTGACAACTCTAGCATTTCACTTTCTAGCTGTTGCAGGAAGCATAATCCTTAAAATTATGGTCATGTTCTTTGAGAGGGGGAACTGAGTTGCTGGCTCATTTAATTTCAGAACTGACCCAAAGACCTAGGAATGTACCTTGTGAGTGTTGTAATCTAAAAAATTCAGGAAAACAAGGAATTTGATGAGGGGACAACTAAAGTGGAATTGCTGAGCTAAGTTTGCTACCAAGTGCTAAGTTACAACAAGTTGTTGTATGCACTATTATTCAGTGATATTTGTCGTAGTGGTTCAGTGAACATGCTCGGGGGTCCTAAGCATGTGATTTGGATGCTTCATGAGACGGCTGGGTGGAACACTCTCCTTTGGGTGTTTGTCCCTTTTCTACACAATGTCTATGTTCCAACTTTTTATGTTTATCTATGTTTGTCATTTTATATGTGTATCTTGTTCGCTAAAGTATTTAAGTATTTACAAATTTTTAAATGGTAACTATGTGTATTGTTCTAGAAAGGAAAGCCATAATCTAGCTAGTTTTTAGTTATCTTCTAATGACTATTGATCAAATTTCACTGTTGGGATGATCTGTAATTTTAAATTATATTTTCTTCTTTTCTTAATTATAATACCTCTAATCCAGGTTAAGTATTATTTCTAATATATAGTTGTATCAGTGTTAGTTTTCATTCTTAGGTTCAAGAATTAAAACATTTATCGAATCAAGACTAAAAGAAAAGCCTACAATTTTTTTTATGACAGAGGTTAATATTTTATATATATCTACATACTGAACCCTCGACAGAGCAGGGGGGTTTCCTTATAAAGGCTTACAGATCCCAATACCAAGCACTTTAAATTTAAAATAAAACTAGTCAATATATTTGATAACCACATGACTCATAATTACACCAATTAGATATCTATACCAAGATTTCAAATTACAGCCGAGCTTATGTCTCACTGTCTAAATCCTAGTCACGGTTAGGTTAAACAAAAATTTTAAAGATAAAACACAAAGTAAACTTACAAAATTACAACATTTCTTCCTTTTAAACTAAAATATAATGTAGAAACCCTCGCTACAGATTTTACAATCTATGTATCAAGAGTAAGTCTTTCAATAGCTAGGTGTAAGGATCAAATCCTGTTAAGGATTTCGATTAGCATAAGTAGAGCTACATTACAAGTTTTTATATAAAAATAAAACACTAAATCAAGATCATCAATAGGCCTCAGCGCCGATGGCAGGCTAAAGATCCCTTTAGTATTATCTTTTGTTTCCAAAACCTGCAAGGAGTTATCATAACAACCTTATGGATTAAACATAGTATAGAACAGTAAAAGGATTATATCAAATTAACAGTAGCCTCAGGGCTTGTTAAACCATTCATACATCTCATTCAAAAGACCAAATATCTAATCCTACATTCAAATCCCATCATAGTATTTTCTATCTACACACTACTCTATAAAGAAAACAACGACCTCACGTCTGTAGCAATATTCATGGTAAAAGAAAGCTACAAGAGTGCCCTTTAAAATGTGATATTACTTTAGTGCAAGCCTTACGATATTCTTCAAAATTATTAAAAACTAGATCCCGAACTAACAAATAACAATATTCTTTTAAACCATTATCATTCTGTCAGTCGCCCTACGACCTTTTTTGAATTTTGAATGCAACAAGGTAAAGGCCTCACAGCCACATTTTAGTTTTATGAAAACAACCATAAAAACAATAAAAATCAAACACATCCAAGTTTATACATTACAAAAACCCTCACGGGGCTCTTAAAAAAGAAAAGCACTACTAACTACACTGGTGGAGCAACAGTCTTGGGAGTGTTCTTTACATCAAAAGCCGAATACTGTCACTAAAAAAAGCATAGCAGATTCACTTCGACTCAATGGTCGAAGGATCCTATATTTTAAATGTAAGAGCCTCATGGCTATACCAAAGGGAAATTACCACTTTCACTGAAAGATAATGCAAACATTTATACCACGCCATAGGTACTCAGGTCAAGCAACAAAGCAGCCCCGAAGGGAGAGGTAACATGTATTACCCAGATCAACAATCCCTCTAGATCAAAGTGAGACCAAGTTAGTGTTTGCAAAAAACCGCTCTAAAATGCTTCCTACATTTACAAACTAAAGGAGGTCAACAATAGTTTTATAAAAAATTATTTGTAAGACAAGAAATTCATTAATACAAGTAAAGAGGAAGAGCTTACTAGTCTTTGTGTATGAACAATAGCTGAAACAAGAGTTTCAACGTAGACAACATCTTCTCAAGGAACAGAAATTCACCAACAAATTGTTTACTTTCGGACAAGGTTGCAAAGGTGTCGAGGGCCAATAACGTCACCTCATCTACCTTCATGTTGCATAGAGGAGCTAACCCATCGAGTAGGTGAAAACCAGTTGAATCAAACAGAGAAATTTTGAACCCAACAAAAAACTTCATCAAGGAGACAATGCACTTACACTGAGGCTCTATAAACCCCCTGGTGTTTTGCGTTATATCCAATTGCTGCCACTTGGTGCAATTAAGGCCCCCACATGGCCTGCATGTTGAAAACATTTAAACTCATGCCCTTGATGAATCTTTTCAACCTTTTTTATTTCTCGATAAATCAACCCTCCCTGTACCTTAGAAGTTTATTCATTTCTGTATGGTTCCTGGGGTGGCATTTTAATAAGTTACGAAATGGAGATCATAACATAAGATATAGTATGTCTTGGTAAAATTTATTATAAAGTTTCTTTTGGTTATTGTTTGGGTTGATGTTAGGTAATTCTCAACCCCTCGATGCACCGTAGCTTAGGACTTGCCTCTTAGCGAGAAAGTTTAAGCTTGATCACTTTCACGTCCATAAAAAAATTGAAATTTTTGTGTTAGCCGTAGAGGCTAAGTAAGACTTGATACCCTCCTCATCCTAGCTGTTAGGTCGGGTCAAGAAATGAAGTACAAAATAACTTTTATGACAAATTTCAATGGACAAAAAATAAAAATACTTTAGCGAGAAATAAGTGGCGACCTTTTTTTCCCAAGAATCAAGTAATGTCGTGAAAATACACGTTATTTAAAACACTACACATAGAATTTTTGAGTCTTGCAGTCAATTCATGTCACATTAGATTTATTGTCACAATTGTTGTAGCGTAAAATATAACATCTCATGGATTTATCTTTCTAGGAAAATTATTGATTCACATATAATAAAAAAAAATCATTTTCATAAATTCCTGAAAGGAGGTATTGATCTTCCATAGAAAAGGAGGTATGTTCCCTAAGGAAGTTGAACTGACAATTTTTGGCAGTTGCCCTAATTTATAAAAGTTAAAATTTGTTGAGGGAGAGCGCTCCATTTATTTGGGGGAGAAGAAACACATGAGGGATGGTGTCGTGAAAGACTAGGAGTATCTAATATGTTTAGGCTATCTTAGTGGGAGCCAAGGCGGTCAGAGGCATAGGCGTGTTGCAGCCCATGATGGGGGCACATTTCCTTAAGGCCATGTAGCAGTGAATTTCCAGCAGGAAATTGAAGATCCCCATGGGAGAACCCTCATTCTTTCCTGGAGTTTCTTGCAGGGAAAAGGAAAATTCCCAAGGAGATTGAATAGAAAATGGAACGGCTAAATCTTAGAAGCAAAATCATTCAAAAGAGACAGAGCCAAGGTGAAACCATGGAGGGATGTGCACTGGCTCTGCTAGACGAATCTCAGGTAAAGAAAAGCTATAAACAGAAATCAAAGAACTTAGCTGCTAGCAAACAACATGAGAAAAAGGGAAGAAAAGGTTTGTGGAAAGAAAAGATGCTTCTATTAGAGAGAGGTCTCCTTTTTATAAGAAGGCACCTACTTATTTACAAAATATATTCTTTTAACCTAATGAAATACAAAATAAACTAAGCTAGCACGTGCGCCATCAATTGACCTTCTTCTTGGTGGCCCAATTTCTCCTTGTTTAGATCTGGAAGCATCTCGGCTTCCATGAGAAGCTACTCTGCTTGGATTTCATAAAGTTATGGTGGATAATTCCTACTATGGTAATTCGAGAGCTTGTATGGGAGTCTGTACTGACTGGATTAATTAAACTATTAATTACATTATGTGCAACAAGATTCATAGCTATAGGTTGATCTTGAATTTGCTCACTACTCAATGTCTATAAACCATTATGTCCTTCTGGTTGTGCCACCTGATTTTGCAGCCCAACAGACCTTGGAGTTCGACAAGGAAAATTGTTCAGGATTTCGATGGACACAATTTTATTTTCTTAGCTAAAATAAATGAGATCCTTCATGTTGTTGACAACCTCTAATATATGAAGGAATCGAACATATATTTTTGTATACACCAGATCATTCACCAAGGGATCCTCTAATGTTTTTGCCAATTGATGAGCAATTGCCACAAACATGTTACATTTTTATTGTAAATACTGGGAAGAAAGATTTGTTGTGCCATTTTGAAGTAAATTTTTATACTTATGTGTAATTGAACACAATTGAGATACTTGTGGTATCAAAAACCTTCGAGGAATGAGCTCATCATGACTCCTTGCACAAAATTATGATGAACAAATCTTAAGGCATCAGGAAAAAACAATCCCAAGTTGACCATCACGTACCACACGAAGTTGCTCAAATACACTTTGGACTGAAGGAGTAGGATATTTGTGAGGCATGCCATACATACAAAAGTTCTTCCAATGTTCCACTATCATATTTGATTTTTCAAATCCTTGGTAAAAATCTCCACCGTAGTTTCAAATCCTCTCCCAATTTTTGTATCACAAATTTCACAATGCCACACATCCTGAGGGAAAAACACCAGTGGTTTGGTGACCACTTTGATTTAATGAAATACACCAGCGCTTCTTTGCATGTGGGCCTAAATACTTGGACAAAATTTTTCCCCAGAAGTCAATGTTATTATCTTCAAGCCGACATTGTTGATGAAACATGTACTGCATCAATCGTCGCGCACACATTCCGGACTCATACAGAAGAGATTTTGTAGGGGCCCCAACATGCAAATTCTGCTTCTGAAGTTGATATAATGGTTACTGCTGTAATTGATATCTTGTGGTGGAAACATGTGTAAATGTTGTTGATGTTGCTACAATGGCTCAAACTTTAAGATCTAACCCTCCCAATACATGCGATCAATATCAGAAAAGAACCCAAACTCATAATTGGGATTTGAGAAACTGGCTATCAAATGTGGTACCAAATTATGGAATAATGCTTTTAGATTCCCTGCATAAAATGTACTTTTATTGATATCTTTGAATGCTTCATCCCATGGAACATATAGTGTAGGGGAATTTTCTTGAAGAAGAGGATTCAATGCTTCAGGAACAGGATGTGTAGTATTTTTTTGTGGTATCGGGTGCAACAGATAGAGAGAGACACACCGATTCAGATGGATATGCGGGGTTTTCTCTGTAGTAGCAGAGGTTTTGGGTTTTGTTGCTGTTAAGATATAGGTGTGGCCATATTTTGAAATTTTATATTGGCAATATTTGGCCATATAGATAGAATTTGTTTGTGATTGGTAGGGTATTCCAAATAGTAAATATGATAAATCCAAGGGGGAAACACCACAGAGAAAAGTGTCTTTGAATTGGCCTATGGCAAAGGTGATAAGGCATCGCTAAGATACTGAGAGACATGGACCA
The DNA here is from genome assembly GCA_001517045.1 of Pseudotsuga menziesii. Lineage (NCBI taxonomy): Eukaryota > Viridiplantae > Streptophyta > Pinopsida > Pinales > Pinaceae > Pseudotsuga > Pseudotsuga menziesii. The sequence goes on from LPNX010560448.1 coordinate 36,224, forward strand.
TCCTTCTAAACCCATTCGAGCTGATAAGGGTGTGGATGAGGAGTAGTAACCAGGTTAAGGCAGTTGACTAGGGCTTGAGATACCAAATTCTTCTCGTTGCCATTTTCCATAATCAGTAAGGATAAAGAATTTTTTATTTGGCAATTATGAGTGAAAGGTGGTTGGGTTGAGGATTTCGTATCTTTCTGGGTCATTAGGATCAAAGAGGGATCCACTTTGTGGGATTGTATAGAGGGAATTATTCAGTGTCCTTCATTGGTGGAGGAGTAATGAGCTTGATGAGTAAGGCTTTGTTGATCTTTAGATTTTGGGGGGTTCGACAATTTGAGTTATGTGAGGTAGTCTTATGGAATGAACACTAGGGTGTTCTTGTATTTGTATGGTTGATAGGATTTTGAGCTCGAGTAGGTGGGAAATGAACTAAAGGGTTGGAGCTGGTTGTTTGAGAGGGAGATGCATGAGGGTTGGGGGGGACAGAGGAGTACGACCCATAGGATAAATCTTCCTTTCTATAGCCAAATCTCTCTCAAAAACTTTGTCCAATGTTGGATTTTCAAACAGATCTACCTCTCTATGGAAATAAATCAATAAACTGGAAATAAACTTAAGAATGAGTACCTCCTCCGGATCTGAAATTTGGAGCCGTAGTCGCAGCTTGCAGAAGAATTCAATTTAGCCTTGAATACTTTGTGAAGGGAGTTGTCTAATTTGATGCCATCTGATCCATAGAGATTGTGCATGCCCTGGTGGGTAGAAGAGGGTTATCAATGCTTCAGAAAGTTTGTCCCAAGTTTTGATCGGTGTAGAAAAAGAAGTTCCTGGAGTACCTCCAAGTTCCACCACGAATGTGGTATTTTCTTGCTCAGATCCCACCAGGCTTGTGGAATCCCTTCAAGTTGCAAGGAGGAAATTTAAATCTTTCTCTCCTCGATGAGGCTCGTGCATGTGTTAAAATAGGTGGAGATGCTACAGATCCATGAATCAACAACTTCTCCATTGGTTTTCCTAGCAAACATAGGGAGTTGTATTCTAGTGTCCAACTGGAATTGGTCTAGATTGTTCTATTATTGCATCTTCAACAACTCATTGAGGACAGAAGTAAAATCTTGGATTGGATTCAAAGTGTTATAATTTGAGTCTACTGCCAAGGGATCTCTTCGAGGAGGCATGGTGAGGCCAACTGAAGATCAAATCCATCCTAGGTGGAAAAAATGAACTATGGGTCAGGCTCTGTTATGTGAACAGAGGGCGCAAACCTTGGAGCAAAGGAGCTAGTGGTCTAGAGGGAGATATCTGTATTGTTTTATGAACCTCCTCTCTGCTTTAGTGGAGATCTGTGTGCCCTTGGGGCTATGATATCTGTGTATCCAATTGCATGGAAACCGAAACCCTAAGAAGGGCATGAACTTGGAAAGGAAATCAAGAAATGTTAAAAAAAATTTGTTGGATCCCATACTCAAGATCTGAAGTTTCTCCTTGGATATTGGAGCTCTTATATGAATTGATTTGTCATAGAAAAGAGGTATGTTCCCTTAGTGAGTTGAACTAACAATTGTCAGTAGTTTCCCTAATATCTAAAAGGGCGCATTTGTTGAGGGAGAGCTCTCCATGTATTTGGGGGAGCAGAAACACATGAGGGATGGTGCTGCGAAAGACTAGGAGTATCCAATAGGCTTAGGATATCTCAAGGGGAGTCAATGTAATCAGAGGGAAAGGATCATTGTATCCCATGATGGGGGCGCATTTCCTTCAGGCTATGTAGCAGTAAATGTGCAACAAAAAAACGCAGAGCCCAGTGGTGGCACCCTCATTCTTACTTGGAGTTTCTCGTAGGGAAAAGGAAAACGACCAAGGAGATTGAATAGCCAATGGAATGGCTAAATCTCAGAAGTAGAATCATTCAAAAGAGACGGAGCCAAGGTGTAGACATTGAGGGAGACACACTGGCTCTGCTGGGTGGATATCGGGTAAAGAAAATTAACAAATAGAAATAAAAGAACTTGGATGCTAGCAAAAAAAAGGAGAAAAAGGGAAGAAAAGGTTTGTGACACCAAAAGATGCTTCTATTAGAGAGAGGTCTCCTTTTTATAATAAGGGACCTACTTATTTAAAAGATATATGCTCTTAACCTAATGAAATACAAAATAAAATTAGCTAGCATGTGTGCCCTCAATTGACCTTCTTCTTTGTGGCCTAAGACCTGAGACCCTCCTCTGCCTAGTTATTAGGTAGGGTCAAGAAATGAAGTACAAAACAACTTGACGACAAATTTCAATTGACAAAATAAAAATAGTTTAGAGACAAATAAGTGGTGACCTTTTTTTTTCCAAGCATCTAGTAATGTTGTGAAAATACATGTTATTAAAAAACTAAACACAACCTTTTTGAGTCTTGTAGTCAATTCAGGTCACATTCGATTTACTGTCACAACTTTCGTAGCATAAAATATAACATCTCATGGATTTATCTTCCTAGGAAAATTACTGATTCACATTTAATAAAAAAATAAAAAAATTGTAAATTATGGAGATGTTACAAGTTCGAATAGTCACTGTGGGTAGGCAGCCCGCGGGAGGGCCTTGAAAATATATCACCAAACCTTAGCTTAAAGAAAAAATGCATTAGGGTGTCTCTAAGGGACATGCTTGTGGATTTTAAAATGTTTTTGAAGTTCAACCATTCCTGGCTAGCTTTTGGCTCCTTTGTTGGAAAGCTTGTGAGCGGAGCTGTCGTTTTCCCTGAGAATACGAAGATAGGAAACTTGTGGAATAATATTTAGCCGACAAATCCGATCATGAATTATTTTACTACTAGAAGAACTGTGGTTATATCCTGATCTCATCTTATTTATTAGCTGCCTTAATCTCCAAAAACCATGATCCTTGTGATTTTAGACTGACCCTCCAATTCCAGGCCAAGGAGGAGTGAGAGCCATTCTACTCCATCGTTGGATGGATGTCTGAGTCCCCAAGCATAAGTGTTTACTATGTTTCCTCCGGGATCAAAAATAACCCCCCCACACTTGCCTTCTGTGCGAATTAAATTTGCTTTAATTAATTATGTTTTAATTAATATTACTCTTAATAAACTTCATTTCTGTTTAGCTTGATATTATTTCGTAGACACATTGAAATAAAAAAATATAAAGTTCATAAATAATTAAAATAAATTAACTTACTTATACACTATTTATTTTTATACACAATTTAATTTTCATAGTATTTAAGTATTTGAATCCTTAATTACAATATAAAATAAGTAAATATATCCAAATTAACCAATCTAAAAATAAATAAAAATATTACCTTCCATTTTACCAAATTTTAACACCCTACTATCCATAACCATAACCATAATCATCCCTTCTTAATATCATTATTACCCAAAATTCCATATTATATATTTATATTTATTGGTTCCAACGTCTCAAACTCAACTCAAATAGTTGGAATCCAATACGAATATAAATCTTCTTCGATCATTCATCAAGATTAAATCCATTTATCTCTCTCGAAGGTTATTGAAAGGCCAACTCAAAATAACATGACCCTATCTCTAGAAAAACGGACAGCGTTAAAAATTAATGTTTGAGCAATAAGGAATATACGGATCATATATTTAGAATGGCTCATGCTACATGGCATGGCCAAAAAATGGTTGGGTGAATAATATTCCTCCGATGTCAATTTATTTTTTCCCTATCATTCCATCTCCCTTGGACCTCAATGGCAATATGATGCATGAGGATTTACAGAGTTTCATTTCATGTGATTTATGGGTTAGACTTGTTGAAAAATGTAATGATTTTAATTTTTCAATTTTATTAAATTATTATTTTGAAATTACAATTAATAATATAATAATATATAAATTAATTTATTTGTTTAGTGGTTCTCTTATGTGAATTTATTTTTTCTTTATCATTTCATCTTAGTTGGACTTCAAATGCAATAAGATACATCACGATTTATAGATGTAATGATTTTAGTTTTTTCAATTTTAAATGTTCTACAGCCCAGTAACTGTTGGCTATAAATATTATGAGAGGGATGTTGTAACTTTATGTAAAGTTTGTCATGTAAATGTCGGATATAAATATTATGAGAGAAATGTTGTAATTGTCATGTAAATGTGCTATAAATATTATTGTCAATTATGAAGGAGATGTTGTAAGTTGTTATAACTTTAGTTTTTACTTATGAGGTAGAGGTTGTAAGGTTATTTTAGTTCTATTTAATTATGATGAAGATTTTTTCGTCCATTAATTAAAAAGTAAATATATATTTTGGACCATTAATTTATAACATTAGTATAGTTTGTATATACACTTCAAATTTATAATTTTGTTCTATGAAGCATGAATGAGATATATACAAATGATGCAGATAACGCATTAACAGTAAATTCGAACAAATAAATCAAGGTTTCCTGCATTAACCGTAAATTCTAACAAAGAAATCAAGCTCTTTTTCCAGAGCTCAAGTAAAAAATATGAGTGGACCCATTCTTAAAAAGAGAGGAATCCATTAATGTAGTTGATGGTTATGCAGTCATTGAAAAGAGAAACAAGTCACAGCAATGAGCATATGTGAAATCGATGGATTATGGGCCTAATTTAAGGACCCACATGCTCAATTCACCATGTTTTCAAGTCCAAAGGGGTGACAAATCAACAATCATGTTACCCTCCAAAACACTTTAGATTTCGATCTTTCACATCTTTCATCCTCCTCTTTATACGTGTTAACAAAACTTTTCTCCAACTTGTCAAACTCTGCCGATATGCGATCCTTCCACTTCTGAAATAGATTTCCAGTTACATATGGCCCAGCTCGTGTATTATAAAACATCGAGGGACATTTTAGTGGTGACCCATGAGAGAAAAATTGATAGCAATAAGTCCTTTTACAATCTTGATCGTTGTGAATAGAACTCCATATCTCCAACAGACCTAGAATCTGTAATTTCCATAAACTGTATTAAGTTTTTAATACCAATAAGATATGAACTTATGTTCTATGTATGCCATTATGAAAAAAACCAAACTTAAATAAAGTTTAAATTTAAATTATTTTTTATATTAAATTTTTTTTTTTCTTTCCAAATTTAAAATAGAGATATTCAATGTTATAGTTAATTGAATCTCTTCTAAATTTAATATAAATATAAATTTAAACATAAACTATTAGTAACAACAAATTATTCACATAAATCCTTGTTAATAAGTAAACATTTTAAGTCATTATAAAATTATCATTAATATTTTCCTTACCTATTAATAAGTAAACATTTTAAAGTATTATAAAATCATCATTAAGATTTTTTTCTAGATTAATCTTACTATGGTATGTTGAATGAATGAGTGCAATTTTAATGATGCTTTTTTCATTAAGGAGGAATGAGTGCAATTTAATGATGTTTTTTCATTAAGGAGATGATAAGCAAGAGAAACAACCTCCTACGAAAATGAAAAACAAACATTGCAGGAGTAGGTGAATCCTTCTAATTCCTACACACACATTGAAGAAATTAATTGCACATTTCAGTCTTCAGAATGATTGGTAGGAAAATCCCTATGATCCCTCTAACTCCTACATAGACATTGAAAAAAATTAATTACACATTTCACTCATGAGAATGATTGGTAGGTGAATCCCTCTAGTTCCTGAGTGGAATTGATCCTTTTAATGACAAAAATTAATTACACATTTCACTCGAGAATGATTGGTAGAGGAATTTTTCTAATAACTCAGTTGATTTGATCCCTCTAATGACAGTAGCTTATTATTTTAATTGATTATCATTTTATCTACTTCAGAGATTGCTAATTGTGTGGACATATTTAAGAGAAATTATTTCAGTACAAAAACTAAAGATAGTAAGCTGACATGGATATATTCCCTGGCACATGTAATATCAATGGAAAATTTGAGGCCATGTGATTATCCTCAAAAATATGCTCCCCTTGGGCATGGTTTTAAAACCATGTGCAAGGCCTCCTAAACAACCATGCAGTGCTTCTTAAAAACCCCATGGTAAATTGCACTCAAGGATATTTGATAATTTTTTTATACCAAATTTCAATTAAAAATAAAGAAAATAAAAAATAAACTACTCCTAAAAAAATTATTGCATATAAAGAGAAAGAGATGAGTGAGTGCATTGCTATAAATATTGAATGGCAATCTAAAAGATGAAACCTTTTATCTGAACAAAGAATTTGAAAGGAAAAGAAACATGGCCTTACAACCTTTGAAACTTGAAACTAAACTCTGAACATTGGAGTTTTAGAAAAAAATACAATTACCCACGAGGAAACATAAAATAATTGCAAGAGTTGATATGTATAGTTGAAAATAAGTTGAGTTAAGGGAAATGACTGATTAGTAAAGGATTTTCTTTCTCTCTAAATATGTTGAAAATACTTGTGCAATAAAAGCACAATGTTATTTTCACACAATTCTATAGTGAGAATGTTAAAAATACTCTTGTAATAAAAACACAATAGTATTTTTACAGAGTTCTACATTGAGAATGACAAATTGCATTTGAAGGTTCAAGTTACAATTAGGAACAATCAAGGCAATTTACAAGGAATCAAACCAGATTTATGAGGACATTTAATAAAGAGGGAGAGTGGAATAATTGAGGTAGAGAATCTTTTGACAACAATTAAAAAAATCTAGAACATTACCTAATCCTTACAAAATTATTGTCTTTATTTTTCTGTTTAACAATTTACTCAATCCTTGATACTTATTAATTAGATTATAATAATCCTCATAATTGTACCTATGTTTTCAACTTAACTTCTTCCTTTCAATGCTCACCAAACTTGAGTTTTGTGTCATCGCCCATAGTTAAAACTAGCCTAGATCCAAATCCTAGGGTCTATCAAGCCCAGGTGGATCAAATCTTACATGGTGCAAACCTCTTCTCACATATTGCACTCAAGTTGGTTTGCACCCTCAAAGCTTGATAAAGCCTAAGATTCAAGTCTAGGTAAGTTATTTTAAAATTACAATTAATAACATAATAATATATAAATTACTTTGTTTGTTTAGTTTGTTAGTTTTGTTAATTTAGTTTAATGTTTGAACTAAAAACTAATATTTTATTTTATTATACAATGAAATATTTTTAATATTTATATATTTTCTTTATACTAAGGTTATGATTTTTTATTATAACAAAGAAATACAATAAGCTTATGAATATTTTATCACAAATTGATACCCATACATTCAAATTTCTTGCATTATGCTAAACATGAATTGTGCTCAAATCTGAGTGAGTGTATGGCTCGCCGCGATAAAAGCTTACTAGGGCCAAGCTCGCCTACCTTTTTTCCGCACGAGTATGGCTCATTAGTGATTCGCTTGATATCAAGTCACATGTTCTAAAGGAGGTCAAGATTTCAAATCACACTTGGGACTACCTGTGTTCCATGCTTGCTTGCAATTGTGGGACACCTAAAGATGTAATGGTAGTGGAAATGGATCCATGAACCATGTATCATTCAAGTACCACCCCAGTTCCTAGTTCTCGATTCCCTAGTCACAAAAAAAATATAAATCGTATTATATCTTTACACTTCATCTCAATAATACAATCTACAATTGTTTATAAGGTTTTATTTGCCATTTAATATCTCTTACACAAATAAATAGTACCGAGTCGTGGAATGAGTCCGTGGTTTATTAAATAAATTTAAAAAGTACATGTATACAATTTTTGAAATCTTCATTTACTTGAAATATTAATTCTCTATCCTATTAAGGTTTGGTTATATATAATTGTTATAAAAGTTTAATGTCATACTTATATTAAAAGTAAACAATATTTACACTTGATTATATGATGGCATTCATGATAGAGAATTGCATTCATTATATATGATTACATTCATTCAACCTTCTTGTTATTATACAATATTACAATCATTGCAAGAAAGTACATTCTTACAAAATTTACTGATTCAAGATCGCGTTTCTTATTGTCGTGCTAGAAAATCAAGTCTATGCTACATATGAATTAAATCCACATTATTTTACATAATTAGAACTAATTACAACATTGTGAATATTATGAAAGATTGGGATATAGAACGAGTGAAGTGCCCGTATTAATTATTAAATAATCTTAACGGTTTTGTTTTTATTTTTATAGTAAATCATTAGCAAGAAATGATGTGTAGTTTTTTTTGGTAATAAACAAAGAAAATAAAACTTTCTTTATATGTATGTTTAAGAAGTTGATGTTTTTAAAGTGGTACAGTAAAGATTATCTTATGTTTATTCAAGCGAAGCGAAGATTTGGACCAAACTTGAAGTCAGAATCATGTAACTGATCTCGTGTTCAATAATAACATTTTGAGAAGGTTAGCAGATAAGAGTTTGGGGGATATGTGTTATATTCTTTTTGTGATGAATTTGAATGGACCTCATGGCTCTACAAGTTACTCTAGCAGTGTGCTACATATTTTAGTATTAAATCTTATGAAATATGGTAATTTTATTTAGTTTGTCCTCGCTAATTCATGTTTTGTTTTTCATCTACAAAGAGCCTTGTGGTTTTGGGTTTGTGTAGTATTTTAATCTTTAAGATGAAGCATAAGAATAATATTACATGGATAAACATATTCTTCTTGGGTGAGAGATTGTTGTAGTATTTGTTGAAAAGAGTAGGAATATGTCATAGGAAATGCAAGGCAAGCAGAGGTAAGAGACAAGTTATTAGAATAAATGTATTAGGAAATCACAAATAAGTGTCCATATTTTTGCAACATCAACTAGGGGATACTATTAGATATAGAATACCAAAATAATATATTCAAGTTAAGAAAAAGAGAGTATTCACAATAATTATGTACAGGACGTTTGTTCATTATATAATTATTCTATTTAAGGGTGCTAGCTCAATGGAAGACAACTTGCCTTATAGGAAGGAGGAATGTGTTTTTATTCATATGTTCCCTATATATATTATGAAACCATTAATAAAGATAACTTGACACTACAAAATATAGATAAATGACCCAAAATATGACCAAAATTAGGATATAAACGACAACTAGTGGCAGATTAGTGTTCATTGATCACACAATAAAAAATGTAGTCATATTTCATTTCGTCATTTATATCCTATCTTGTGTACATATATTTGATTTTTAATTGTATGACAATTAATGACCAAATATATGACCACAAGATAAGCTATAAATGACCAAGTTAAATATGACCAGTTTTTTAGTCGAGTGATCAATGACCGCTAATTTTCCACCAGTGGTTTGCAAATCAAAAGTAGTCATTTATATGCATATTGTTAACACAAAAAATTGTTCAACTATATCTCTATGGTCCAAACCATAATTATACATCATATTCCCACCATTATTTCCTCCATTTTGACCCTCACAACTAAAATTCCACCAAATATGGTCCAAAACATTATTATTCCTTCCCCGTAAATGAAAGGAAGCTGAGCATTTATTGTGATTTACCCCGTCTCTCCAAAAAGGACAAAAGGACCCTAGAAAAGAGAATAGGTCAAAAACCATAGATAAATACCATGCACAATAAAATACCATGGTCCATTACATTGGGGAAAAAAAACTTGGACCATCCAATAAATACATTGTGAAGGTATCCCCAAAAACACGTTTAGTCACACTTTTTGTCATTCATTCATTCAGTATTAAACCTTTTTCCATTATCATTAATTTTTGTTGTATCGTTCTCATGGTGGATGTTGAGATTGCTCCATACCCATTTGGATCGATTCCCCCTATTTGACCACTACTAGTGGAGACGACTAGAGACCCAAGCTGTGGAGATAGTGGACCATTTCCTTAGGCGGCTGAAGTGGCCCATTATTATATTGAGCACAAAGATATGAAGACCAATAGACAACTCACAAGATAGATCATGCAATTTACTCAGCAATTGAAGAATGAAACAGTGCAAAAATTTCTTGCAACTATGAATGCTTTCCTTAATCAAAAGTAATTAGATAATAATTACAATAAAGTACAATGGCTAAATAGCCTCATGTAATTTGAATCCATGTGAGGAATTCGAATTGGTTGGACTCTACTTGACTGAATGGTTAACTGACCTTGTCTAAATCATTATCGAAGTTGATAGGAGTTCAAAATCCAAAATCAAGTGTCTAATTCAGTGTTAACTATTCTAACTGACTGAGTTAGGTGAGTAAATGCACCTCACCTGCATGCAGCCATGAAATCCTAGTGCTAATTGAGTAGAAATGAATGTAATTGACTCCTAACTGAGCTTGACTAGTCACCAACTGAAATCAACTAATGGAGGTTGGTATTGGCACTCCCAGTGGCTCCTGATTTGTAGGGATTGATCTAGGAGGATCCTAAATTGATGCATGCTAGTGCAATCAGTGATAGTTGGCCTCAATTACTGTTCCCCACACTTTAGTAGCTGGTACATGTGCGCAAATTAAGCCAAGTGGACCCAATGATGCTAGTGACTAAAAATAAACTAAAAGGACTCTTTATTTCGACATGACTCTTGATTTAGAAATAACTGACCAAATTGGACAAGGGAGGATTATAATCCTAACACCCCCTCTGAATGCTAACTTGGACAATTTGTGAGACTTGGTAACTAAGACCATAGGTCACCCATTACAGCAAGTAATGTAATTGCTCAACATAAGGAGCTGGGGACAAAACCACATGGAAAAAAATCCCCCCCCCCTCTAACTAAGTAGATAGAATTAGGATTCAAAGTTTGGAAAACTTGAAAATATGTTGATGCAATCTCTGTTATGTAGCAAAGCAGAATGCATGATGTTCTGCACACAGGTATCCTGGGGACTAACATGTATACTTCTCAATATTCTCCCAAAATGATGATGGAAGGAAGCAAGAATGTAGCCTCTTTTTGGATGAAGAGGTGTATGATCCACTCCATTCTTTTTAATGCAGTGTAACTGATCATACCTTTCCATGTAGTATCTCACGGGGATTTGGTTGCATCTCTCTAAAGGACGTGAGATTGCATGACATAGGACAAGGGTCTTTGTCTTCTTTGTGTCATATGGATTTCCAGTGATATTCCTAGCTTCCCTCTTGGGAGTAGGGACTAAATCTAGATCTAAATCACCATGAATCTAAATCTCATAAACTGATATAGTTGGATCTGCAATACTAGTGGATAGTGGAAAATAAGTAGATGGAACTTTTTTACCTTCCCTTGCAAGTGGCTACTGAGAGTGCACCGATTCTGAAAATGGCATGAAGTGTGAGAACTCATATGCCTTGGAGGCATGATTTGTATCACCCTTCGCTATGATGTTCCCAGTAGAGATATCTGTGATATCCACTCAATCAGGACCAAATATCACTCGCTTTGGAGAGCTAGTGTGAGTCACCTGGTATACAAATAACATATTTGCAGCTAAGGAGGGCGCATAAAGCACATCTTTGAGCTTTCCATGTTCAATCTTGATAGAACCCTTCCCTTTGGATTGAATTTGAGTTTTATTTCCCATCTGAATAATAGGACCATCAAAATACTACAAGGAAGAGAATGATTCTCTAGATGCAACCATATGATTGGAAGCTCCAAAATCAATGAGGAAGGCATGCATTGTTGAGAAACTAGCCTTCAATGCATGAAATGTCTCTTCATGTTCTTCAGTTTATTCTCTATGGTCAGCCTTCCATGTGCTAGAAGGTACATTAATGTTATGGTTCTTCAGAAGAAGCTCCATCTCATCAATTGTTCTTCTCATACAGGATCTTTCAGGATGAAATCCCCTTCCACAGTAAGAATAGACATTAGAGGAAATTTAAATTTAAAATCGACCTTCCAAAAATAATACAAATTCCATGTCATCATGTATTAGCCAATCAAAATTCTTTAAAATTAAAAAAGGGAGCACCTCTTAAATAATTTTTTAATATAAATTTGGGGATAGGTATCATAAAAAAAACTACTTTTTTTGTTCGTATCTTTGACATATCTCCTTGTGTTTTTACTCAAATTTCAATTGGGAGAGCTCATTGGATGCAAAATTAAATTATGCATTCAACCAGTACCCACTCTACATACTTTTGATGGGCTTCGCTACCCCAAAATCAAGAAATACCTGAAAAAACGTGATGATGATGTCATCATCATGTTTTTTTAGGTATTTCTTGATTTTGGGGTAGCGGAGCCCATCAAAAGTATGCCAAGTGGGTACTCGTTGGATGCGTAGTTTAATTTCACATCCAACGAGCTCTCTCAATCAAAATTTGAGTAAAAAAGCAGGGAGATATGTCGAAAATACGAAAAACAAAGTAGTTTTTTCTTTTCTTCCTCCAAAATTAATAAATATTATTTTATTATTTTAACTATTATTTTGTTAATTTTCCTTAGGAGGGCCATTTTGAGTTGAAATTTCCTCTAATGGTGCCTTTCCTTTTCCATTCTTCTTGCTTCTCTTTAAACCTAAAGGCTCATTTGACTTCTCTTTCTCCACAGGAGACTCATCCTTTTCCTTCCCTTTATCATTCGCTACCTTAGGTCCCCCAGCAACTAGTGCATCATCTTTGGAAAATATAATGACCCCCATTTGGATCAACTTGTCATGCTCGTGGGTGAGAGATTCTATGAAGGAGTTAAGAGTATTCATCCTCCAATTTGGAGTAGTGAGCTTCACTGAATGAAATGTTGATACCAAGACTGAGTAGTCTGCACCAAGTTTTGAGAGAATGGCAAGGATAAGTTGATCATCCTCCTTCCAACCTTGCACAGCTTAAGCTGGAACACTATATTCTTGAATTTGGTGAAGAATTCATTTAGTTTTTCGAAATTGGCTAGATGAAGAGAAATCAACTCATTCTCTAGCTGATAGATCCTTTGATCATCCTGCTTGTCAAATAAGGAATAAATCTTATCGCAAAACTACTTTGGAGTCTTCAATCCATTGATGTGGAAGAGAAGATCTTGAGATATTGAGAGGAACAAGAATCCATATGCTTCATCAAGCTTATTCAAGTACTTTCTTTGTCAACATAATGAATTGGCTCTGCCTTTGTCTCCATTATGAGTCTGAATATTCTTTTGGAGCATAGATACATCTCCATGTCCTCCTTCCACTGGTGGTAGTTTAAAGGAGTGATAAGCTCCATTGGAGGAGCCATTTAGAATGCAAAGAAGAGGGCTAAGTTGTTGTAGCAAATGCAGTGAAGTAGGCTAAGCTGCTTGTAGCAAATGCAGTGAAGGAGACTGATAAACCTGTAAATAACACAATCAAACAGACAAAGTAAGGTCGATAGTATGCACTTTTGGAATTTCCTTCCCACCCAGCTTAGTTCATTAAGCAAGCTTGATCAACAATTCCTTTGCTTGGGATATTAAGTGGTAAATTCTCTACTTCTAGTGCAGTACTGGAAGGATCATATTTGCTCAATTTTTTTTTTGATCCAATTATGAATCTGTAGTAAGAGAAGTGCCTTGTCTTGCTGAGGCTTTAATACCATATTAAATTGAGCACATAGATCTGTGGACCAACACAAAAATCACAAGATAAATCATACAATTTACTCACCAATTGAAGAATGAAACAATGCAAAAATGGCTTGCAAATTTGAATGCTTTCATTAATCAAAAGTAATTAGATAATAATTACAATGAAGTACAATGGATAAATAGCCTCATGCAATTCAAATCCATGTGAGGAAATTTGAATTGGTTGGACTCTACTTGACTGAATGGTTAACTGACCTTGTCTAAATCATTATCGGAGTTCATCGGAGTTCAAAATCCAAAATCAAGTGTCTAATTAAGTGTTAACTAGTCTAACTGAGTGAGGTAGGTGAGTAAATGCACCTCACCTACATGCAACCATGCAATCCTAGCGCTAAATAAGTAGAACTTAATGTAGGGGACTAGAAATGAATGTAACTGACTCCTAGATGAGCTTGACTAGTCACCAACTGAACTCAACTAATGGAGGTTGGTATCGGCACTCCTAGTGGCTCCTAATTTGTAGGGATTGATTTAGGAGGCTCCTAAACTGATGCATGCAAGTGCAATCAATGGAAGTTGGCCTCAATTAATGTTCCCCACACTTTAATAACTGGTACATGTGCCTCGATTAGGCCAACTAGACTCAATGGTGCTAGTGACTAAAAATAGACTAGAAGGACTCTTGATTTAGACATAAATGACCAAATTGGACAAGGGGGGATTATAATCCTAACAGCCATTTCAAAGAAAGGTATGCATATTCTTGTTATTTTTTGTTAGTTAGATAACAAAATCAAAATCATAAAAAATATTTATGTTCTTGTTCATTGTCGGGTGTTATTGTAAGTCGAGGTTGAAAGACACCTCACACAATGAACTCTACCCTATGATCCGATTGATCTATGGTAGGTTCTTTTACACGTAGTAGGGGATAAATCCTCACTATATTTTTGGATCAGTACAAAACCACTTTCATTACCCCATGGAGAATGTTTTTTTATTGTGTCATGTTGTTTGGCCTTAAAAATACTATAGCCAATTTTCAGCGAGACATGACCTTTTGCTTCCATGACTACTAGATTTTTATCATTTAAAAAATATGATATTAGGATCTTATCTAAGAGAATAACATGCACAACAATAATCACAAGAGACAAGATACACAAAGGATTTTCCTTGGGGAAACCATAAAGGAAAAAACCCCGCAACTTCCTCAGAGATAGAATGAGCACCAGTAGCAAAAGTAAAACCAAAAAATATAAAGATGATATTTGACAGTTATCTCTCTCACTTGTGCCATAGCTTCCTCTTTCACTCATGCGCCCCAATTGAGTGAGTGTGCGTGACAAATAGAGAGTCTCACTCTCTATTTATACTATTTTTTGACTTGACAATTACTTACCAGGGATGGCATCTCTAGGAGAGTCTAATAACCCTAGTGCCCCTCAACTGTGGGGACTTTTCCCCCCTCATCAATAAGGAGGGTTAACCTCAACTCAATTGTGGGGACTATTTCCTCGACTTACACCAGAGGGTTAACCTCATTGAATTTGCATGACTTTATTATATTAATGACTCTCCCAATAGGAACATCGGGGCACACTGAAATACAAATGATTCTCGCGATAGGAACATTGGGGTACAATATAAGTGAATACATTCCGAAGTTACAAATACATCAACAATGACCTCATTCAAATTATCTTGGTCTATTTAGACGACCTCACGACTTGATATTAGAAGCGTTCTCAACATTTGGATGACTTACGGCAAGTCTTTCTCTGATGTCGCAAATATAATGGCCTCTTGAACTCCCTCAAGTGTGCCATTTGTGTCCTTCTCGGTCGCTTACTAAGATTCATCATGTTGTTGGTTGGATTAATTGTCTAATTAAATAAACAACTGAACTTCCAGAACATAAATTATCAACCCAAGGAATTCTTTTATTTCAAATCTATCGTGCAATATATATGCAAGCACAATTTCTACCTGACACTATTGATCTATTGGTATGAAATCGAAACTCTTTGTAAACTAGATCACACCTTCTTGAAAAGAAAACAAACCTAAACCTATTCATGAAAGCAAACTATAAATATAACACACTTCAAACAAAATATATTCTTACGAAACAAGATCTACTATGCATAAATCTAAAATAAGTGCTATGTCGGTCAATGATCTACTAGATGAATTAACAAGAAAAAAACTATGATAAATCTAATGAATGAAATCACGAACTGGATAACAAGAAAATATACATAATAAAACATCTACAATAAACAATACCAACATATTCTCAAGGAAGAGGGCCCTTCCTCCACTGAGTAGAGGTGAATGTCCACAATGAAAGTGTACAACCCCAGAATTAAGAAACTGTCAGCATGTATTATTAGAATGGAATTGTTCCAATAGAGTCTATATCAACTTATACAACATAACATTAATTTCTTTCTTCCCCATTTCTCATGAGATTTATTACATATTTATATATAAAATTCTCTCAAGAGAATGAGAAACTGAATCCCTAACTTGATTTGTTTCAACAAATTTGCTAATTTGGAAAACCGACCATAACTGTAAATCTGGAAAATACCCTCTCAAAGAACCACCTGTATATCTGAAATGATAGATTTTTTTGGTGATTTTATTAACTATTAAGTAAATGAGGCCGTTTCGAACAAAACCCATGTCCTGGATTTTTGAGATTATTTTCTATCTACATGTAAAGCAAGACGAGAATCAAGGTTTTATTATCTGGCATGCATTTTTGGTTAGCTCCGTTTGATCATGAGATGGAGACTTGAACCATGATTTTTGTTGCTATTAATATGAAAAATCACTCCATAAAACATCATCATTAAAATTATGCATAGTAATCTTCAATTCATTAAAAATAAAGGAAAATAATCATGATTAACCACTGAAGCATCAATGGAAGTAACATGGTATTTTACGGGAAGTTACAACATATGGATGGAAAATGGAATGATAAATGGATAATAATATGAAGAAGAGGGATGGAATGTATGTTGATAGGTGATGAAAATATGGAAAAATGCATGACCGAACACATGTCTCACAAATGGATTGTCATGGAACCTATGAAGGTTCAATCCATCCTGAATCTTCTCCCCCCCACCCCGCATACTCTATGCCAATAAGAACCTCCAAGGAAAGGATGATTTCCTTCATCATCTTATTATGAACTATGCAAAAAAATTCCATGGATTCTTACATGAGCTCCATACCAACATTCTTTCTGTATGGAATGGGAATTCACAAGGTGCTTTCGATGGATTGAAAAAATCTTTGACTTTCTCTCCATTGTTGTCTCCTCCTGACTTCACCAAGAATTTTATCCTCTATGTGTCAGCATTTGAAAATGATATCATTAGATTCTTGGTTCAATAATATGATGCTCGTCAAGAGAATGCAATTTATTACGTTAGTCAAAAACTTTCTAGACCCCCTTTGTGCTACTCCCACGAAGAGAATATGGCCCTCGTCGTTGTCTTTTTGTTACATAAGCTACACCACTACATTCTCCTGAGTCGAACTCAAGTCATGGTTGATTCGAGCCCCATGTGTTATCTCTTGAGCCGTCATCTTGTCCAAGATCACTCTTCCAAGTGAATTCTCATTCTACAGGAGTACGACCTGGAATTCATCACACCAAAAAGAAACAAATATTTGGCATTATATTTCTTGATGGTAGACTTCCCTTCATCGTCTACCTCACAACCTATTACAATCAATCTTCATGGTGAATTCTTATTTGAAATCTCGATGAAAGAACCATGCTATGGGGGAATTCTCTTGTACTTGCGCATACAAACATTTGGGCCCCATCTAAGCCATGAAGATCATCGTTGCATCCAACACCAAGCTACTCAATATCTTGTTACTGGTGATGTATTTTATCATCATAGTGTTGAAACCATAGTGTGTCGTTTCCTCCCCACGATTAGGTCGAATAAGTCTTAAATGTATGTCATAGTAGAGCTTGTTGTGGCCACCTCTCCGATTTGGATACAACTCAAAAGATACTCCACACCGATTATTTATTTCCCTCCATTTTTTGGATTGCATCCATGCAGTTACACACTACCGCAATTGTAATATATTTTCTCAAAAAGCAAGGAAACCTCCCACACCTCTACATCATGTCATCATAGGCGATCCCTTCCGCAAATGGGAAATTGACTTAATGACGTGTAACCCTCCTTCGACCGGTGACCATAAATACATCATTGTGTCCATTGATTACTTTACCAAATGGGTCGAGGCCATGCTTACTTTTAACTATAAGGAGGATACTGCAGCACATTTATTTTTTAACCACAGTTATCACTCATTTCGGTGTCCCCTAAAAATTAGTATCAGACCATGATTCTCATTTCGAGGATGTTGTTTCATCGAGTTATCTTCCATGTTGAAATTTGAACACTAGTATTCCTCCATCTATTACCCTCGGGGAAATTACCAAGTTGAGGTTGTCAACAAGATCCTCAAAACCATGTTAAAACAAATGTGGAAAAACAAAAATTCAACTGGAACTACTTTCACTTTTTCTATCTCTGGGCCTATCAGACATTGACTAAAACTTCCATTGGTTTTACCCCATTTCACTTAGTCAATGGTGTGCAATCTGTTCTTCCCATTGAATTTCCTATTTCGTCACTCCTCATTTCCGTCAAACTCCTACCTGATACTTCACAATAAGAAAAATGCTCACTTATGCTTGAAAAAACCAATGACGATAGTCATGATTCTCTCCAAATGACTGAAGCAACTAAGAATCATTCAAAGTCCACTATGACTCCCACATATACCCACGCACCTTTAGCAAGGGGAACCTAGTCCTTGTTTACGACCAAGCCAATGATAAAATTGGGAAAGGGAAGTTTGAATCCATGTGGTATGTCCCTTAAGTAATCCATTGATGTCTCGAAAATGGGGCATATCTCCTTTCTCACTTTGACGACCACCTATTGAAAAATCCCCACAATGTGATCTACCTCAATAATTTTTATGCCTGAAATCGCACACCATGAGTACCCTTGTATCATAGTTTTTATTTCTTGTTTTACATCATTTTTACCACGAGTCTCATAGTTTGTTTCCTTGGTTTCTCCAGATGGATCCTATCTTTCATTGCTATGTTGGTTTCTCTAACGGTGCAAGTATATGGCCTCCTAGTCTCTCCTCAGTTGCATGGGGTATTCCCCATCACATGAGTTGATCCATATGGATGGAATGTTTATTGGTCTTGCTACCAACAACGAGGATGAGTACAATGGTGTCGCTGGTCTCTTGACCGTCACCCTTCACTTGGGTATTTTTTCCTTGATGTCTTCCTAGACTCCCAGCTTTTGTATCCTAGTTGAATAACTGCTATCGGGTACACGATCCTTGCCTCTTTC
Organism: Pseudotsuga menziesii; assembly: GCA_001517045.1. Taxonomy (NCBI): domain Eukaryota; kingdom Viridiplantae; phylum Streptophyta; class Pinopsida; order Pinales; family Pinaceae; genus Pseudotsuga; species Pseudotsuga menziesii. The sequence goes on from LPNX010560448.1 coordinate 55,143, forward strand.
TAATGTTCCTATGTACTAGACACTTGGTTATACATTTCGAATCCATTTCATTCATGCATGTTCCAAGAATTTTCTATAGTGTAGCAAAAAGAATGGTTAATGAGGTTCTAGAGTGGCACATCAATCATCACATATAGGAAATACACTGCATCATGCATCGTCATATAGTCATGCGTACATATGTCATATACATCATATAGGAATAATCATAAAAAGAGACTCATAATTTAACCTATAAAAATATAAAAAGGTGCATCCATGTGCATATATATCATAAATATCATGTTCAGTGCAAAATGACAATCTCCATAGGATTTATCGTCTGATCATACACATCATACAAAAATCCCCATGCTCAAATGCACTAGGGGAAGCATCACAAGCTGCTAGTCTGAGTCATCCTCCTCTGACTTTGTGTCCTCCTCTCTGTCCTTCTCCTCATTAGAGCTCTCCTCCTCCATCAGCATGTCACCCTATGCCTCCACTCTGGCATACTCAACACCAACTGTGATCCTCCTCATGAGAGAGATCCACTCTGGAGGATCCCTATAACACGTGGTGACTAGATCGTCATCTAGGCACTTCCACTCATAGTCGGTGACCCCCTACAACAACATATTTACAACCAACTACAGTGAGTCCAATGTCACACTCTGACACCTCATCTTCATGTGAGTGGCTGGATCTAACCCCTCCACCTTGCCCTTGTGTCACTGGTACCCCACTGGAGAGTGCGGTCCCAAATCTGCACAAGCACACAGTATTTCATCAGTCTTTATCACATGTATGATCTAGCTACCACTATTCTAGTAAACTATATATGATTACAACCACAAAGCATCATAAATACATACCATCATGTATAGATACATTAGACACAATTAGACAAGACATTAATTTTCTTTTTATTATTTATTTTCTCAAGCATGGAGGGGCAATCCTCTAAAGAGCGATCACCTAAACCACAACTTGTACAAAATTTCAGGCCAGTCCAGTCCTTGTACAAACACTCTGCATAACTAGATGCGTCGACGCGGTCTATTTTCTCGATTCTCGAAGTATCGGCCCCAACCTTGAAATTCCCCACATCGGTTATAGTTTCCATTCCGACACTCATATATACAAGCATCATACCTTTCATAATTATTTTGATTAGTTCAGTCGTTATTGTTATTCCTTTCATTATTGTCAGTGTTGTTATTTTGTGTGACAACATTTGTTTGAGAGACTGCTTGATAGTTCTATCGGTTTTTCAAGCTTAACTGACATTCTATTGTCGAATGAATTTTGACGTCGTAGATTGCACACCAACAAGATTGTTCATTTTTCATGTTATAAGGAAAATCTTTTGTTGTATGTAAATCATGCTCCTCACATGTGTTGCAAAAGCACTTTGTTTGTATGAACTAAATGTATTGTCGATGACCATTCTATCGAAATTAGTCTTTTGTATGACTAGCTGTCAAGTATTTAGTACACCAAACATCATTCCCTATGAGGCTCATCTCACGTATTGATTTATGCATTCTTTCCAGTTGTTCCTAAATACGTCTATCAAAAGGATTTATAGGGTAATCTTCGTCCATTTCGATCTAAAACGCATTGGTCAATGCATCTTCATACATGCTGAAGTTATCTCGCTGAATATGCATCTGAATTTTTTGTAGTAGTCCAACAACAAACCACTAAATTATTAATTATTCTTCTATATTGTATTCCAATCAGCTTAGTAAATATTTGAATCCTTTATCATATTCCCAAATTGTTTCAGTTGGTTTTTTAGCTGTGGTCTTCAGCTTTTTAGCTGCAATATGCTTTGCATCGAGCATTTTAAAGAATGGCATAGATTGTTTCTTTATTTGAGATGTTTTCTCATTCGACGTTTTCTCCATATATGTCATGTACCAATTTAGTGCTCATTTATGATGAGCATCAACAAATTGTGCCATTTGACGTTCTTCATTGGCAATGTCAAATAAATTAATTAATTAGTTAGTTAGTTTTATGATATTATATTTCATATTAGTACTGGGGTTTTAAATAAATTAATTTTAAAACTCCTACAGAACCCCTTTCAAGACCTTACAGTCTCTTTAGAGTTTTATTAAAAAGACTAAATATGTAAATATGTATTTTAGTATTAAATAAACTCTTATATTCAAGGTTTCCACATGAAAAACGAACATCAAGGATATTTTAGTTCACTTCATAGTGTTTGTGTTTTCTAAGTAATAATATATATATAAAGGAAAAACTATTACAGTGCTAAAATCCAAATCAAAGTCTTGCAATCTGTAACCTGATAGATAGAGCACACACACACACACACACACACACATATACTATAATGTTTTACAAAAACAAACATCAAAACATTGAACTGAAACCAATATCAAAACTATTATTATTATGCCCAAACCTTACAAGATTATATCGTATACATATATAAATCAAATTCCAATGTACGACCGAGTTTTGGCCCTACGACCTAAACCCTAGTTATAGTTAGGGTAAAAAAAGATTCAAGGATAAAATAGTAAATAAACAAGGTTTAGAGATCGAATCCAATTAAGGATTTCGGTTAACAGAGTTACATTATAATGGATTTATGGATCAACCAACTACAAACTATTATTAAAAATACTAAATCGATATTATTGACAGGCCAGAGCTCTGGTTACATGATGAAGACCTTGTTTTAGTATTATCAACCACATTTGTTTTAAACATACAAGAGATTTTGCAACAGCCTTATGAATTAATAATTACTATAAAAATAGTAGCATCCACTTAAATCTTGAATCGAATTGACGGTAACCTCACGACTGGTTAAATAACTCATATTTTTATCTCGCTACCAAGTTCGAAACCCATAGGAGTCATTATACATCTAAACAACAAAATATAACTAAAACAGAGCAACAGCCTCTCGGCATAATAATTTATTTACGTATCTATTGCAAAATTTACAGAACCGTCACAACCAATTTTCAAAGAAAAATGTAATAGGGCAATGGCCTCATGGCTGTAATACATTTATAAGTAAGTGAAGTTACTGAACTTTCAAACAAAACATGTTTATATAAATATATCAAGAAAATCCCTCATGGGTTTCTTCGTAAGGAAAGTAAAAATTACATTTTGGAGAGACAATTGTAGGACTGTTCTTTACACATTAAAACAAAACCTAAACCCTGTCAACCTAAATATTTGTTGCAGATTCATTTCAACTCCACGGTCAAGGAGCCTTTACAGTTTCCAAAATGTAAATGCCTCACGGCTACCAAAGATATTTTACCACTTTCATTTTCACATAGGAAAATAGCAGATATGGATTTCGAGTCCATGCCATGAGCATGCGGGTGAAGCCACCAATCCCATAAGCCATAGAGGCACAAGGAATTTAAGGGAACAAGTCCTACCAGGACCAATTTTTCCATCAATGTAGAGACCATTGACAATTAAACCAGCGCAAAAAACCAAATCCAAATCTCCTGCTCATTAAAAACCACCAAGGTCAAACATTGGAGTTTAAATTATTTTTCATCATTGTAAGGAACAATAAAACAACCAACCAGAAGAAAAAAATACCTTGTAAAAGAATGAGTAGGAAGAGAAAATTTCGTGGACGCTTTGCCGAAACATGTTCACAGAGAAAACGTTTCAGACCACCAAGCTTTGAAGAGAGGAAATGAGGATATGGGCCACGAGCCAACCTCTGCATAGTAAAATTGATGCGATAGTACACATTGAGGATGATGCCCATTGCTGATAGCCTGGATGTCGAAGGATTGAATCTCCTCCCCTCTATTCTCTCCATAATGTTTGACAAAAATAAAATAACAAAAAAATGTACCATTCACAAAAATCTAGTAACATTTAAACCCTTAGGGTTTTAGGATGTGACTTTGTATGCCCGACAGCTGGTACATTAAAGCCATCACATGGCTTGCACATGGTCTCATTTAGTCCTAGAAATTAACCATCAAATTAATTCAATTCCAAACCTTTGACTTCATCATTGCAATATATATATGCTTTCACCTATTTATAAAGTATGGTAGGGATAGTATTTTTTTCCCTTACCCCTTTTTGGTTAGGATCTTGCTTAAAAATTTCATTGAATGTCCTAGCTTAGGACCTTGCAATAGCTAGGATGATATGAATCTATGTTGTCCTCACCTGCAAGAAGTTACATAAGAATTCTTTAGCAATAGAGCTAAGTAATACCCGTTCCCACTTATCGTAGCTCTTAGTCTTTAGGGACAAACAACATTCAAATAATAACAATGGGAAATCATATCAACTTAAACTGATGGAAAATAATTGTGACATTCCTAAAATAACTTATCGTCATTTAAGTATTATGATCAAAAAAATTATATCACACCAGTTTTAGTGAATATAAGTATTATGTCATAATAATATATTTAGTGTTCAAATGAAAATACATCAGTTAAAGGTTGTGTGTGCTCACTTAAACTACATAAATGTAGATAGTTCAGATTTTTTTTTTTAATTTCTAGAAATATACAACTTATAAAGCTACTAAAACAACTTTATACTTGTTAAAAACAACTCATAAATCTGCTAGCATTGCTCACATCTTTATGAAAGAAATATTTCGGTTGCATAGGATTCCGAAGGTAATAATTTCTGACAGAGATCCTAAGTTTACTAGTAATTTTTGGAAATCTTTGTTGAAGGGACTAGATACTAAATTGAATTTCAGTAATTCTTATCATCTGCAAATGGATGGAAAAATAGAAAGAGTCAATCAAGTACTAGAAGACATGTTACGAATGTATGTTAGAGACTATCCCAAGAAATGGAAATATTATTTCCACTTAGTTGAATTTGTGTATAATAATCATTATCAAGCTTCATCTAAACATAGTCCTTTTGAAATATTATATGGTAGGAAATGTAATATTCCCATTACATGGAGTAATCCAGTTGACAGATTGATGTTAGGATCTTACTTATTAAAAGAGCTAGAAGTAATAGTGAAATAGGTACAAAGCAATTTGAAAACTGCTCAAGACAGACAAAGAGTCATGCAAACCTTAAAATAACTCCGAAATAATTCCAAGTAGGTGAGCATGTGTTTGTTAAGGTAAAACCTAGAAAGAGCTCCTTTAAGTTGGGGAGTTGTGCTAAATTAGTGCCCAAGTATTGTGGACCATTTGAAATATTAGTAAGATTGGGGCCAGTGGAATATCAGTTAGATTTTCCACCTAATCTTAGAACACATAATGTCTTTCATATTTCCATATTGAAAAAGTATGTACACGATGCTACTCATGTGATTGATTGGAATGTTATTCAGGTAGAACTCAAAGGATATTTTTAGGTGGAACCAGAGTGTATTCTCAACAAGAGGGAAATTTTTCTCCAGAATTGCACCATTGGATAGGTAAAGGTGCAAAGGAAACACCTCAATCCAGATGAACCAACTTGGGAATTGGAGAGTCATATGTGGGAGGCATATCCAAAACTGTTCTAGGAATATTTAGAATAAACTTAAGCAACATCAAGGATGATGTTGAACTTAAGGGGGGGTGTTTCTAACACACCTATAACTGAAAAATAAATATTTTTATTTATTTGAGAAAACATTATGTTAAATTTATTGTAAAGTTTTTATGACCAAGTGGGTCAATGATGATTGTAATTGAATATTTATTTATTTAAAATAATTAAATAGAAGAGATGCATATCCAAAGGAGACTATTGAAAGAGTGTTCACCAACCCACTAGGAGGAACGAGGAATGAGCATTTCACTTTCTACTTGTTGTAGGAAGAAAAATCCCTAAAATTGTAGTCATGTTCCTTGAGAGGGGGAACTCAACATGTGGCTCATTTAATTCCAAAACTGACCCAAAGACCTAGGAAATATTATAAATACCATCAAATTGAGGAGGAGGCTCACTACATTCTATTTCCAAGTGAATGAACCTTGTGACTGCTGCAAAACTGAAAAGTAAAGAACACAAGGAAATTGATGAGGGGATAGCTAAAGTCGAATTGTTGAGTTAAGTATGCTACTGAGTGATAAATTGCAGCAAGTTTTGTGTGTACTATTATCGAGTGATATTCATTCTAGTGGTTCAGTGAACACGCTCGAGGGTCCTTAGTAAGTAATCTTGGTTGCTTCAGGAGATGGTTGGGTGGAACGGTCTCCTTTGGGTGTTTTTCCCCCTTCTACAAGTTATCTAGGTTCTAACTATTTTATTAATTATACGTTATTTAATTCTATATCTTTATTTTCTTTATGAAGTATGCTCAGTATCTACAAAAGTTTAAAATAATAATTGTTTGTATTACTCTGAAAAAGGAAGTTGTAATTACTTTCATATGTTGTTATAGTCAGTTTTGATGTTCATTATTCAACAATTATAGGTCAACATTTCTTCGTTGTCGTGGATTACTAGTTATAATAACATTAATCTAACTTGTATTGTTTTCCCAATGTTAGTCAAAACCTTCTTTTATCACCTAAGTTTTTCACTCAGTTAGTTTTATGATATTATATTCCATATTAGTACTAGTGTTTTAAAGAAATTAATTTTAAAACTCCCACAGAACCTCTTTCATGACCTTACAGTCTCTTTAGATTTTTATTAAAAAAACCTAACTATGTAAATATTTCTTTTGGTTTTAAATAAACTCTTATATTCAAGGTTTCGAGATCAAAAACAAATCTCGGAGATATTTTAGTTCACTTCAGAGTGAACTTGTATTTTCTTAGTATAATATATATAAAAGGAAAAACTATTACACTACTAAAATCCAAATCAATTTTTTCGAACCTGTAACTCGAGAGATAGAGGATATATATATATATATATATATATATATATATATATATATATATATTATTTCATTACACACAAGGGCTCCCAAGG
>LPNX010560448.1:72167-131213 GCA_001517045.1 Pseudotsuga menziesii
CAACTAAGTGGAGTTGATACCGATAAATTCACCAACGAATCTTCTATCCATTGAGGTATCATACACGCATTTTGGCATTCATATGAAATTTATTTTTTAATTACTTCTAAAACTTATACTTAGAAAACCACACTGCAACTTCGAAGCAGCTCAAAGAAAAATCCGCAGAGTTAAAAATACACAGCCAAAAAATTCTTAAAAATGCACACATCACATATCGACGTGTCCTCTTCAAAAGGGTATCTTTGGTTTTTCAATTTTTGAAAAAATCAAAAAAATTGATTTACGTGGAAAAATATGTGTTTAAAACGATGCTGAAATCGAATGTGGTCAGTTTCGAAAAATAATAAATAATTGTATAATGCAAAAAAAATTAAGAAAAAAATATGCACATCACACTGCATTTTATGTAGATCATGCTCATATATATATATATATTTTAAATTATTAATGCAAGATTGAATTACTGTACGTGGACACGAGCCACTTATTAGCTTCTTCAAATTTTTAAGGTCACACAGTTCATTAAATGCAAAAATTCACACATTAAATGACATCGGAATATTTTTAAAAAAAATATCACTATGAAGCCAACATAATATTCTACAATTTGTTTTTTTACTGCAAGTCAAAATTCACATGGCATACATGCGTTTTGAGGGCTTCTATCTAGCACATGAATAAAAAATCAGGTTTTCATTGCCAAATTTGGCCAAAAAGTGTTACCCATCTTCATGGAATCACCCATATATATATATATATATATATATATGAAATTCCAATCTATGACCAAGTTTTTTCCTTACAGCCTAAACCCTAGTTACAGTTAGGGTAAACAAAGCATCAAGGATACAATAGTAAATAAACCAGGTTTAGAGATCAAATCCAATTAAGGATTTCGGTTAATAGAGTCACATTATAAGGGCTTTATGGTCCATCCAACTACAAACTGTTATTAAAAATACTAAATCGAGATCATCGATAGGCCACCGTTCTAGTTACATGCTAAAGGCCATTTTACTATTATCACCTGCTTTTTTTAAAAACATTCAAGATATTTCGCAACAGCCTTATGGCTTAATAATTACTATAAAAATAGTAACATCCACTTAAATCTTGAATCAACTAGACAGTAGCCTCACGACTGGTTAAATAACTCATATTTTCATCTGGAAACCAAGTTCAAAACCCATAGGAGTTATTATACATCTAAACAATAAAATATAACTAAAACTGAGCAACGACCTCTCGACATAATAATTTATTTACGTATCTACTACAAAATTTACAAAACCCTCATAGCCCATTTTCAAAGAAAAATGTAAAAGGGAAATGGCCTCATGACCGTAGTACTTTTATTAGTAAATGAAGTTACTCAATTGTCAAACAAAACATGTTTATATAAATATATCAATAAAATCCCTCACGGGTTTCTTTGTAAGGAAAATAAAAATTACATTTTGGAGAGACAGTCTTAGGACTGTTCTTTACATCTTAAAATAAAACCTAAACCCTGTCAAACTAAACATTTGTTGCACAGTCATTTCGAATCCACAGTTGAGGAGCCTTTACAGTTGCGAAAATGTAAATGCCTCACGGCTAGCAAAGAGATTTTACCACTTTCATTTTCGCATAGGACAAATGCATAGATGGATTTCCAGTTAATTCCATGAGAACGCAGGTCAAGCCACCAATCCCATAAGCCACAGAGCCATGAGAAATTTAAGGGAACAAGTCTTACCGATGTTAGTTTTTCAACATTAAGCTAGCATTATTAGGATCTTTAACTGAGAGAATAACAAGTACAGCAATCAAACATAAGAGACAATGAACACAGTGTTTTTCCTCTGGGAAACCATAAATGGAGAAAACCCTGGAACTTGCTCAGAGATAGAATCAGCACCAAAATAGTAAAATCCCAAAACAGTAAGTGATCTCCCGACAGGAGTAACCTTCTTCTTATCTAGCCCCAGTGTTCTCCTTCCTCAACTATGCGCTACACTTGAGTGTGTTTGTGATGTGTGTTAAATAAAGATTCCAGCTCTCTATTAATACTATTCTCGGCATGACTAAAACGCTACTAAGGCCGACCTCTACTAGGAGAGTCTAATAACCCTAGTGCCCCGGAACTATGGGGACTTTAACCCTTAGACAATCGGAGGGTTACCCACAATGACTTGACATGACTTGTTTACATTATTGATTCTCCCGATCAAAACATCGGGGCATGACAACATGACTCAATTACATTATAGATACATCCTGGAATAAACATCGGGTTACAATACATAAGATACATAGATGAATACATTCAAAAGTTACAAATACATCAACACTCCCTCTTAACTAGGAAGGTACGCTTTCGACACAATTTTTAGCACTGGTCTTCTTCTCTAGATCATATCGTCATCTACATCTTCAAGTCTTCTTAGTCTTCAAGTCATCTTTGTCTTCAATTCATCTTTGTCTTCAAGTCATCTTCGTCTTCAAGTCATCTTCATCTTCGGATCTAGATCATCACTGGACATCATCACTGGATCTAGATCATCTATGGACATCATCACTTGATCTGGATCATCACTTGATCTGGATCATCACTCGATCTGGATCATCACTGCTGGATCATCATAGGTGCTATCTTATGATTCTTCTCGTCATAGGAATTTCTATAGAGCCAGCCCTTTTTCATGTTGGTTGTAGGACTAGCCTCCATGTAGGTCTTCTTCAACACTCATATCTGACCTACTCATCAAAATGGCCAGCCCAGCACTTACATCTGACCTACTCGTCACAAAGGCACGCCCAGCACTCACAGCTGATCATGTAGGAACCAATCCATATAATCATATCAGAAAGGCCCAACACTCACATTCGATCATGAGGGAACACATCCCACAATCCTATCGAAAAGGCTCAACTCTTATATTTAGCCATGCAGGAACACATCCTACAACAATGCTAAAATGGCTCTGCTCTTTGACCCATGCAGGAACACATCCTACAACCATGATGAAAGAGCTGTACACTTGCATCCACCCATGTGGGAACACATCCTACAACCATGATGGAAGGGCTCTGCACTTACATCCACCCATGTGGGAGCACATCCTACAACCATGATGGAAGGGCTCTGCACTTACATCCACCCATGCAGGAACACATCCTACAACCATGATGGAAGGGATTTGCACTTACATCCACCCATGCGGGAACACATCCTACAACCATGATGGAAGGGCTCTGCACTTACATCCACCCATGCAGGAACACATCCTACAACAATGATGGAAGGTCTTGCACTCATATTTAATCTTATAGGAACCAATCCTAGAGTCATATCAGAATGGCCCCCAGTCCTAGACTGAGCAGCCTGGTAATTGACCAGGTGCCTCCATTCTCCTATAGAATGGAAGTTTCCCTTACATATGACCTGCTTGTCAAAATTGCCAGCACTGACATCTGACATGGAAGGAACTTAATCCTTTATCCATGACAGAATGGATCAGCCCTTACATCTAATCAAGTGGGAACACATCCCTCTATCACATCAGAATGGATTCTCAGTCCTGGACTGAGTTTTCCTGGTAACTGACTAGGAACCTCCATTCCCAAAATGGAAATTGCCCTTACATCTATCCTACTCGACAAAATGGTTAGCACTCATATCTAACATGGAAGGAACCAATCCTCTCACCATGAAAGAATGGCTCAACCCTTACATATGACCATGGAAGGAACCAATCCTCTCACCATGTCAGAATGGCTATGGGTCTCATCACTTTCCCTTGGAGGAAACCTCGATCTGGAGAACACCAAGCTTCTCCCTGAAGTACTTGAACTTCAGCCTAGCCAATGGCTTTGTCAATACATTAGCTATCTGTTCCTTCGTCGCAATATACTGGAGCTTCATTGCTCCCCACTACACCATATCCCTGATATAGTGATACTTGATCTCGATATGCTTTGACTTGTCATGGAACATTGGATTCTCTAACAACTTCACGCAACTCTGGTTGTCACAATGTATATAGGTAGCATCTAACTGGAGATCAAATAAATCAGACAGTAGCTTCCTCAGCCATAATGCCTCACAACTAGCTGAACAAGGTGCAACATACTTTGCTTCAGCTGTACTTAGTGCCACACAGGATTTCTTCCGGCTAAACCAAGAGATCACACCTTATCCCATACTGAAGAAACACCCTAAAGTGCTCTTCCTATCGATGGCACTGCCTTCCCAATCTGAATCAACATAACCTACCAGGTTAATCTTTTGATTCACATCGTACTTGATCCCATAATCAACTATACCCCTCAGGTACCTCAGAACATGCTTTGCAGCAATTAAGTGAACATTTATCAGATATGTGAAGAACTGGCTCAAGGTGTTCACAGCAAAGCAAATGTCTGGTCTCATGTTTGTCAGGTACATCAAGGACCCAATCATCTGACGATACATTCTATCATCAACCGAATCTGATGAAGCATTGCTCAATAGCTTCAGGTTTGATGCCATAGGTGTGGCCATAGCCTTGCAGTCCATCATCCCAAACCTCTTTAGGATATCTACTACATACTTCCCTTGTCCAAGGAAGATTCCATCCGCACTCTGCCACACCTCCATACCTAGGAAATAATGCATCATTCCCAAGTCCTTCATTTCGAACTCGGCAGCAAGCTTTCTCTTCATATCAGCAATCAACCCATCCATACCTATCACAAATAGATCATCTACATATAGTAGAAGCATCATTGGGTTTCCATCTTCAACCTTGTAGTAAAGGTTGGAATCTCCTTTACTCTTGGTAAAGCCCAAACTAGATAGAAAGCTGTCAATTCTGTCGTACCAGGTCCTGGGTGCCTGTTTCAAACTGTACAGGTCTTTCTTCAATATGCACACATGAGACTCCCTGTCATGTGTCTCAAAACTGAGTGGTTGTTCTACATACACTTCCTCTTCCACTACACCATTCAAGAAAGTAATCTTGACATCCATCTGGTGTATCTTCCATTTCATCACTGCAGCCAGAGCAAGTACTGATCTGATGGAAGTGTATTTGGATATAGGTGCAAAGGTTTCTTCATAATCTATTCTTTCTTTCTGATAGAAACCATGAGACACAAATCTTGCTTTATATTTTTCAATGCTACCGTTTACAACATGTTTGATCTTGTAGATCCATTTGGAAGTTACAACTGACTTCCCTTCTGGTCTTGGAACAATATCCCAACCATCATTCTTCATGATCGATTGATGCTCTTCGATCATAGCATCCTTCCATTCTTTCCATTCTTCCTCTTCTTCATAACTCGAAGGTTCTTTATCAATGAAATCACATAGTAAAGCTACATACCCGGAGCAGGATTTGGTCCTCTTTCTTTCTCTGTGATTCTCTTCTGGAGCCCCATATCTTTCTGCACCTTGGATAATTTCATGTACCCAAGTAGATTTCCTCTTATGAGGATTCTTCTCCAGAGGTGGGTCTATAGGTCTTTGTGGTTCTTCAAAATCTCGATCTTCTTCTTGAGTTTCTTCATTCGTGGTTGTATCATGAATTCTTGGTGCTTCTGCTTCTTCAGGTTCTTCAGCAGGTCTTGTTCTAGATTTTTTGTAAGCTGTGTCTTTATCAAATGTCACATCCCTGTTGATGTCAATCTTCTTGTATCCTGGGAAATATATTTTGTAAGCCTTCGAGCTTTCAGAGTATCCCAAAAATATACCCTTCTTTCCTAAAGGATCTAATTTTGTTCTCTTCTCTTTTTGAAGGTGTATGTATACAGTATAGCTGAATATTCTGAGATGGCTCACTTCTAGTTTCTTACTGGAGAATACTTCTTCAGGAGTCTTGTTCTCGAGTACTCTATGTGGAGTACGCTTCTATACATACACTGTTGTTCTGGCAGCTTCAGCCCAAAGATGCATAGGAAGATCTTGATCATGAAGCATAGCTCTTGCAGCTTCCATGATAGTTATGTTCTTCCATTCTGCAATCCCATTCTATTGGGGGTTATAAGGAGTGGACAACTCCCTCTTAATCCTTGATTCTTTGCATAGCTCTTTAAATTCATTCGAAGTGAATTCTCTGACATTGTCTGATCTAAAAGTCTTGATCTTCTTTTCAGTGTGTTTCTCGATCAAGGCTTTGAATTCCTTGAATTTGCTGAATACTTCGTCTTTGTTCTTCATGAAGTAAACCCATGTCTTCCTAGAAAAATCAACAATAAAAGAAACATAATATGCATACCCGCTTAGTGAGCTTGATGACATAGGACCACATACATCAGAGTGGATGATTTCTAGGATTCCTTTGGCTTTGCTTTTGCTGCTAGGAAATGTCTTCTTTGTAGTCTTTCCTTTCGCACATCCTTTGCAGACCCCATCATGTTTTGCTTGGAATTCTGGAAGACCTTAAACAACTTTGCTTGCAATTGGCAGTGCTTTGTAATGCACATGTGCAAGCCTTCTATGCCAAAGTTCACTTAGCTCTACTGTGTTATGTACCAATTCTTGTTCTAGACGGCCCTTTAATTTGTACAATCCTCCTTCTTGTTCTCCAATCACCACTGCATCATCGATAGTCTTTCCTTTTGGCCACATGATGACTTGACCATCTATGAATGCAACCCTCATTCCTTTTGCATCTAGTGCAGATATGGAGAGGAATTTCTTCTTGAGTCTTGGCACAAACAAAACTTCCTTCATTGTTATAGACTTTCCAGAGTCTAGCTTATAGGAAGATTCACCACTACCTTTTATTGCATATTGGTAGTCATCTCCTAGCTTCACCTTGTGAGGTGATCTTTCATTGTTTCTATATATATATCCTTTCACTTTATAAAGTATGGTAGGGATAGTATTGTTTTCCCTTACTCACTTTTGGTTAGGATTTTGCTTAAATATTTCATTGAATTTCCTAGCTTAGGACCTTGCAATAGGTAGGAGGATATGAACCTATGTCGTCCTCACTTGCAAGAAGTTACATAAGAATTCTTTAGCAATAGCTCTAAGTAAGACCCGTGCCCACTTATCCCAGCTCTTAGTCTTTAGGGACAAAGAGAATTCAAAGAAGAACAATGGGCAATCATATCAAGTTAAACTGACAAAAAATAATTGTGACGTTCCTATAATAACTTATCATCATTTAAGTATTATCATCAAAAACATTATAGCACGCAATAGTTTTAGTGAAGATAAGTATTCTGTAATAATAAGACCTTTAGTGTTCAAATGGAAATACATCAGTTAAAGTTTGTGTGTGTTCACTTAAACTGCATAAATGTAGATAGTCCAATATATATATATATATATATATATTAGAAAATATGAATGTTACACAATGATTATATTATAAAAATATTTTTTTTTAAATCAAATAAATATATAGTACATATGGGAATAAAATTATGTATCCATTTGCATACCTTGTAGAGAGAAAAAAAATTCAAGCATGATTTTGAAATTTTATATTCCTCTCCATTCTCTTGAGATAAAGAAAACATATCTTGGAACATGAAATTCAAACATTGTATGAAGCAAAATTGGCTCATAATATTATTATAATATAATTTCAAACATTACATTCGAACTTTGCATAAAGAAAAATTGGCTCATGAGATTATTATAAATACCATCGAATGAAATATTTGATGTCAAACCAAAATGAGCATGGAGCAATATATCCATTAACTCTAAATGGATTGAAAATATGTCAAAGTTATTCATTTGAGGATGACATTGAAATTAATAAAAGATATCTACATAACATTGAGATTAACAAAAAAAAATATCAACTTTCAATGTTATTGAAAATATTAAAATGTGACATAGCAAATAATCTTATGCAAAACAATAATACGATAGTGGAAGAACAATCTATCATTAGGCTTCAAACATTAAAAAAAAAAAATAGAACAACATTATTATAAAACATTAAAAAAAGTCGATAAAGAACATGATCATCTTAAAAATGAAAAATTTATTGGATCACTCCAATCCATATCTTATATAGTTACATGTATTCCAACAAAATATTTTATTAGTTTTAACATTATATTTACTAATTATCATTTTGACATAATGTTTTGGATAATGATCTAGGTTATCATCAAAATGTTCTTAATACTTGGAATGAAATTTATAATAATTGATTATGCATTCCAAACAAATTTCATATAATTTTTTAAAACAATATAAAATGTATTAAATTAAACTAAATTAAATTAAATTACAAGACATACAACATTTTTTATTTATATTCTAAAATGATATACATAATAAATAGTATTAATTTATAAAAAGTCCTTATTATCAAAATATTTTCAATGGTTCAATACTCTTTTATTTTTTCCACATTGATAAAAGTTGGTAAGACAAATCTTATTGAAACTTAGAATTAAGAAGTGGAAAATTATTTTCCTTTCAATGGTTTCTAAGGTTGATGTCCATTATGGCATCCAAAATGGTGTAAATATGTTTTTAAAAAATGTTGAGATAGATATTATAGAGATACCATTCATATTTTTAACCAATGACAAATGTCAATAACATGCAATGCATCACTTATTGACACCTTTCATTTGATAACATTGGACACCAATAACAATACTAAAAAAAAGAGTGAACTTACAAATAGTCGTTTTCATCTAGCAACAATTTTTCATAGGGCTTTACAATGCATGTGTTGTCCATGGCCATAGACTCACTCTATGTTATGAAAAATTTTATATAATTATTCGGACATTATTCTTACATGAAAATTTTTATAAAATTTCTTTTATATATAATTAAAAACAAACTTGTATAAGCTTTTTTAAAATTGAGAAAAAATAAGGACTTAGCTTTCTCATCATTTTCTCCAAATAATTAAATCGGATTTTAAATCGAATTTCTAGGTAATTTTCCATAAATTCTTATTCATAAAAAATCTAAACTTTTACGTTCTGATTATAAAAATTGTTTCCATTAAATTTTTCCACCACCACTGATTCCATTTAACAAGAAAAAAAATAAGAAAGATAATGACTTAGGCCAGTGAGCATCTGTCCCAACAACACAAAAGATTCAGTAATTAAATGGTTCACATCAAGTCAACATGCTAACCATTTATTGTAATCACTGCATTTTGCTATTATTCTCTAATAGTTGTCAATAGTATTGTGTGGGAATTCTCATCAAAAGAAGTATAGAGGCCTTATATAGAAAATAATAATTACTTCAAGCAAATAATACAGGTTTGCATTGAGAATTAAAGGTAAATATTGGATATATTCAATGGTGTTAAAGAGTTATTTAAGAGTTATTTAACTTTTAATTTTTAGTTATAAATATTTACAGAAAGTAAGTTAAGTATTATGAATAAGTTATATGTTATTTGTTTTACGTGAATAGTTATAATTATTATTTATTTATATTCCAAATCTATTAACTTTCTTCTACTTAAATAGATCGTCTATAACTAATTCTTATTTATACATCCACTACTAATTATCCATCTATAACAATAAATTAAATTATTTCTTAAATCAATAAAAAAGTATTAAAATATTTCTTAAATCAATAAACATAAAAATGAAAAATATTACGTGATCATGGATTATATTTAGAGTTGCATTGCAAGGTAATACAAAAAAAACTAAGCAAATAAAAAAACCAAAACAGAGGAGAAAAGCTGAATGCCACGAAAGCAAAGTGAGAGATGAGGTTCCCGACTTCCTAACAACAAAAAAAACTCTCACGGAACGGAATCTGCGAGGAGCTACTTCGTTTTGGATTGCATTGGATGGCATAAATGATGGTCACAGTCACAATCACAATATAGCAATCCATATTCTGTTCAAGCGACAAGCGATTTCAGTCTACATAACAAAATCTAGAAAATGTGTTCATTGTGGATCAAGATAGTGAGAAGAACGTTCCCCATAGCAACCATAAGAAATAGTAGTCTGTCATTTCTGTGCTGATGACGTTGTACTCAAGGAGATGGTTGAATCCGGCAAAATCGATTGGATAGTGTGAGCATAGCAAGACGACTGCATGAGAAAGCGACGAAGAGGCCAGGGGTTTGCCATTCGTACGAATATTGGAGAAAGATGAGACCCATATTGTTCTGGGCACCACACTGCAATTTTTAAGATGAAACCCATATTGTTCTGGGCACCACACTGCAACCATTGCTGATCCAAATGGTTGCAGTGTGTAGCCAAGAAGAATCGCGTCTTTCTCCAATATTCGTACGAATGGCAAAACTCGTCCTATCCGGATCCAACAGATTTCGCTGGATCTCACTCAGTGCAACATAATCTGTAGGGAAACGACAAACTACTATTTCTTGTGATTGCTGTGGGGAGCGTTCTTGCCGCAAGCTACTTTTACTTATTTTGTAGAATATGAATTCCAAAATCTTGGGCACTGAATTCCAATATGATTTAGTCTTGTAGACTGATCTTTTTTGGCGGTTCAGTAGAATATTGATTGATAAATTGTGATTGTGAGTCTGTGACGTTGATTTATGCACAATCCAAATGAAATAGTTCCTGTTTATGTGTTCATTTCGTTCTCTCTGACTGTTTTTTGTTTTTAGGAAGTAGGATCATCATCTCTTACTTTCCTTTCTTGGCGTTCAGCTCTTCTCTTTTTGTTATTCATTTTGCTTTACTTTTTTTTCTATTACCTTGCACTGCAAAGCTAAATATAGTCGTATGTCTAGATAATATTTTCGTTTTTATTCATATATATATAGGAGAAGAGTATAGAAATTATATCTTACAATGGTGCTTTGTTCATGATTTTGGTAATAAATTAAGGTGGTGAGTGTAATTACAGAGAATTTATTCGAAGGCCATTTAAAAAATAAAAGTAATATTCATAACATTTAAATCCATGTCACCATATTCAAACTAATCTACGACCAAAACACTCACAAATCAAAATCTCTATCGATTGGAGCAGCTTTCAATAATATGATAATAGATTTCAATGATAGGAATTGGATAACCGATTTCATTGATATGATAACCATGCTTTTCTTCATAAAATTTTGCTGGAAATATAAATTTCTAGTTTGAATTTTGAAGGAGAAGATGACCTTTTGGAAAGCAAAGTCGACGCAGAATCGAACGAGCGACCTCTCGTAACATGAATTCAGCAGGAGAGAGAGAGAGAGGGTCCCCGTGGCGTCGGCTGGTGTCCAGGTCTCCTCGATATATTCCAGTATTGCGGGCATATGCGAAATGGCCTTCCCGTTGTAGGTAATCATGGGACCATCCTCAATTGGATGTCCTTCTGAACGGACTATTCTTTATGATCAGTAGCTTCACCTTTCCTCCTGTCGATCCCGTCCTCTCCTACGTCTCTTCGCACTTCACGTCCCATTTCATTTCAGCGCCTTTTTTCTCTTTATATAAACTCTCTCCCTTCTACTCTATCGTTCTTCTATTGCTGCGTTTTCCTTTGACGTGGCAACGAATGGGTTCACTTATTTCTTGATACGGAAAAAGTGTAAGCGTCACCGTCCACGGCTCTTCGTCTTCTTTTCTTATTTTCACATATAGCTTTTAAATGGTATGATATGGCATGGCAATTGCTATGTATTATTTTAGACAAAAGACACATAAATAATTTTTAATGACAGTATAATCACTTTTTTATTATTATAGGAAATTCAAAATGTTGTACATCCTACTTTTAAGTTCAGTTGATTTTTCAAAAGTCCAGTGGATTTAAAAAGAAACCTTTCTATTTACAACATCTAAACTTTATCACTTGCTATAAGCTAACGAACCCTCAATTATTATATTTAATATATATAAAATTTATATATTGAACATATCACAAACCATACCACACCATATATCTTAAACTTAGCTTAAGCTTAAGCTCACCCAATGTTGTTAAATTAAAACAAAAAACAAAAAAATATTTATAAAAAATAATATATATATATATATATTCAATACAAACATTTTTAATTAGTCATTCGTTACATAAATATTCCATTACAATAACATCGATGTTTATTTCTCTTTAGAGACATGTAGTGTATTCATGTGAACCGTACACATTAACTAGTGAAATCTTTGTATGAGCATGGCATCATATGGAGATTAGATATGTGGAATAATTTTCCCCTTATGTGAATTTATTTTTTCCTTATCACTTCATCTCCCTTGGAACTTAATTGCAATGATACATTACGATTTGAGGTGATTTATGGGTTATGTGTTTGACATGTTGAATTTTTTTAAAATAAAGTTATTTTTAATTTATGTAATAATTTTAATTTTTTTAATTATTATTTTAATATTACGAGTAATGTAATAATATATGAATTATTTTATTTGGTTTATAATAAGTTATATTCCTAAATATTATATTATAGTATTAATTATTTTTTTTGTAAGTAAGATGTTTTTCAATATATTAACAGTAAAATAGAACATTATATCTCAAATATTTCAATCTAGACCATAGTAAAGAGCCTCTTCCTAACCCTTCCCACATATAGCTTGAGCAAAAGGTCACTCATAACAGCCTTACACTGGCAGTCTTCATAGGACCAAGATACAAAAAGTCTCTGAAAACACAAAGTGCCGCCTTTCTAAAAGTTTCAACAAAACCTTCCTAACAAGTGTAGGATAATGCGTACATACTACTAAAAACATTTTTACACCCAGTCTGAAAATGTATGCATGCCAATGTTGATCCACAACATATGAGGGAGCCGTCACACTTGACCACTTAGAGAAAAATATAAGGAATGTTTGGGATTCCCTCCTAGCGAGAGCCCTTCTCCGTTGATTTCTGAAGCATCACAAGAGGCAGAGCTAGATAAACCAGCACCCAAAGCCTCTTGAGGAGAATTTCGACCTTAATGTTCAACTAGTTGATATTTGTAGTTATTGTTGCTCGCCATTTGTCCATATGCCAAACCGCTTCCTCCATTGCTTCCTTGTCCCATGCGTCCCATCCAACAAGAATTTTCATGCCCCAAAAAAGGGCCATGATCCTCTCATATGGACTGGCCCTGCTGACAAAGTGCTGAGGGTCCAGGATCCATTCTTCTACCTTTCGACATTCTTCCTGGAGAACCTCTCTGTCAAACTCATCCCAAAAATGTTTCTCTGAATCATTGACTCTCTGTTGAATTTCGTTGGGGAGCTCAAGCTCATACATGCTGGCCTCCCATGGAGCTTTACGTTGGGCTTGAGAGCCCCTTCCAGATCCCTCCTCTTGGATAAATGAGTGCTTCCCATTCCCTTTCAGGTCGTCCATGATATCGTCACCCCACATGCATGAAAACTTCAGGGGATATCACACCTTCTTGTTTCTGGAAACTTTAGTTATAGAAACATCCTTATACAGATGACTTGTGTAGTAGCTATCGACACTGCCCACCTCTCTAAATAGTGGGTTCCTAATTAGAGACATAATTTCATCACTACAAACCATAATGTTGTGGATACGGTTGTAGTCCGGGTCAAATAAATTTCACGCAAGAAACCATATTTGTAAACACTATCACTCATGCTTCCAATCTCTTGAAAAGATGGTATTCTGGAGTTGGCTTGAGGCGGAATTAAATATCACATTCCCTTCACATGGCCACCCTCCCATCCACCTGTTAGTCCATTTTCCCATATTAGATATCCAGGTTCTCCGAGTGTCCAGCCCGACTTGTCTCATGATTATTCTGCATGTCCTGTGTTGTGAGGTTTACAAAGCTAGCCCATCCTATCTCATTAGTCACCTCACTTCACTGTTTATCCTTGACATATTGACATGTTTTTGTGCCCGAGTTCGTCAGCTGATCCACCACCTTATTCCCTTGTCAACGAACATGACTGAAGCTGGAGGCCAACCCGTCACCCAAGATCCTCTTGAGTTTCTCCACCCTTCCCTCTAGTCGCCACAAATGTGCCACCTTGGAATTGTGGGTACCATTTTGTAGTTTAGATGCCATTTGGATAACTACCTGTGAATTCCCTTCAATGATTACGGGCGTCCATTAGATTTCCTTAAGCATTTCAATAGCTTGTAAGAGTCCTTCTATCTCTACCGCATTGTTGGTATCCCATCCGATGAAACCAAAGTTGAAGCCCATCATATGTTCTCTACTATCCCGCACAATGTACCCATAGCCAACCAAGCCAGAATTTCCATTCGATGCCCCAACGAAGTTAAGCTTGAAAACACCCTCAGGAGGAGGCTCCCATCTGAGTGCACTGAGCATCATTCTAGAAGGTATTTTCCTAGTGATGTCTGCCTATGATGGTCATGTTAGGCCCCATGATCATAAAAAGTGGGCTTCCACTTCACTAGATTCCTAGTCCATTTCTCTCCACATTCCTACCTTTATGGTTTTTCTCATTCTGGATGTGATGGTGTCCCACAATCTGCTAACGGTGCCTATTTTCTCATGGAAGGTCCTTATATTCCGCTCCTGCCATACTTCCCAAATACCAAAGTGGGGAAAAATATCCCACAATTGGTTTAGAATGGAGTTTGTAAAGGGATTGATGGTCCACTCAATAATTGTCATGTCCAAGTGTTGTCTTATTCGGTCAGATTTCTGAAAAAGAGGCTCCCCAAGGTTTGATATGGTCGAGGTGAATTTGCAAGTATTTAGGAGGCGGTTGGTGCTATTGTCTTCTACGTCGCACATGAAGCACCGGTAAGGTCCTACCATTCCTCTTTTAATGATATTTTCACGTGTTAATTTTTTTTTCTCATCACAACCCAACTAAATATATTGATCTTGGGACATAATTTCCTTTTCCACATATTTCCCCTTTTTTTGTCTATGGGTTGGATATCAGTGCCAATCTGAATGTCGTATTCTTCTTTCATTGTAAAGGTTCCTTTTCGGCCATAGCCCCATTGGACCTTATCGCACCTTGGACGATTTCTTATCCATATGTTATCCAAGGTTTCCTCCAGTATTTCCACCTCCTCCCTTGGGATGAAGCACTCCCACCACTCCTTACCAAGCCACATTCAGAAATCCAGATAGTCTATCTGGTTTTATCCATATCTCTCTTACCATCACAATTCCTTAGGAGATACATGCTTCCTTTATTTGTTGGAAATCCCCACTTCACCTGAGTGAGGTTAATTGTTGCGAGGAGCCTTCCCAGACACGGTATGTTTGGCCATTCTAAACCTCCCAAAAGTTGTGGTCCTAGAACAAACCCTTCCCCCTCCATGTAGTTTTCTAGATATGAGATCCTGAGATGTCTTCTGAGAAACAAATGAGCTTTTTTTTGTCCCACCCCTCCATATATTTGATATTCCAAACTTTTGCCGATGGTTCTTTGTCACGGGACACCCATATCCACCATATCTTGGCACCACTTACCACACTATCCTTTTTGTGGTCTCTAATACCTAAACCTTCATGGTGTTTGGGGGTACAAACTGCTTCACAATTTCCCAGATCCCATTTCTCTTTTTGGTTGTTTCCTCTCCAGAGAAAATTCCGTTGCATATTCTTGATCTCTTTCAAAACTTCATTTGGGGCCGCCAAGGTGAACGAGAGTTAAATCAACATTTCCTGTAGAATAAATTTCACTAGCACCAATCTGTTGGCCATATTGAGCGACCTCAGGGTCCAACTCATCGGGTGTTTTATTATATTGTTGAGAAGTTCTTTTTCGCTATTGAATTCACTAGACGCATTCCTAGATATTTGGATGAAAGGGAGCTCTCCTGAAAGCCTAGGATCCAATAAATGTTCCATCTGGTAATCCAAGGCATATTGAAGAAGAAAACCTAAGATTTCTGACCATTAGTCTCCAACCCCGAGGCTTTTCCAAATTCCATCACACATTTTTTAAACCTCCTGGCCTCTTGAACTAACGGGTGACCCATGGGGATCATATCGTCCACAAATTGTTGGTATGTTTATTTAGCCACCAAAGGGTGAATTCTGAGCCCTTTGATATCATCATTGTCCTGCGAGGACACAATTGCCTTTCCTAGAACTTCCACCATAGGAATGAATAGGAAAGGGGATAAAGGATCCCCTGTCTAATCTCCCTTGTTGGTTTGAAGGTTCCAAGGGGGACTCTGTTCACTAGAGTGGAAAAGAAGGCTGAAGTCACTAAGCTCATTATCCGATTGACCCAATACCTTCTAAACCAAAAAATATTCTAGAATAGTTCTAACGAATTGCTAATTGAGCTTGTTGTAAGGATTGCCAATGTATAGCTTCACCATCATACCCATATTTTTTTTAGTTCTTATGGAATGGAGTAATTCATGGACAAAAATGATACCATTTGTGATTCCCTGGCCCTCCATGAACCCTAACTATTCAGAAGAGATTGGTCTTGGGAGGAGGGGTTTCAATCTGTTTGCAATTACCTTGGCAATAATTTTGTAGATGGCATTTAACAGGCCTATGGGCTTAAATTTGTTGAGAGAGTCAGACCCTTCACATTTTCGAATGAGAGTGATGAAGTTTGCATTGAAAGGTGGCAGCATTCATTTGGATACCCTAGAGTCTTCAATTATCCACCATACTTCCATCTTGATTAGATCCCAAAATTAGTGGAAGAAGTTCATCAAGAATCCATCTTGGCCCGGGGTGGTTCCTTCCTTCATTTGAAAAACAACCTCCTCCACCTCAAGAAGAGTTATAAGTTTCATTAGGAGATTATTTTGGTATTGAGAGACCAAAGATGGTATGAACACTGTAATTTTGTCAATGTCATCCCTCTGGTCCTGCCTTGGTTAAGCCATTATCTCACTGAAATAGTGTTTCAAAGAGGTCTCAATTTCCGTCCTACTTTCCACCCATTCTCCTATTGCATTCTTAATGTAGAAAATTTTATTTTTCATCCTATTTTGAATGAGTGAATGCTAGAAAAAAATATTGTTTCTCTCCCGCTCTTTTAGCCATTGGTTCCTATATTTTTTCTTCCACATGATCTCCTCCTCCCTATCTCTCTCCTTTAGTTTTAAATAGAGTCTGGGTTATTCCATTTGTATCTCACTGGTGTAGCCTCCATTTATCCCAATACACTGGACCTCCAGAATGTGAGCTTCTATGATCTTCTTACCAGGGAAGATATTTCCAAATTCTTCCTTGTTCCATTTTTTTATTCTATTTTTTATCCCTTTCAGCTTTTGTTGGAGCTTATACATACTCTAGCCCTCATCTTCACTCAACTCATCCCACTAGGTCCTGATATTTTCGTCAAAATATGGATGACCTAACCATAATTGTTCGAACTTGAAGTGTTTTTTGAGCTGGGATCCCAACCCACTCAACATTAACTCTATGGGCCAATGGTTAGATCCTAGTCGTGAGAGTGTAGTTGGATGAATTTCACTGCCAATATCAATAATGGATTGAGATACTAATATTCTATCAAGTAGGGAAGCAATGTGTATCTACCCCTTCCTTTTGTTTTTCCAAGTGAACCATCCTATAAAATTGGAGCCACAATAATCTAAGAATCAAGACAAAAAATTACAATAGATTTCACAGATCAATTTTACAAAGAAATGACATCAAACAATGAAACTAGGAGTTGCAGTTGTATATTTTCTTATCATTAATCAAAAGTAATAATACAATGCAATACAATGGCATAAAGAACCATGCATTTCAAATCCCAAATAGGTCATTTGAATTCAATACATGAGAGTGGCTTAGCTGTCAGTTATAAACCACTTGACACATCAGTTAACCACTTAACTCAACCTTAATTGACTCTAACTGACTCGTAGTCAGTTTAGACTGAGTCTAATTGAATAGAACTCAATTGCATTTCAACAAGTAGGTGAGCACACATATCTGACTTGATTTAGGTGAGATGAACTAAACTACACTGAACTGAGCCACCAATGTAGGTGGAGGCACCTTTAATCACTCCAGTTAACTAAAAATTAACCAAAGATAGGCTAATTGACGAGGAAGGCGCTTTTGTAGCTTCGGTTTAACTAAAAGGTGGGTGGAACAACCTTCAGCAAACTGATTGGGGCACATATGTCATGCACATAAACGAAAAGTTTCTCCTAGATTGAAGGAGAAGACTTAGTTATGGTCCCCTATTGAAAGAGAAGACCCAATTAGGCTCCTCTATTGAAGGAGGATTATCCAATTGATGATGCAGTCACCTATTCAATCTAAGAACTTAGGATAAGTGGTAAATTTTGCCAAATAAGACAAATAATTATGCGTGGTTGGATAATGATTCCAACACCCCCCCTTAAGCTAAACTCATGTGAAGGATTAATAATAATAATAATAATACGGCCCCAACAACAAAGGCCATAGGTCACCCTTTACAAAAAATAACTCTAAAATGCTTAAAAAATTCTAAGTTGGGAAAAGAGGAAAAACCTCGTGGGAAAGAAAATCCCCTCTCAAATTGAACACTAAAGTATTAATATCAGTTCACCATGATGGAACTCACCCCCAACAGTGAACAAAGGTAAGTGAACTTATTCTTAGTGAAGTTCTTGGTGAAAATATCTACAATTTGCTCATTTGTGGCACAATATTGCAGAACAATTGTTCTGCCATGCACAAGTTCTCTAATATAGTGGATGTGGATCTCGATATCTTTGGTTCTTTGTATTTGGACTGGATCTGTCGAGGTCTTAATAACACTTTGATTGTCAAAAAAAATGAAATTAGATGAAGTGCCACCAATGTCGAACTTTGCCAAAATACCTTACAGCCAAACTGCGTGAATGCATGCATTGAATGCTCCCTGGTACTCTGCCTATGTTGAAGATAGTGAAATGGATGCCTAATTTTTGCTTGATTGGAAAATAGGAGCACCACCAAACCTAAACACATAGTCAGAAGTAGACTTTAGATCAAGGCTATCTCCATCGCAATATGAATCTATGAATCCTACCAAGTCTAGTTTCGAATCGACATCATATTGAATGCTATAGGTTCTAGTATTGTACACATACTTTAGAATCCTCTTGGCTTTCCTCCAATGAATTTCACGAGGCTACTGCATATACAGTGATAGAACATTAATGGCATAACAAATGTTATGCCATGAATGTGTCAAGTAGAGAAGGATTCCAATCAACTGATGGTAGAGAGTAGAATCCACCTGTGGAGTAGTATTTCCCTCTTCAAGATTGATTCGTGAGAGAAATGGGAAAGGTTTTTCCTTAAAATCAGCCATATTAAACTTAATTAACAGGTTTGAAGCATATTTTTATTGTGTCACTATAATCCCATCAAAATCTTGAGTTATTTCTAGCCTGAGAAACTGCCTCAATAGGCCGGCCTAGGTCACTCATCTCAAAGGATTCATGTAAAGCAGTTTTGATGAAGTTGATTGAAGCAAGAGTGCTTCTTATGATTAATAGATCATAAACATACAGGACTATAATAAAAAAATGACCTTCATATTAATGCAAGTATACATTTGGATAATAATTACATCTTTCAAAGTTCTCTGATAGCAGAAAAGAATCCATTTTGGTGTACCAAGCTCTTGAGGCATGTTTTAAGCCATACAAGGATTTCTGCAACTTGAAAACTAATGATGGATCTAATGTGTATCCTTTATGATGCTTCATTTAGATATATTCTTGTATGTCTGCATGAGTGAAATCAATTTTTACATCCATATGGTGCACCTCCCAATGCTTGGATGTAGAAATGGCCCAAACTAGCCATATAGAATCCATTTTTTGCCACCGATGCAAAGCTATCGGTGTAGTCCACTCCATGGACATGGGAGAAGCCTTTTGCTATGAGCTATGCTTTATATTTTCAGTTTGATCCATATTCATCAACCTTTGTCTGATATATCCATTTTCACTGAACAAACTTCCTCCCAGGTGGATGGGAAGCTAGCTCCCAGATTGCATTTTTTCGGAGAGAGTTAAACTTTTCATCCATTGCATATTTCCATAGAGGATCATTCCGAGCATGATAATATTGCTTAGGATCAGACCTAATAATAATGTCACACTTATCAGACATCAAATAATCACTATGAGAAATAACAATACCTTCTCTTTGAAAATCTGCCTGAGTTCTCCTTGGATCAGGAGGATTTCCAACATTTAACCCGTCAGAAGAGAGAGTATTTTCGACCTATTTTTCGTAGATGAGTGGGATCATTAGGATATGATTCATAACTTGATATTTCATTCTCACTGATATCATACATCAAATATTAAATATTATATCTCACACTTTCATTTTTATCTCTAGAAACTTCAGCAGAACGAGAAGGAATTTCAACAGTTTCTTTCTCTACTAGTTTCAAATCTTGAAGAGGTTCTTTGAAGCAGATACTTCTCTCTATGAGTATGTTTTTGGTTCTGATATTCTATAGTTTTTATCCCTTTTCTTTCTTAGGATACCTAATGAATATGAACTCAACACTTTGTGGTTGCAAATACTTCCTCTTATCTAGTGGAATTTGAGCCTAAGCAGTGGACCCAAAAACTCTGAACTTGGACACAACCGGTTTGTGACCAAAGTATGCTTCAAAAGGTGTTTTTCCTTTCACGGATGTCACATACCCTCCATCCTTGGAGGAGAAACGTGACCCCAAATGCTTCTCTGATGCCACAATGTCACGTCCCCATACTCTGATTATCATGTAGAATTAAAATTTTTCTTAAAGAACCATGGTTCTTCTTTTAGAACAGAAGGCATGGTTGTGAAATCACTCTTCAACATTCATGATTAAGCATAAAACCCATTTTAATAGTTGTTCCTCCCTTGAAATATCCATTCTATTACCTGAATGCCTTTTCAACACTGAACATGCCCCTTTTTCCCTTTGCCTTCTGCATTCCCCTTTCCTCCTTCCACTGCAGAAATGGGGATCAGAAACATAGCATGTGATGGTGTCATTCAAACCATGTTCTAGATTCCTCCTTTTTCCCTTCCACCTTCTACCTTTGGAACTCGAAAATCAGAAACATAAATTTTGATGAAATACATTACCCACGTTCCACCTTCCACATTTCGTCTTTCCTCCCTCCAGTACGAAACTTGAGAATCAGAAAAATCACAAAAAATAGAATCTTTTATCCATGTTTCCTCCTTTTTCATTCTGCATTTATGCCCTCCAGTGTGGAACTCAGGAATAAAAAAACTAAGTTTTTATCTAAACCTTTTTCCCATTTTTCGCCTCCCGCTTTCTTCCTTCTGTAGGAGAATTTCGAGGTGCAGAAAACACACTTTTTACTTGGAATTTCTGGCTCCTTCTTTGATTCTGAATTCCTCCTTCTACAGGAGGATTTCAGGTGCAGAAAACCAACATTCTATCTTTCTTTTTTCCATTTTCCACCTTCTACCTTCCACCTTCCGCAGTCGGATCCCAGAGTGTGGAAAACCAACATTCTTCCTTGTCCCCACATCTCCTTTCTGGTTTCCTCCTTTCGCCTTCCCCAGGCGGATTTCAAGGGGCATAAATGCTAAGTTAGATGCATCATGAATCTGTAATAGGGTTCTATCCTTCATGAACTTAGGAAAAATGCATTGGAAACTAAAAACATATGCAGAAGTAGGGAAATATAAGAGCATTAACTCTACTTAAATCATCTAACAAGCATTCAACGAATTCATACATTCATAAGAAAATACATTGCTGAATTAAGAATAACCAGAGAATAATTATCTTGAAGATGAATTTGTTGTGCAACTAGCTATGTCGCCAGAATGTTACACCCAACCATAAGCCAGTGTGTTCATTAATCTCTCAACACCACTGCCACCCCCGAGATGGGCATGATTTCCATAAGGAACTAGGGAACAACAGGCTCACACATACCCAACACACATCAAAACACATCCAATCCACCCTCTAGTTGGGTTTAACAGGTTGCTAAGCAAGGACTCACACCTGGTCTAATGCATAGCAAGATTCATCCAAACAAACCAATAGTTGGGTTATCAGGCTACTAAGGAAGTGGGAAGGTAGAACTGCTAATCTAGTGAGATCAACCATAGAGCTATGGAAACCTATACTAGATCTATCCAACTTGTTGTTCCATAACACCTACAAACCCAACACAAGGAAGTATTCCCTTCTATTCTACATAGTCCCTCAGGACATACCTTCCATTTCAGTTCTCTTCAGGGTATGCATAGAATATTTTCCATCCCCTCTTGATCTATCTGTGAGGTTCTTCTCTTCACTAGGTTTATTAGCTAAATCTGGGCCTCTTCCACTCCTATGTTTTTCACACCAAAACTAGGGCGTATATCACAACAAACCTCAGGGAGACACAAAAACACAGACTCCCACTCTGTAACACAGAAAATAGGTTTGCACACCACTCTGTAACATAGGATAAATAGGGTTCACTACACTGCCACACAGAAAAAATCTGCCGAACTACTCTTCAATGACTCAGGATAGTCAATCCACCACAATGCACATGAATGAAGGATAAGAATGATCCCTCCTCCACGAAGAACAACAACAAAACCTTCTTGCATCTAAGATAAAAGAACGGACTGGAACACATCCACGTGCTTTCTTGCTGCAGAAGCAAGAATGTGGCTTCCCATACTACAGGCTTGCTCAGACATGAAATTTGTCTGCCATGCCTTATTCTACCCAAGGCATTAACTGCCTCAACCAAATTCTGGAAGGAATGAATGATTGAGGACAGAGGACAAAATGGTAGCTAAGGGTTTATGGGTTGGCCCATTGACATCTAGTCTAACCCTATTTGCTAAGGGGTTTGGACAACTCCCCACCCTAATCCTTGTGAAATCATTCCCCCATCTGTTTCATGTTGCAATGCGTAGCTAGTTATGGTATTTTTACTAATTGTATATTTACATGATATATGAAAATATACTGTGCATGACTTAGTACCATAACCATCAGCATCGACCTTGATCACCGATACAGAAAACAAAAAATAAATGGTAGGGCTTTATCCTGGAGCTCCTTGCCATGATTTAAATATAATATACAGATCATGTACAATTTTAATACCATGGGGCCAAAACCGAGGTGTTACATTCCCCTCCCCCATACGATAGCATTTTCCTCACTGCTTTGCAAAATTGATCAAAAATGGATGTGCCAGTTGCATGTTATCCTCCAGCTCTGTAACATCCCCCAATACACAAACATTTTATGTAATATTATTTTTTCTATTTTTATTTCTTGAATATGATTGGAAAATCTGGAACATGCTGATCGGTCCTTCGAGGACAAATGTAAAAGAAACATTATTCTTGCAAAAAAAAAAATCTGAACGATAGGGACAATCATGTTGAATGAGGAAACTGTGCATGCAAGAGTGGGGGACGTGAAGGGTCACTCTCAAGGAAGTTACACCAGGCATGGGAATGCCAATATGGCACTAGAACCACCCTGGGGAATCAAAGAGGTAGTGGAGTGGAAATTCCTGGGGAATTGGTTATTAGTTGTAAAAGACCTAGGAGAGAAAAAATGATAAAAAAAAGGAATGGGGGGATGTGTGAGCACTCGGGGCTAGGCAAGATGAAGGAAATACTTGCGGTGTGAGCCAAAGGACTTTCACTGGAGAAATGGACTGAGTTTGACTGTCACCACTATTGGCATGCATAGTTTAGCTCGGGGGTGATTTAGGACATAGCATATATGTGCCTAATCTATAGTTGGGTGGAACATTGTTGTTCCCTCTTGATCGCAGATTGTGTTACAAGAAGGTTTGAATAATGGGGTTTGTTATTCTATTCTAATGATCTCAGAGTATGTAGTTTATGTGCAAATATGGTTTCGTTGCAAAGGAAATGATAATTAGTAGCTTCATTTTCACTATTGGAAATAATACTTTTGAACTATTGCTTCATACTCTTTTTCTAGATGATGGCATCTTGTAGTAAGGTAAATGGAAACTAAAATGGTGTAATAGTGCTTTGTTAAGAATCATTAGTTTACTGCATGATTTCTTTGAGTAATGAGTTTAGGATGTGTCTCTATATGTATATTTGTATTCTTTAATTTTGCTGAATGATAAGAGAATGGCCTTAGTTTTGTGATAACATGATAAAGGACAACTTTAAGTCTGGTGATGGGATCATTGTTCATAAACTGGTGTATGTTCATGCCCTATTTGAAATGACTAGGGATCTTTTGGTTATATAGATTACTAATGTTATGATACACCTACTTGGGCTGATGCTTTGCATATGAGTCTTATCATTATCCAAAGAGAAGTATTCATGTTCTGTTAAGAATTAGTTATAACTGCATCAGGAAGTAAGGAACCTATTCTGTTTTAATTCACTGAAAACTACCTATTGTGTAGTCCCTAAAAATGTATTACATCTGCATAGGATTTTTTGTTTCCCATGAATTTTGCATAAGTTCATAGAAGCTAGCAGCCTTGTTATAGAGTCAGGATGCATCTGACTTAAGCGTTTTCACACCTCGGAATCCTCCTGCTGAAGGAGGAAGGAGGGAGGAGGAAAGTGGAGCTGAAATAAGGTAAGAGTGATTTTCCATACCCTTGAGTCCTCCACGGAAGGAGGGAGGTGGGAGGCAAAAATTGGAAAGAAGTAAAAGAAACACAGTAAAAATGTAGGTTTTCTACATCCTGAACTACGCTTGTGGAAGGTGGAAATCAGAAACAAAAAATAATTAAGGAAAAATACTGGATTTTCGCTACTCAAATTATGACCACGAAATGCGAAAGCTGGAAAGAGAAAATATGGAAGTTAAAATATAAAGGTAAAATGTTTCGGTTTTTCCGCTAACTGGGTTATTTTTTAAGGATTCTAATAGTATACTTAAGTATAGTATTCTAGGTGATTGTTTTGGATTGAAAAAACATGTTTATTGATAGGTGGAAAATATTAAATATGAAACATAAAATTAACACTGAAATGTATAAATTTTGACAATATTATGATAAAAAAAAATATTTTATGTAAATATAGGCAATATTAGACATGGAATAGCGAATTTATTTTTTGAAAACAACTCAAAAAATAGCTAATTGGCGAAATTTCGCCGCTAAAACTTACTTTGCCGCTAATTGGAGTCCTCCTACGGAAGGCAGAAAGCAGAAGGGATAAGTGAAGTATTAAGAATGTTAAGAGTTTTATGATCCACAAAGCAAAAAGCAGAAGGAGGAAAGAAAAGTTAAGTCTTAATAATGTTAAGACTTCCATGATCCATGATATGCACAATGGAAAGAAAAGTTATGTCTTAATAATGTTAAGACTTCCTCGCTCTGTGATCCACAAAGCGAAAAGTGGAAATAGGAAAGAAAATTTAAGTCTTAAGAATGTTAACACTTCCATGATCCGCATAGCAGAAAGAAAAGTTAAGTCTTAAGAATGTTAATACTTCCATGATCCGTGATCCGCACAGTGGAAAGAAGAAAGCAGAAAGAAAAATACTTAAGAATGTAAAGACTTCTGTGATCCACGATCCACACAGCAGAAAGAAAAGTTAATTCTTAATAATGTTAATATTTTCGCGATCCGTGATCTGCATAGTAGAAAGCGTAAAACAAAAATAAAATTTAAGTCTCAATAGTGTCAAGACTTCCGCGATTAGTGATCCGCACAATGGAAAGCATAAAGGAAAGGTTAAGTCATGAGAACGTCAAGTTTTATGTGATCCGCGATCCACATAGCAGAAAGTGGAAAGAATAAAGGAAAAGGCAAAGATGTGGATAAAGGGCTTCGTCATTTGTTGATTTTCTGACTTTTGAGTTCTGCAGCGGAAGGTCGGAAGGAGAGAAAGAGGAAAGAGAGAAAAACGCTCTAAGGAAAAGTTGGTTTTCTGACTTTTGAGTTTCGTGGCAAAAGGGAGGAAGGAGAAAAGTAGAAAAGAACAGAACACTCTAAGGAAAAGTTGGTTTTCCAACATCTAAGTTCTCTAGTGGAAGGGCGGAAGGAGGAAAGCGGAAAAGAGTCAAAATATCTAAGGAAAAGTTGGTTTTTTGAATTCTGAGTTCCGCAGTGGAAGGGAAGGTAGAAAGTGGGGAAAGAGTTGAAATCTCTAAGGAAAAGTTGGTTTTTCGATTTTTTAGTTCCGCAGCGAAAGGGCGGAAGGATGGAAGCAGAATAGAGCCAAAAGATCTAAGGAAAAGTTGGTTTTCGAACTTCTGAGTTTCGCAGTGCAAGGGAGGAAGGAGGAAAGAAGAAAAGAGCCGAAAGCTCTAAAGAAAAGTTGGTTTTCTGATTTCCAAGTTCTGCACTGGAGAGGCGAAAGGAACAAGTCGAAAAATAAGTTTCTTTACGTAAACAACTTTCTGACTACTTAAGTGGATCCACCTACGAAAATTTAATGTTGTTTATTATTTTATCCTAAGGTTTATTTGTTATGAAAGGTTATAACCAAATACATGTGAAAGAATTTATATTTGCAAACTTTTATATATCCATTTTTCCACAGGTTATATGGGTATGTTACATATGGTATCAGAGCTACAAGTTTCAACTCTGTCTTGTTTTGGGAACATCTAGTTCAGCTGCATTATGGAGAAACTTTATTCTAACCATAAAAAAGTTTTGTTTTTTAAAATAGAGCCACATGTTTCAACCCTGTCTCCTTCTTGGGAACATCTAGTTCTGTTGAAGCACACCAAGGTGATAACTACCTTTTTCTAAATGATAACCATCCTTTGCTTGATGAGTCCTAGTTATGTAATCTGGTTGTTTACTAAATTGATGGATTCTGATCAGTGTATACTAATGGGTGTATGATGGTTGATTAGTTGATTGACATACTACAAGGGATCGTTGTATGGTAAGTAATTCATATAGGGTGGTCCTTGGTGGACATTACATGATTATTATAGGACTGAAATAGGTTAATATATTATGGATTAATGATCGGTTATGCATGGGGATTTCTATATGAATAATTTTAGTTGATGATTAAGGGATTTTTGAATGAGTTCTGAGAATAAATATGCTTTGACATAAGATGGAAATTTATATTTTGTTATGGCCCTTGTTAATTCTCGGTTACATGGGGATTGTTGTATGTAACTTAGCTTGCATATTACAGTAAAAGAAAAGTATCTTAGGTGATCTATGAAAATAGTTCCCTTGTGATCTCCAGTAGAAGGTATCTGGTTGAAGTACTGAAGGGGTACTAGTGATAACTGGTGGTATTTCTTATATCATTGTCGAAAATTAAGTACTAACTGTGTAACTGATTAAGCATGACTCAGGTAGCTTTCTTGAAAATGAACTTCGTATATATTTATCTAATACCTTGTTGAAATGAAACTTGTGGGAATAATGGGGAAGGGGAGGGAATATTTCTAATCCCACCACTGGTATATTTAGTGATCAAGGAGCCACATGAGCTATAGCACCCCAAAGATGATGGATCTCTTCCAACACACCAAGGTAAAGCATGCGAAACAATGGTTAGATCAACCACCCACTAGGGAAAAAAGAAAGGTAACCGATCTTATTTAATGAATGTCAAGAGAAAATACAAAAACATAAGGCATAATTTGAATATTTTACCTCTAATTATTGTGTTGATTGGGTATCCTCATTTACTACTGAGAGTACTATTAACACTCGATGGGTTTTGCTTGGACATCCAAGAGAAAACCAGAAAGGTGCTTGCAAGAAAAATACTTATAAAAAAGGTATATGCATTGTAAGTAAGTCCGTTCCTATAAAGTAATAAGTTTAGCTATCAGTGAATAGGACAAACAGGAATATTGGAACCTTACAGATCGTGAAAGCTAATGATGATTCATGTATATTATGTTGATATTAACCTTGGTCGACATGCAGATGAATATATTTAATTATACAGACCTTGAAAGGTTTTCACTGGTTTTCACCTTGGACTTAGTATAGAATGTTTATAAATTGTTCTTTAGATATAATTATTATTGGATAGATTAGATTTGTATTCTATTCCAGAATGGTTAATGCATATTTATCAATAGTGTTCTGGTTATTTTACTTGTAAATTTCAAATAGGTAATGCAGACCTAGGTTTTAAATGAAACCGTAGATCTAACCTAGTATTTATTTAACATGGCTCTACTGACAAATGGAATATGTCACTAGAGTAAAATAAGCTAAAGAGTAGCTATATAATCGACTTGAAATAAAACCTAGCTTGCAATAAAACACAGTTTAAATAGTAAGATACTACAAAAGTAAACTTAAATGAATAAACTCTGGTAAATTAAACATATGAAATAAATTGCAACCTAGGGTTTTACTTTAAAGATGTAAAACTTGAAGATTTAAACAGAGAAACAAATGCATGGGCTTAGGATATATAATATGAACCTTTACCTATTTTAGCCAACATTTTATGTTAGAAAATGAAACAGGAAGAATAGGATATCATACTTGTAATTTTTGAAGATCCTTTAATGGCTGAACCTGCACACTTAAATAACCAGCATTAACAATTCATAGGAAAATCTGACCTCTGTATTAGATAACTGAATCACTTGGGAACTACCACGTTCCACCCAACCATGACCCGAAACCATTGCTGGTTTCAATCTGGATCCCCCTGAGCTAGATTATGACATGCAAGTAGTTTAGAGCTCCTAAGGTAGGGTTTCCTAACTGGTATATAAGTACTGGATAGGTTCTCCTATTCCTTGCGGGAAATTGTTCTCCAAGAATTCAC
Source organism: Pseudotsuga menziesii (assembly GCA_001517045.1). Lineage (NCBI taxonomy): Eukaryota > Viridiplantae > Streptophyta > Pinopsida > Pinales > Pinaceae > Pseudotsuga > Pseudotsuga menziesii. Next base: position 100,749 of record LPNX010560448.1, read on the forward strand.
TTGAGAATAAAATAGGCATAATAATGAATCCCAAACGATAAATCAGAACCCCAACCATTTCCTTGGCTTGAATCTTTATAGAGAGCCTTTTCATTCAAAGGGACAGTTAAATCAAGAAACCTTGATTTCTTGAGTTAACCCTCTTTTAATTAATTTGGGTAATTTTTAATACTTTAAATTAGGAACTTTCAACTAGTTCCTAATTAGACTTTTGTAGGTATTGTACTATTTATTATCTTTTAATAATATAAAATAATAGATGGAGCTTTTCTTTCTTTCTTTCATCATTAACATTATTACTATATTTATTCTTTATACATAATAATATAACATTTGTTAACTTTGGTCTTTGGGGATCATATACCATGATCCCTAGACTTAATGACACTTCTTCATTAATGCCAACCGGTAGATGGTTAGGTCTACTAGGCTAGGCAACTCTAAACATCCTTGCATATTGGATTCCCTCGTATAACATGGTAGTTCTTCAGTACTTGATGAAAATACATAAATTCAAAATTTCATTTAATCACTTAAAAAATAAGTATGATGAGATCGATATTTTTTTTCTCAATTCGTTTTCACTTGGGAATTATTAATTCTTTTCAATAACCCCTAGCGCTTAACAAAGCCCATACTCAATGCTATAAACAGGGAGTTACAAACATAGTGCAATTCTAGAGCTCTTCACTCAACACTAATGCTATGATGTACTTGTACAGTACACCTAGGGATACAATGGCCAAGGATATGATGCTCCAGAGCTTATGCTCAACATCAACATGGAAGGCTCCAGGGCTTATTCCCAACACTTCCAATTATTTTTTCATGTGTTCCATAGCTTCTCGCTCAACACAAAGGTAAGTACTCATGTGCTCTAGAGCTTCTCTCCCAACAGAAATAATTAATCACTCATGTGCTCCAGAGCTCCTCGCTCAACACAAAACATCTCATCAATCATATGCTTCAGGGTCCATGCCCAACATAAACATGCATATATATATATATATATCATCAATAATTAACTTACACCCAATATATAAAACAAATCATCATGTTCATATGCAGTGTGTTCTTCGACCCAATATATCAAAATAAAACATCGAGATAACATCATAATCAATAGGATCATGCCTATAAGTGCTAGGTCAAAAATTCAGGATATTATATCCCTCCTCGCTTAGTACAACACCATCCCTGGTGTTCTAGGGACTCTGAATGAAATCATGAAACAAGGCGGGGTAGTCTTTTCTCATGGTGGATTCATTCACCCAAGTAGCCTCATCAACCTCAAAGTGATTCCATTGCACTTTAAACTAGACTATGGTACACTTCCTAAACTGCACCTCCCTCTTGTCCAATATATGTTTAGGTTTGGGGAAAAATACCCCTCAGTTTCCACCTGTAATAAGGACCAATCAATTACATGTTTAGTATCATAAACATATGTCTTTAACAAAGATGCATAGAAAAATTATGGACTCTTACGTGCGTGGGTAACGTTAGTTCATATGCCACTAGCGCTAACTTATCCAATATTTCAAAAGGTCCAGAAACTCTAGGTGCTAACTTACCACACCTACCCAAGCTCAACGAGCTTCGTTTGGCTTTTACTTTCCCATAGACATGTTTCCCTACTTGATAGTATTTATCTTATCTTTTCTTGTTCGCATAAATTTTCTGTTGGTCTTACACTTCTTTAAGGTTCACCTGGACCATGGTAACCAACTCTTCCAAGTCCTTTAACAAATCATGCCCTAACATGAGCCAATCCACCATGCTATCCCAAGTAACCGGTGTTCTACACTTTCGTCCATAGAGTACCTCAAATAGGCTCATCTTGGCAGAAGCTTGATATCCGTTGTTATACGCAAAATCTACAAGATGCAGATAATCCTCCCACTTGGTGGGGTTGTTCATGGCATACATCTGAAGCATGTCCTCAACAATCTGGTTACTATTTTTGTCTTCCCATCTATCTGTGGGTGATAAGCAGTGCTAAAGTTCAACTGCGTCTCTAATCCAGAGAACAAAGATCTTCAAAAATTTCATGTAAACGTAACATCTCGATCCTATATTATTGCATTGGGTATCCCATGCAATATAAATATCTCCTTCAAGAAGATATCGACAATGTTCACTGCCTTGTAGGTCGACTTCATAGGAATGAAGTGTGATGCTTTGACAACTTGTCAATTACTACAAAAATAAAATCATTTTTCTTCTTACTTTTCGGTGGATCGGTGATAAAATCCATACTAATGACCTCCCACTTGGTAGGATATTTAGACACTTAGGAGTTAGTTAAGATCAACTTGTGTAATATATCTATTAGGTAAAGTGTGTTTCTTTAGTATGCATTAGTATGCATTTTTAAATATTCTAATCTAATGGTCACAGTATGTTTTAGACATAGAGTGATCTGACGGTTCAACTTCTCTTAGATCATACCTACCCTAGATCCGTGGCTTAAAACCTGACTGGTCCATGATCTCTATTTAAAGAGAATGGAGGGTCCTTGACTAGTTGACAGATTATAAGAAGATCATTTCTAACTTTCTTTCTTTTGCATAACAAATTTCTCCAAGTATCTATTTGGCTGGGGCCATCGATTGTTTCCCTCTCGAGGGTTTTAACCACGTCAAAATATTGGTGTGTTGATCTATGATCTATCTGTGTGAGTGGCTTCTATTAGTGTTCGGTCTTTTGGAAGTACCATTTGTACCCAAACATGGTATCAGATCATTTACTCCGCTTCCATTTTTGGTCTAGATCTGTGCATTTGTGTCCTATGGTCGTTGTTCCATTGCATCTGGAGTGTCATTTCCTTTGGAAAATAGTTTTTGTTTCATTGAAAACCATTTTCGTTTAATCCGGAAACACCCATTTCGGAAAATCTGAAGGTATAATGTTACATTGACAGATTTGTTTTATTTTTATTTTAAATCTCTCATATGTTTATCAGTTTTATTATTTATATCTTTATTTTTTTTAGTCTCGGATTGTTTCCTTACCTGTCTGCGTATTCTCTTTGTCGTGCACCTTGCGTGATCGCAGCAAATCAGAAACAGAAAGGGAAAGGGTTTTCTCGACTGCATATGCTCTTTTCCGTGCACCTTATGCATTCACGATGAAGCAGAAATAGACATAAAACATAGACTTTCTGGGTAAGATCACAAGATCTAAGCCCACAAGTGTGGATTTTTTTTTTTTTTTTTTTTTTTTTTTTTTCAGTTTGTGTTGTGATGTGCAGGAAAAATAAGCAAGCATGGAAACCAAGGGAGTAGAGTAAGTAAAAAAAACCCTTCATCATTCCATTCTTTTACGTACATTTTAAAATTAGCTCACTTGGTCCAAAGTTGTTTTATTCCTTAAAAGGTCTTGAGTTCAAGTTTTATTAAATTACCTTTTAATAGTGCATGCAATTTCTATTTTTAAGTTACTTTATTGTGAAAGTGCATCTCACTTAAAATAAAATAAAATAAAAAGTGAGTCACATAAATTTTTTATTGCCGCACTATTTAAAGTATCATTATTGTAAAAGTGAGTATCACTTATTTTACAAAAGTGATTCACTTAAAAGCAACTTTCTTATAAGTTATTCTCAAATGTTCATTTTGGGAAGAAGGGCGTTCTTTTCTTTAGTTTATATCTGCCATGTCATTATTGGGGACATATTCAACATTTTACTTGATCAAGCATAACTTCATCATTCAGAATCAATTTTCAGTGCTGTTTTTTTTAAAGAGCCTCATTTTTCAATCTATTTGCATCCAGATAGTTAGTTTTTTTTTAGCCATTATTTTATAGTATGGACGCCTCTTATGATATTATACTTACTAGTTCTAACTATTTCTCATGGAAATATCGTATGGAAGATGTTCTACAAAGTAGGGGGATTTTTAGAATTTATGTAGGGAAAGAAATAGAACCCATTGATGATGATAAAAAAATAAAATGGGAAAATAGATGTGATGAATCTCGTGGATTGATTGAGATGTTAATCTATACTTATTTCTGATTCCACATATCTAGAATTGATGAACCTGATAAAGATTGGGAAAATTTGGAATCTGCGTTTGGTAAACACAATGAAATTCGAGGTCATCAACTTGAGAATGAGTTGATTTTTTTGAAACCAAGTGATTTTTCATGCATTCAAGATTATTTATCTAAGTATAAAACTCTTAGACTCTTATGTGAAGAATGCAAGATTAAGAAAAAAGATAAACAATGTATTTATCGTATCCTTTCCAAACTTGGATCTACATATTCTATTTTTGTATCTACATTTTACTCCATGAAAGAATCCTCGACTGTAGCTAGCTATCAAGAGCCTAGTCTTGAATCCTTTTGTGATTCCTTAATCAGAGAGAAAGATAAGCTCATTCATCTTGGAATAATTAATAATGTAGATACATATACGAAAGCCTTATTATCCCAACATAAAGAAAATTTCAAGCCTCCCAAGAGACAAAATTCTCGCAATAATAAGCCAAAAAAGGGTCCCAAACACTCTTAGTCAGCTCCTTCTTTAAAAAATAATAAAGGATCTAAGCCAAAAGGAATGAATACTGAGCGTCATTGCAATTTTTGTGGGAAAGATAATCATGATGAATCTAAGCGTTTCAAGAAGATGGAAGCCTTGGAAGCAGCACTGAAGAAGCACCAAATCATCCTAGATTCGTCTTTAGAATCCACCTCTCATGGACATGCACTTTGTGCTTCTTACTCTTATGCTACATCTTCTTCTTCTACTTCAAATCAATGGCTCATTGATTCTGGAGCATATTATCATATGGATAAGGATCAAGCCATCTTCTCTACTATGCATGAATGTAACACGAAACAAATACTTGTTGGTGTTGATAGTTCTCTAAGTGTTATAGGATATGGAACAGTTCCAATAGAAAATTGTCATTTTAGTGATGTACTATGTGTTCCAAGAGTTTCCTGCAATTTGTTGTCAGTCTATCAAATCACTCATTCTGGTGAAGGTAAAACTGTAACATTTACACCTCACCAAGTTGTAATAAAGGATTTTAAAGATCCTCAACATGTCCTAGCTACTAGAATTGTTTATGATATTACCAGGTTGTACAAATTTAACAACTTTGGGTCATCACCTTTTCCTTCAGTTTTTATTGCTCATAGTGATAACTTGAGCAAACATTGGCATAAGAGATTTGGTCACTTAAGTTATCGTTCATTGCAACAACTATGCAAAGACAATATGGTGACTGGTATTCCGATGGTATCTTGCAAGGATGCTATTTTTTCTAGTTGTGTACTCGAAAAACATCATCGGGACAGTTTTGACAAACGTGCCTCTTGGCATGCCTCGGTTCCCTTGGAGCTTGTGCATAGTGACTTGTGTGGTCCTCTTCCATCTGCTTCATTTTCTGGTTTCAAATATTTCTTAAATTTCATTGGTGACTACTCTATACGCACTTGGGTTAACTTCCTAAAACTTAAGAGTGAAGTGTTTAACATGTTCTTGTCCTACAAGGCCCTTGTTGAAAAACAATCTGGTCATCAAATTATTAAGTTAAGATCTGAAAATGGAGGAGAATATGTTAACAAAAAGTTTACTACTTTATGCAATGAACAAAGAATCCAACAACAACACACTATTCCATATACACCACAACAAAATGGTGTAGATGAATGGAAGAACCACACTTTAAAAGAAATGGCTAATTGTATGATCGAATCTAAGGGACTAAGTCTTCAATATTGGGATGAGGCCATAAATTGTGCAAATTACATAGTTAATCGCACACCCATTAAATTTCTACAAGGTATAACAACGAAAGAAGCATGGATTAAAATTAAACCAAATGTAAGTCACTTCCATGTGTTTGGTAGTGAAGCATGGGCTCACATTCCGGATGAAAAATGAAAAGCATTGCAGCCTAAAAGTGAAAAGTGCATATTTGTTGGATATTCTGAAGATGTAAAAGGTTATATACTTCATCCATATTCTCATGATATAACCATTAGAAGAGATGTTAAATTTGATGAAAATCTCTTGGCATGCGAGCCTAACTTGGCGGGTGTTCCATCTTTGGCCTCCAAGCCTAATTCGGTGATTGTGCCTTCTTCTACTTCCAACTTCCTTGACAGGTTTCCAACTCCAGTTTCTAATGATGACAGTGAGGATGAAAATCCACCTCTGCTTGCTCATGTTCCTCCAGTTGCACCAGCACAAGTTCTTCCTCAATGGGTCCATTCAACATGTGAAGTAGCTGGAGATATTGTTGATGATCCTAGAGATCAATGTCGTACAAGTTCTCAGTTTCAACGATCCTCTTTTCTTTTAGATCAAGTTTTCGAGAATCATGATCCAGAAACTTTTGCAGAAGCTTCAGGAAATCCATATTGGGATGCAGCTATGGATGAAGAATATCATTCCTCAATGGCGACTGATACTTGGGATCTTATTCCTCTTCCAAAAGGAAGACAAATTGTCAGATGTAAATGGGTCTGCATAACTAAGTATGCATCAGATGGAAGTTTTGAAAGACTTAAGGAAAGGTTAGTTGCCAAATTTTTTTCCCAAGTTGAAGGGTTTGACTATAATGAAACCTTTGTTCCTGTCGCAAAAATGAACTCCATCCGCCTTGTTCTTTACCTTCCAGCCTTACATAACTGGGAAGTCCATCAAATGGATGTCAAGTCTTCCTTCTTATATGGTGATTAATAGGATGAAATTTACATGGAACAACATCCTAGATATATTTAGAATAACTCTGGCCTTCTCTGTCTCCTTAAAAAATCCTTATATGGCCTTAAGCAAGATCCTAGATCTTGGTATGCCAAAATGGATAGCTTTCTCCTTGACACTGGTTTTTCTAGATGCCATTTTGACCCCAATGTCTATACCAAGAAAGTAGGAAACGATCTCATCATGCTTGTTCTTTATGTTGATGATCATATCCTTACTGGTAGTGACCCTAAACTTTTAAACCATGTGAAATCCAGTCTTAAGAAAAATTTTGAAACGTCAGACTTAGGGCATTTGCATTATTTTATTGGTCTCCAAGTCTTGCAAATCAAGGAAGGAATCTTTCTTTCGCAGTCTAAGTGTGATTGTGACCTTCTTCATCGCTTTCACATGGAAGACTGTAAACCAACTCCTTCTCCCTTCCATTCTAGATTCAAACTTTCTGCCACTTGTACTTCTCCTAAAGTAGATGCCACCTAGTATCGTCAGCTTGTTGGTAGTCTCTTATACTTGACTAATTCTCATCCTAACCTTTCCTTTTCCATTGGAAGTCTCTTATACTTGACTCATTCTCTTGACTCCACTTTGGTGCGACAATCAAAGTGCCATCAAGCTTTCCAAAGATCTAGTTCTACATCAACGTAGCAAACACATTGAGCTACACATGCACTTCATCAGAATATTGTTCATGATCGTGTTCTTGAAGTTCTCTATTGCCCTAGAGATGATCAAGTTGTAGACATCTTCACCAAGTCTCTTACAGAAGTGAAGTTTTCTAAACCTCAATCTATGTTAGGAGTTCATGAATGTGTCATTAAGGGGGGATAGGCTCTAATTCACCCTTCCTTCTCTTAATAGTGTCACTTTTGTAAATCCTTCAATCCTATCCCAAGTTGTTCTTAAGGGGGAATGTTAGGATATTTAGACACTTAGGAGTTAGTTAAGATCAACTTGTGTAATATATATGTTAGGTAAAGTGTGTTTCTTGAGTATGCATTAGTATACATTTGTAAATATTCTAATCCGACGGTCACGATATGTTCTATACATAGAGTGATCTGATGATTCAACTTCCCTTAGATCATACCTACCCTTCATATGTGGCTTAACACCCGATTGGTCCATGATCCCTAATTATAGATCATGGAGGGTCCTTGGCTAGTTAATCGATTATGAGAGCTCATTTGTAAATTTCTTTTTTTTGCATAATAAATTGCTCCAAGTAGCTATTTGGCTAGGGCCATGGACTATTTCCCTGTCGAGGGTTTTAACCACGTCAAAATATCGGTGTGTTGATATGTAATATGTTTGTGTGAGTGGCTTCTCTTGGTGTTTGGTATTTTGGGAGTACCATGTGTACCCAAACACCACTTCCATTCTAGAATGGGTAAAGGCTGCAGCAATCTTGAAGGATGCTGATGCTCAGCTTTATCCAGCTGTGATTCCTGACATTTCACAATAAACATTGCAATGCCAACCTTTAACTTAGACCATAAAAAGTGTTTCTTGATGACATATATCATCTTCTGATATCTTGGGTTCCCATTGAAATTTTATGAGATGCTAGACCAAATGTACCCTCCTTCTGGAATGTACAATCTATCCTTGGACCATAGTAGTCCGGACTTGTCTACCTTGTATTATTTTTGTTTTTGAAACAACCTATCCTCTTGGACTTTCTTGAGGATTTATACATAGAAAGGGTCAACACTGTTGGCCATTCTAATCCTCTCATGAAACTTTTCATCGGTTTGACTCAAAGTCACCTCATATATCATATGATTTCATTGGCTCAAAGCATCGGAAACCTTGTTCTCTTTTCCCTTTATATACTTTAGCTCGAAATGGTACTCACTAAGGAAAGCCAACCATATGGATTTCCTCGCATTCAGATCCGGTTGATCGAATAAATACTTCAAACTCATATTGTCTATCTTCATAAGGAACTTCCTTCCCATGAGGTGGTTCCTCCACATCTTCAAAGCATGGATGATGGTTGCTAACTCAAGATCGTGCGTGGGATAGTTTTTCTCATGCTCTTTTAAATTATGTGATTCATAATAGATCGCGTGATCATTCTGCAAGAGGAATCCTCCAAGTCCTTCCTTGATTGCATCCGTGCAAACAATGAAATCCCCATCGGGATCCACAATTTGTAGTATCAGTGCGGTCATCAAAAGTTGCTTAAGCTTTTGGAAACTTTATTCTCACTTGGCAGCCCATAAAATCTTATTTTCTTTCTTCTGCAAAGCGGTCATAGGGAAAGCGATTCTCGAAAAGTTCTAAATGAAGTTTCGATAATATCCGGCTAATCCAAAAAAGGACCTAATGTCAGTGACACTAGTACGGTTAGGCCCATCCTTTATGGATTGAATCTTTTCCTGGTTCACATCTATCCTTGTCTTAGAGATAATGTGACCTAAGTACTGTATCTATGGTTTGTAAAACTCACATTTACTAAAGTTAGCATAAAGATGGTGTTCTCGCAACACTCTTAGTACTATGCGAAGGCGTTCTTCGTGTTCCTGTTTATTCTTGGAATACACTAGGATGTCATCTATAAAGACTAGAACAAACTATTGCAGATATTTACTGAATATGTTGTTCACATACACATAAATTTTGCAGGTGCATTGGTCAACTCGAACGACATCACTACAAGCTCGTAGTGCCCGTACCTTGTACGAAAAGCTGTTTTGTGAATATCCTCATCGCGAATACATACCTGATGGTACCCAGATCATAGGTCAATCTTTCAAAATATTTTTGCTCTTCCCACCTGATCGAACAAGTCATTGATCCTAGGGAGTGGATAATGATTCTTGATAGTCATTTTGTTCAATTGACGGAAATCGATGCACATCTGCATCGTACCATCTTTCTTCTTTATGAACAGTATGGGTGCTGCCTAAGGGGACACATTGGGTCAGATATACCCTTTCTCTATCAACTCCTACAAGTGTATTTTGATTTCCACCAATTCTGGTCCACTCATGCGATAAGGGGCTTTAGAATCCGAAATTGATCTTGGGGTCAGTTCGATGGAAAACTCTAGGTCTCATTTCAGAGATAATCTTAGGATTTTCTCAGGAAACACATCCTTGAATTCTTCAAGAATGGGGAAGTATTCTATGTGTTGTTCTCTTTCAGAATCTATGTCTCAGATGTTTACTACAAATAACTTGTAGCCCTTCCTAACGTATTTCTTCTCTTGTAAGGTAGATATTGGTCTTAAAGAAACTTTCTTTGGAATGCCTTGAACCTTTACTTGGTTCCCTTGGCTATCATTACACAAGATTTACTTGTGTAAGAAATCGAGCATGGCATGTTGTTGTTCCAACCAGTCCATACTAATAAGTATATTGTACGATCCTAAGGGTAGGATGTTCAGGTTTACCTTTGTAGGAAAACCATTAAGGTTTACTTCACAATATTTAACTATTTTCAAAACTTTTTGTTTCGTACCTATGGCTGACTGTACCAACCAAGTTTTATCATGCTTTATTTTTCCTATTTTGCATACATCAACAATTTTAAGCAAAACATAGCTCCAGTAAGCACCAGGATCAATAAGTATTGAAATAGAAGAGTTCAAGATCTTACCTTCTATCTCAACCATTGTAGCTTGATGGTCTACCTGTCGACCATCCAATGTTGCATAAATACACATTATTCCTGCTATGTCCTCGACGGTCGGTTCTTCTTGTAAGTTATGCAAGACCCCATTTGTTTTGTTCTTACAATCTTGAGCATAATGAGGCCTGCTGCATTTCCAGCACTTTATTTATTGCGGGGTAGCATTGGCTCCACTTGCTACTAGCTTGTTACCATTAGGAGCTGGTACATATGGCTTGGTACCAGATTTGTTGAAGTTCTTGTTTGGTGGAAAGTTGTTATTCTGCTTTCTATATGGTTGTGGGTTAAGCCCAGGTTTGCGGTTATCAGAAAATTTCTTAGAATTGTCTCTTTTTCAGTTCATGTTCTCTTTCCATAACTCCCCATGCTCATAGCAGAGCCTGGCCTTGTGCAACATGGTATCCAAAGTTTTTTGCATGTCGAATTCAATCCTTTCCCGGAAGTTGAGAGGAAGACATCCTAAAAACTACTGGATTTTTAGATTTCATCTTTAATGTATGGTATATAATGTAACAGATCTAGAAATTTGTTAATAAAAGCATCCATAGTCATGGACCCCATATGTAGTTCATGAAACTCTCTCAGCTTTCGGTCAAAGAACCTTTCTTACATATATTTCTCTTGGAGGATTTTTCGGAAGTTATCCCGACATATTTATCTTAGCTCATCTTTCTTGGTGTGTTTTAAATCTCTCCACCACCTTGCTGCCTTACCATTCAAGTTATAGATCGCAACCCGGGCCTTTGTCTCACTTGAGTAGTTATGCACTTGAAAATATTTTCTCATGCCCAACAACCACTCTTTAACATTATCACCAGTGTTCACTTCACCTTCATAAGTCGAGGGTCTTATTTTTCTAAGTTTCCCCTCAAGACTGTCATCACTCTTTTGCTTATTTCTGCGTGGAGAAAGAGAGTCATTATTGGAAGGACTATGATGGTATCCTTTGGTTTCTTTAGGGGTATATTCCTCTTTTCCTTCTTCTCTTGGGCTGTTGGCCCGTTTATGGTAAGGTCTTTTGGATCTGTTTGTGGAATGAGTAGGTTTACCCTACGGGCTTCCTCCCGTAGAATTTCTTAGTAATTATTCATCTATGGCTTGATGTTCTTTCCTTTCGTTCAAACGATCTTCTCCGAAACTTTTCAATTCTACTTGAATACTATGTATGGTCTTCAAAATATTAGAATTTAATTCTACCACCAGCTCTGCTTTTGAGGTCGGGGTGTTCATCTTTCCGTGTCAGCTGTTATCCTCTTCCGTATTCATGATTGGAATTGTTCCTTGTTGTAGGCACAACAGATCCCATGTTTTCAATAAAACATGGGAACCCTAATTTTACATGCAAGGTAAATTTTCTGAATTCCTTAAATCATTTTGAGGCCCCTATTATATTTCTTGTGATTTCTTTGTTTTCTAAATTAGCCAAATTTCTAAAATCTATGCACGATTTGTGTGTGTTTGATGAGTTGCAGGAGACCATCTTTCAGTAAAATTGTTTCACCTCAGAACCTGCATCCCGCAAATGCGGAGTGCGAGATACAGAAAGGTTTTTTGATGCGTTTGATTTGTGATCCCACAACCCACATCCAACAAATTGCAGGTTGCGGGATGCAGGATGTGGAGATATATTTTTTTTTATGCTTTTGTTGCATGTTCCCACATCCAGCAAATTGCGGGTTGCGGGGTGCGGAGAGATATTTATTTTTATGCTTTTGTTGCAACCCGTAACCCACAATTTGTGGGATGCGGATTGCGGAAAGGTTTGAATAAAATTTTGATATTTTGTGATCCCGCATCCTGCAATTTGCATTTGCAGAATAAGGGCTGCAGGAATTAGTTTGATTTATGATTGTGTTTTGTGTTTCAGCAACCCACAAATTGTGGATTGCGAGAAAGATGCAGCTTGCAAGCTTAAATATCTGTTGTGGATTCGTCTTGATCTAATGGTTGGGATTGTCTTGTAAATATTTAGCTTTGGTTTTCCTTTCTAGGTTTAAAAGGGTGATTTCATGGCTTTATTTCTTCGATCCTTCACTTTTGCGCTGCTTGCTATTTGGCTTGACTTTCATTATATAAGGATTTGGTGATTTCGATATCTCTGTCGTCGGCATCTTTTATCCCTTTACTTGATGAAAGTCAAGACATCCTAAATATTAAAACATCAATCATAAATAACTAACATCAAGGAAATGCAATCCTAATAATCAATGTTTCAATGATAAACACAAAATATAGAATCTATTTCTACCTTAAATGCAGCCTCAAATTGACATATAGCGATCTTGATACCATAAATACTTTTCAACCTACTTCAAAAATAGAGGAACAACAACATTAGCCAAATAACATGAATCACATCATCAACAACCGAACACGTAGACTCATGAGTCACAAATGGAAGGTGTCAATGAAACACAACTGCACTAACTAGATTCAGTGAAAGTGGGGACTCCACTTGTTATCTCATCCTTTAATGGTCCAATGAACATGTGGGGACCTGAATATTGACCAACTGATAAAATGATAGAATCATACATTATGCTCAATCGTAGCCTCCCCTATCCAAGTGTGGTCGTGTAGGATAATACAATTATGCATTGTAATTATGGCAATTGATTATTGCATTAGATGAACGTTGAGCTCTCATTTCAATAGGTATCCTACAATCAATGCATAAAATCCTAGTTCATAGACCATTTTCCTATTCATTTACCTATGTAGAGCTCATTTATTGTTTTGAATAACGATAAGTATGTACAAAGAAAATATACAATGAGCATAAAATAATTGAAAAAGTGAAGACAATTAATTCATGCAACTAAAAGGTAATAAAAACATCTTTTCTCGAATCCTGGATCAACAGAAATCAACTAAGACCAATCTTGATTCAAGCTACAACAAAGGGTTAAATCAAGCATCAAATGAGAACTAGAAGCATTCAAGGGACTAACATAAATATTTAGAATGCAAATTCTATGCAATATAACATCTTGGAAATTTCAAAAACTTGTTAAGATGTTGGAGATACAATCATGCTGGACATATTGTGAGATTATGTTACACTTTAAAATGCTACAGCTATGATGTATTTGGTCACAAAGCTCAAGACTGCAAGAAGTCAAGAAATCCCTCAATTATAGGAATTGTCCCATATATGGCTAAGAAGGTGTCCAACAAAACATGGAAGAGAAAAGAAAATGAAGAAATGCATAAGCCAGGCAGGAAATAAAAACATATTTCCTCAAACTGTTCAATCAATGGAAATCAAATGAAACCAAGGAATCTACAACAAAGGTTCAGTAAAGCATCAAATATGACCTAGAATAATTCAAGGGACTAACAAAATATTTAACCAAAATAAACAAAAACTTCCACAATTGACAAAATTCTACAAACATAAAAAATAAAAAAACCATAGAAATTTTCCAAGGTATAAATCTAGACATTAACACAGTTCCATGTAGTAGAATGAGCCCATTCTTTCTTAGCAGAAGTCTTGCTATATTATCTATTTATAATTTAATACTAGGAAACTATCTACGTGAAAAGATAGGCCCTAGCTTCGTCAAATTCCAACTTCATTTCCTATCATAAACAAGAAAGACAATGTAATAGTTAAATATTAAAACATCAATCTTAAATAACTAACATCAAGGAAATGCAGTCCCAATCATAAATGCTACAATGAAACACACAAAATATAGAATCTGTTTTTACCTTAAATGAATACTCAAATTGACATATAGTGATATTTCTACCATAAATACTTTTCAACCCACTTAAAAAATAGAGGAGAAAAAACATTAGTCAAATAACATGAATCGCATCATTAACAACAAAACCCGTAGACTCATGAGTCACAACTGGAAGGTAGCAATGAAACACAATTGTACTGACTAGATTTGGGGCAAGTGGGGACTCCACTTGTTATCTCATCCCTCAATGTTCCAATGGACATGTGGGTAGTTGAATCTTGACAAACCTATTTTTAAATGATAGAATCATACATTATGACCGATCTTGGCATCCACTAGCCAATTGTGGTCGTGGAGGCTAATACATTTATGCATTATAATTATGCCAATTTATTATTGCATTAGATAAATGTTGGTCTCGTGCTAATAGGTATTCTACGATCAATGCATAGGAACCTAGTTCAAAGACGATTTTTCTCTTCACTTATCTATGTAGAGCTAATTTTTTTTGAATAACGATGATTATTTACAAAGAAAATATACAATAAACATAAAAGAATCGAAAAAGTGAAAACAATTAATTCATGCAACTAAAAGGTAATAAAAAAATATTTTCTCAATCCCTGAACTAAAGGAAATCGACTAAAACCAATCTCGATTCAAGGTACAGTAAAGGGTTAAATCAAGCATCAAATGAGAATGACTAGCATTCAAGGGACTAACACAATATTTAACCAAAATAGACACAAACTTAAAAAATCAACAAAATAATTCAAAAAAAAGGAATAAACAAACCATAATTTTTTTAAAGTATTTGTGTTAAACGCCAACATGGTTTCATGTACTTGAATGAGCCCATTCTTTCTTAGTGAAAGTGTTATCAAATTAGTTAGTTATTCTTTAATGTTAGGACACTATTTATGTGAAGAGATATATCCCAAGAATAGCTTTCTCAAATTCCACCATCATTTCCTGTCACATACAAGAAAGAGATAATGTAAGAGATAAATATCAAAACATCAATCTTAAAATAAGCTTCATGAAGGTAATGTAGCTCAAATCATCAATGTTACAACAAAAAGGTACAATGTAGAATCTATTTTTACTTAAAACAGAACATCAAATTCACATATCGTGATCACCACCAAGGGTATATGGAACACCTGGATCGAAATAAGACTCAAGAGTTCCTCATTTGTATTAGATCATATACAATCTTAAGTGAAATTCATTTTACAATTCACATTCTAGCCCTGGTCCTCATTTTCGACATTACGAACATGACCTTCTCTAGATGAACCATCGTTATGTTCATCCAAAAAATTATATTCCACATCAAGTTCATTAGATAAATTTCTTATATTGTTTACCCCCCTTCTTTCACGATCTAATCATTAAAGAGATAATGCTCTTTCATATGGAAAATTGTCAACCTTATACTTTTTTACATATAACCTTAAGCATGTATCCATGTTTTTATTAAGCTTGTTCCTCAACTATGACTTCAAGAATGTCAATGCACTAAAACTTCTCTCATCCTCTGCTGATCCCAAAATCATGGTTTGACATAAATCTGCTAATTTGAAATATTCTGACATTCTTTTAGTAGGATCTCACTACCGCCGAGCTTAGTCCATAATCTCGTAATTGCACCATATTCTATTTTACTATTCGACAAATAAAATTGGTCCCACATTGTTGTGGCAAAGAATTTAGCTTCATCTATCATTTTTTCTCAATCTAAAATACCTTGAATATGTTCTCCTTGTATCTCGGCCTCTAGAAAAAAATGTCTCTACAAAATCTTTCATTTCTCTATAAATTCAACCTTTAAAGTATCTGAACATTGACTATGGTTCGAATATTGAGGGTGTAACACCTCGGTTTTGACCCCATTATACTAAAACTATAAATGATGCAAATAGCGTTATTAAATCATGGTGTGGAGCTTAAGGCCAAATCCCCACCATGAATTTAGTGTTTAATGTATCAGCAAGTAAAATTGATGCATATGATTATTGTACTAGCCAGGAACATTATATTTTGGACATCGTGTAAATATGCAATTAATAAAAATACCCACAACTAGCTATGTCAATGCAACATTAAAGATATGGGGGCATGATTTCAGAACGAATAGGGTGGGAAAATATTCAAACCCTTGAGCAAATAGGGTAAATAAAAATGTCAAAGGGAGAACCCATAAAACGATCAACCACCCATTTTGTATTTTGTGCCCAATCATTTATTTCTTCCATAAATTGGTTGAGGTAGTTAATTCCTTGGGATCAGAAGCGTATGGAAGTCAAATTCGAATTCGAGAAGCCATCAGTTTTTGGAAAATGTATTTTTTATATATGGGGAAAGAAAATGCTTAGAAATGCATGGCCATCTGAGGGTTCACTCACATCCTTCATTTTTCCCCATGCAGATGGATATTGTTGTGCTTTTTACATTCACATTTTTCTCTTATTTCCTCATTCCTTCATGTCCTGAAATTCATTTTTGTTAATGTTGAAGGAATGGCCAGCAGTGATTCACGATTTGTGGGTTTATGGAGGTCGTATTTTTCTCTCGTCATTCCCATATACATTTTTCTGAATTCGAATCCATGAATTGGGGGTTTGTAGAGGTCATTTTTCAGTCTGTGAAGCCACTAAATATTTCCTGAAATGATTTTCTCACCTGGGTCATTTTTCCTCATCTACCATTTTCTATTTATTTGGTTCCCAAGGCGTTTTGTCCATGCCCAACACTCATTTTTTGTTCTTATGTAGATCCTTGCTTTGGTATGAACCGTTGGGAGTGGAAGAGGCTAGAATTGGATTGATAAATCTAGTGAAGAGAGGGACCTCACAGAGAGATCAAGAGGGGTTTTTTAGTCTTCTATACACACCCTAAAGAGCACTAGAAGGGAAGGTATAGCCTGACAGACTGTGTAGCAGAGAAGGTGATACTTCCTTATGTTGGGTGTGTGGGTATTGTGGAGGCCAAGACAGATCTTGTGTAGGTGTCCATAGCTCCATGGTTGAGCTCACTAGCTTATCAATTCACCTTTCCATTGCTTGAGCATCCTAATAAACCCAAATTTGTTTGGCTCGGCTGATTTTGTATGTGTATTTGGCTATGTGTGAGCTTGTTGTTTCCTACTTCCTTGTGGAAATCATGCCCATATCGAGGGTGGTAGTGGTATTGAGAGATTGATGAGAACACTGGCCTATGGTTCGATGGAACGTTGTAGCGACATAACTAGTTGCAGGACAATTTCTTCCCAAGATAATTATTTCATATATATTTCAGTTTTGCAACTCTAATTGTTTTAAAATTATCATGAACATGTTGAATGATTGAATGGGTTGAATGTATTTTTCTTCTGTTGTATTTAATAAATTATACATCTGTATATGTGTTTTATTTCAATGCATTTTATTATTATGTTCATGGGTCTAGATTTCTCATTTTGACAGTAGCAGTAGTGTAAGTTGGGTGCTCTATGTCGAGTAGAGGGGAGGGGACGTGAGAGAGGGTATGTGATCATTAGAGGAAATTTGGGGTTTAAAATGGGTATTATAAAAAAGTATCCAACAAAAAATTCTTGTGAGTTGGAATTCAAGAACCAACAGAATTTAAATAAGAAGAGTCAACCATAATGGTTGGCTTGACACACTTGTCATAAAAAAATAATTTGGGTATTTTCAACATATATCCTTGTGTTTTTACTCAAAGTTCGAGTGGGAGGGCTTGTTGGATGCATAATTAAATTATGAATCCAATGAGTACCCACACAACATACTTTTGACGGACCCCAATACCCCCCAAAAAATAAATACCAGGATAAATGTGATTCCTCTAATGTAGACATGGCCTCCAACAATTCTTCTCAGGGAAACCATTCTCTTATCTCTGATGATAGTGATATTTCATTTTCTATCAAGTTTCATCTCATTGAAATTACAAAATCATGAATTCATTCTCTTGAAACAGGGCATTGTTTTATGGATCTTCCTATATTATCATTATAATAAAAGGGAACCATATGCCCACGGACTGCCATACATAGCATCCCTTTTTCATCAAACTTAAAAAAAATCATCATTTTCTATATTGACTATCTTAATCCAATTTGTAAATGCTAGACCTGTAACAGACTCTGCCATAATATACAAATTATCCAATGAAAGGCATGTTAATTTTGTTGTTCTTGTGTATTCAACAATATACATCGTGCGATTCTAAGCCATCTTCATAGAAATAATTTGAACCAATGTTAATAATGTCTCTATATCAGTTAGTAGAAAGAGAAGAGTTTGATATTTTTCTACACTTGAGAGATGTTCATACATCACCCCTACCAAGGATGCATATTCATTGAATAATCTTTCATCTGGTCCCTTCAATGATATCCATCTTGTATCAAAATCTTTTAATTGTTTTTTTTCCATTTGTAAGACCATCAAAAACAAATTTAATCTCTAAAACTCATTTAGGACTCAGAAAAAAGTATGCATGAACCTCATGTACAAGATATTCAACCTTTGAAACTAATGAAAAGTTGGTCACTATTTTAAATGCAAGATTCATCTTGTGAGCCATACAATGAATACTAAGCATATAGGGTTAATCTGAGAGTGACATTCTAGAAAAATGACCATTCCTTTGTCCTTGCATTACCGATGATCCATCTTCTCCAACGCATGCCAACTTATATGCAATCATGGAATGATCCATACCACCAATTTCCTTCAAAATATCAATAACAAGTTCATAAATATTTCCTGTTGTATATTTTTTGGTAATTTTATGAATTCTAAGTAGATAGGAATGCCTGATATGTTCATTGACCATATGAATTCTCATGGAAATACATGAATTATTATCAATAGTCATAACTTCATCCAAATAAAGTGACAAAAATGTAGCATTTGCAATCTTCTCTTTCATATCATTCTTTTCTAATTGAGCTAGATATTTTCCCCATTCCCAACCGCTCGATAAAGACCAATGAGAAGATCACAAATTTGGCACTTGAATAAAATATAGATATTTCGTCATTTTTCGATAATTTGTCATAGGAAGACCATTGGATATGATGTGAAATACAGTGCTTAATTGTATCGTCTTTGATAGCTAATTTGTTTCCATCATCTTTCCAAATTGAGAGGTGATGGTTCCTCCACTTTCCTCTACTTTTTATTATTTAGTAAGAATTTATTATATTCCTCTTCAAATTGGAGATGTAGACATTCAATAAGATATTTCCATCTGGGAGTATATTTCTTCTCATCATTTGCAAATTTCTTATCATACACCTTTCCAACATGCTTCTCTATTGTGTCTAACTTCATCTGCAATTTCACTACCTTGCCAAGTTTCCAACTACATGAAATGCATTTAACTTCTCATGAGGTTTCATTCTCATTTGTTGGCAGTATTGGTTCAATAAATGGGTATCTTGAGACCCAATCGAATTTGATTTTTCTAGCTATGTCCCATTGTCCCTTTTTCCTTTTCTGTGAATGCATTCTGCCACCTTGCAAGGAAAAATCATCAACATTTGAACTACCAATTTCAGATGAAAATGCATTTGTCTGACTTTGATCACTAGAGGGATGCATTCTACCATACATTGTATGGGTTGCAGATGCATTCTCAAAAGTGTTGACATCTCTCTCATTGATACCTTGCTCAGGAGAGCTTGAATCATGAATAGGATGTGGATTATTGGATTGAGGATTTTGAAAATATGATATAACATTCTTTTGTCTTGATGTTTTATTTTTCTTTCCACAATCCATGTTTGACATCTTACTTAATATTCCAAAATTGAAATTCCAAATTGATATAGAAACCAGAAGTGCAGTCTGCATGAGAAAATGATATAAAATTAGTATAATAGAACATTATCAACTTATATTGACCCAACTTACAATGAGTGATTACATTGACTCTTTCAATGAATTTTACATTTCCAAATACATCGATAACATCCCATGAAGGAGGTATAATACTAATACAATAAGAATATTTTCGGAAGTTACATTTTTCAACATATTTTGGACATGAAAAAACAAATAAAATGCCCTAAAAGTGAAGACTCAAAACCTAACCCTAAAACTATGACTCAAAACTTATAAGTTTAACTTTGAAACCCTGTCCCTAAATTGATGAATGGTAATATGAATTTTAATGTCCCCTAGATTTTTCTATACATTTATGATAAAGAATATTACCATCAAGAAGAAGGTATGGCCCTCAAAATATTCACATTTATTAATGATCATAATATATTGAACGTGTTAAAGGCCTACTCTATATAGAAAACCTTGTGTGTTTGTAGTTAGATTTTCACATGTATGTATTGAACTAAGGAGAAGCTCTCCTAACTTGAGTACAACTCAATCGTAAGTAATTCTTGTAGTAGGGAAAAATATAGCTTTAATGTTGGAATAATAAAACCCATAGTTACACTTTGGAAACATTAATTTGTCAAATTTGACCTAATCCTAGATTCCTTACTATGCAAGTTGGAATCCACTTGCACCCAGTAGCCAACAAATGCTAAAAATTTCTAAAGAAGTGATGTAGAATATCCTGGCAAATATTATGACAACTATGTGTCATTCCAGAATAGTAAAACCGCAGTTCTGCATTTTTCCGAGTTGCTTTGGTTTTACGTAGTGTTATCTCCTCAAATAAAATAGTCAAGTTTATTTATTTTAGGTGATAGGAAGTCATTGAATAATAAATTTCTAAATTTATTTTTGCTCATTTTTTAGAGCTTTAGGTATGTAATAAAGTTTGAAAAACATTGGATTTTGTTTTTTCTTCAAAAAGGTCAAAACTCAGGTTTCATGGCTTAGGTGGACATTTCAACTGTTCATTAGCCACCGAAATCCTAGCTTTCGGCTGCTTAAATGTAAAATTCATGGCTATCTTAGCCACAAAAATTGCAGTTTTTCAAACGATAAACTGCCTTGGGAAAACTCAATTTTATCAGCCATAGAAAATCCGTTTTACACGCTCAAATAGTCGATTGACAACTAGACATCCTATTCTCTCAAATGGTACATTCATGTCTACATTTAGAGCTCTATAAACCAGTCAAATGTCCCACGCAATATGAGGAATCGTTTTCAGGAATGTGGCGTTTTAACTGTGCTGAGTCATCATTTTCAAATGATGATCCTAGGCCACTAGAGGATCATTTTGAGAAACGGTCGAAGGGTTTTGTGGCTAACATGTCAAATAACAATAAAATATTTTGGTTTATACATAGGTGTGATGGATTTGGATAACTGAATCCATCTCTGAGCCCCAATTTACACCAGTTTAGTCACTAAAAGCACAAAGATAGACATAATGATGATATTTTCACTCAGATCAGATTTTTTCATTGCTAAATCATTTCAACAAGATTTTGTTACAGCTGCAACTATTTCCCAAAATTCAAAAAATGTTTGGACCCCCCTTTAATTCGTTTCCACAGTGTTGGTTTTGCTTGATGTTGTATAAAGATTACTTTTATGAGGGTAGTGTTTTAATGTTGGAATTAATTTTGCTGCGCCATCGGAAGTATTTTGGATTTTTGAGTCTGGAGTCTAGCCGCCTGTGCATCTGCCATTGTGGAAAAGAACCTGACATCAAGTCTGAATTCAAGTGTATTTGGTCTTTGATGTTTTTGTCTTTATCGGCGGTTGTTTTGAAATCCCGTCGAAACCATTGTCTATGCATCTTCTGCTATTGCGGAAGGGGTTCTGCGAAGCGGTCCGATAGTTGTTTCATCCTTTTTCAACCCCTTCCATCTTGTCTCATCAGTCCTTTTTTTTTCAACCTTCGCCGTCGCGGCTCTAGAAAGATCTATGATTCCGATAGTTTGTTTTATCCTCTTGATTGATATTTTCATTTGATTCATATTTATTTTTTACTCCGATTTTTCTGGTCTGCGGAACTCATTTCTTTTACATGTTCACCGTTGCGGCTCTCTAATCATCTTTTGACCCGAATCTCTAGTCTCGCGAGCTTCGATGCAAGTTTGTTTTTTCCCGCCAACTCCATTGTGGGTGCTCCACCGTTTTCTTCATTCACCGTTGCGGAGGAGATAGTGACTTGGTCGCGGATCCCATAGCCTTTTTCCGCCCAATGATTTTACTTTTCCCGCTGATTAGTTGATTGCGGCGTATATATAGTGGAGTTTGGGGGTTTATTATTTTATTGTTATTTTGAATTTTCTCCGTGCTATCGTTTTCGCTCCAGCAGACCAAGAATTTTGCTGTCGGTACCTTCGCTCCTAGGTGGCTCCGCTGTGGAAGTTACAATTTTTCTCCAATAGTCGCGCAGTAGTGCCAGGTAGGCCCTTATGCTCATTTTGCTATTCCATTCAATTGGTCAAAATGTTTTGTTGTCTCCGCGGTTAGTGATTACTTTGGTTTTTCCATCCTGGCATGTATATATTCTGAGGTATGTGGTATGGCTATCAGTTGGGGGGGGGGGGGGTTTGTTGTTTGCTTGATGTTTTCTCTCACATCGGTTATGGTTTTGCAGCTTGCACTCGATTGCTGGGGAAATCGGTGCAGACGGTCGTTACGCTGTCTACACCAGTTTCCCCCAATTTGTGTTTGGCCATCCGGGGAGGGCTTTCATGGCCTTCTTATGATATGATGTGTTTGTTTCCACTATATCGTTGCCCTCTCTTTTATGAACCAGGGTCGTAGCAGTGAATTTGTTCCGCTCGATTTCGAACCCCGAGCTGGTTAAGGGTAGAATGTATTACCCAGTCATACCGTGAAGTGAGCATTTTCCAGCAAGTAGCTTCTCCTTGTTTTCTAGTGCACTACCACTTGCAGTGCCCTCATTTGAGATTAGGCACCTTTTGTTTTTCGTGTAGCATGTAGGTTGTAGTGCCAAGAGGGGGTTTCAAGACTGTGTTCATGTTGACGAGAGGAGGGAGATATTCGTTGTTCTTGGAAGGCTATGATTTTCTAAATCTGCAAATTGTTGGGTGTGAGCTTGTTTTAGTTTCTATGTGGGAACTTTTGGTTTTCGAGCATTGTTGTTGATTCTTCATGGCTGCACTCATATTTAGCGTAGATGAGGTAAAATTCTTATACAGTTGTCTACTTTTTTATTGTTATCCAGAAATGATCCAACAGAACCTAAATGAAATTTTTGTATATGACAGGGAAATTCCTTAGAATCTAAGATGTCTAAACGTCAGAAGAAGAAGGCTCCCGTAGTAGAAGAGCAGCCTGAATACACCTATGAGGACGCCAAATGCCTAATTGGTGTGGAACCCGAATATCAATGGGGGGAAATTTACAGATTAATTACGCGTCGAGAAGTACCTGACATAGGTTTTGAAGAAGAAACCATCTATGCCAATATAGAGAGGTATTCATTAATGAAAATTGCTACCAGACCTAAGCTTTTTCCCTGGTCAGAGGTCATTGGGTGTATTCTGCCCAGGGTAGATGTAACCACCATGATTTTGGAAAATGTTGGTAAATACAGATATGCTGCTTATAGCCCTGGGTATGTAGCACTGGCCTACCACTTACTAGAAGCACAAGTATACCTGACTAAAGACTAGTTGAAGGTCATTAAAATGGACCCAGTCGATACACTGAAAAGGATGCTCATGCCTTGCAAGAACTTTAGGACTAGACCGACTGGGGAATATGACACTACAAGTCTAAGAACCCCTTATAAGTTCATTTCCCTAATGCTGAATAGGATTTTTGGGAGGACCCACGGTAAAAGCTTCAAATTGGAGTAGGTGCCTATCATTTTGTATGTTGCAACATAGAGGATAGTTTTCAACTGGGAAAACATTGTGTCCAACAACCTTTCAACCTACATTGCATCAGCATTAGGAGGGGTGTCTCAGAAGATATTAGAGTTCTACACGAGCTCTATATTGATTTATTGCATATTATGCAACCAACCCTTCCCTAATCTGAGGTGCATTTGGGATCGGGAAAGAACACCAGTCTACTCAGCATACAAGCCATTGTGGGCCCACAAATACCACAGTCACTATAGGGAAGTGTGTGAACACTTCATTATGCCACTATATACATTGGTCTTCCTAAAGGAGTGCAATTGTATGTCAGAAGAAGCATTTCAGGTGATTGAGGAGTATGCAGACTATTACCTAACTGAGGATGGATTATATTTCAGGATGTTTGGACGCTCCAGAGAACCCTCACTACTTCCTAAGTATGCCATTGACTATGTAGTCCACAAAGAGGCAGTTAGACAAGTCTTTTTAGATGGCATAGGGAGCTTTCTATTTGAACATAAGAAATCTGCTTACCCTCCTTTGCCATTCAGATTGGGAAGCTACAAGTTTACTAGGGTGAAGAAAACTGACGAATTCATGGAAGAGTTGGGGAAATTCCATTTTGGAGAAATGCATTTCCACAGGAATGATTCCCGGAATAAGGTGCCAAAGCACTGCAAAGAGGAAAATGTAAATTTTGAATACACCAGCCACTGGGACAGAGAGGAATCCATCTTCTGCGGTGCACAAAATATGATAGCCTTAAGAATAAGGTTTAAGAATAAAATCACCACCAAAGGCAGAAAAGGACAGGATGAACAAACAAAGGCAGAGGAGGAAGAAACTAGAAAAATAAATGAAGATGTTAGGAGACTAGCACAAGAGGCCGAAGGCTAGCTCAAATGAGAAGAGGAAGAAAGGTGAAGAGCTGCACAATAAGCAGCTAGAAAGGCAGAAGAAGCTTCCAAAAGCGAGGAAGAAGAAAAGAAAAGAAATATGGATGAGGAGCTGAAGAAGCTAGAAGCAGAAAGGATAGAGCTGACAGGGACAGTGACGGAGCAATCAACTCCTGATCATGTAGACAGTCAGGCTAAGGACTTGGGGAACCCTGATATTCAAGATCATGAGGCAGCTACTACGAGCAAAACAGGACAAGCTATGATCCCCACGCTTAGGCTAATTACTTTTGAGCATAAAAAAGGGGAGGAAGTACCGGAATTCAACACTATCTTTTATGATAAGGAAAAGAAATGAATAGTGAAGAGGACCGAGACAAAGGTTGAGACTGGGGAGCAGTCCAGTAAAATTATAAATGATACAACTATCATATACAAGACAGAGAAAGACCCCAGGTTCACTATCAGAGTGGGGGCTGCATTGATCCATGCTTTTGAGGACAATGTAGATGAAATAATGACTGATCTTGAGCAGTCAAAGAAGTCCTATTCCCAACTCAAAGATACCCTGAGAAATGAAACAGAGGAAAATAATAGGTTTAAGAGAAAGTTTGAAGACATACATGAGGAAATCAAGTCTTCAAAAGCTGAGCTTCAGGTCCTCCAGAAAGAGAATAGATCTATGGAGACCGCCCAAGAATTTCTGGAGAAAGTGCAGTAGGAATATCAAGAGTTGAGGGCAGAAAAGGAGCAACTGCTACATAGGATAGGGGAATTGGAGCTGCAAAAGGCTACCTTCGAGGAATATGAGAGACAATATCAGGGCCAGAAGGAAAAAATTAAAGAATAGATTACCTCATTGATATCATCTCTAGAAGAGGCCAGGGAATAGGAGGTCAATCTTCAGCCTTTCAAGGAGCACTTTTTGGCACAGAGAAGCAAAATGCACCAGCTGCAGGTGGCCATAGAGGAAGAATGGTATAAGGTATTGCAGGTGGACAATCAGCTGGAAGATATTTTGGAAACCTCTTCATATTTTGTTGACAGATCACAGGACATCCTAGAAGTCCCGACAGGAAGGATGGCGAGATTGGAAGTGAATGAAGAAACTCCTGCAGAATTACCCTTAAAACATCAACAAACCCTAAGGCAAGACTATGATTTACTGGAGCTTGCCATAAACATAGCCGAGGATTTCAAGAAGGCTATCAAGAAGATAAAGGGGGCTTATGTAGAATTCTTCAAGAGACTCTTGATCACTTATAATCGCTTCCAGGTTGAGGATGAACAGAAAATGGATACTTTTCCAGACCACAGCCTGTTTTTGGAGATTTTGCAAAGAAGATATCAGGAAGACGAACAAAGGATACAACATACTAAAGCTTTAGATGATAAGACCTTGAATAATGAAGTAGATAATGCTGTGGTTAGTGTGCAGCTATTAGAAGACCAAATTCGCCTGAGCGCAGCTAGAATAGAATTCATAAGAAATCAAGCTGCTAAATTCAAAATAAATATTCATTTCCTAGAACCTTCTGAATTCAAAAATATTGCCTCAGAGGCTTCAGCATGGAAGAAATTTTTGAATAGTCAAGTGGGATCCTCCTCATGAGAATTTTACTCATTTTATTGTAATAGATTGTAAATTTCATAAACACTTAATGAAAGAAAATGTGGGAGGCGAAGAGTTGGGGAAGCCCAAGAGTCATTTCATGGGCAACCCAACAGTTTTTTTGTGTGTATAAATATAGAGAATCTAGTTAAGAAGGGGACTTTTTCCTAGTTAGATTGTGGAAGACATATTGTAAGAAGAACTGTTTCCTTTTGCAATAGATAATTACAGTTTTCCTGTTGGAGAAAGCTTGGTGGAATTTTCAAATGTTATGCTATGGATTTGTTGAAGAGGAACTATTTCGTTTTCAGCTTTTTGTCTATTAACTGTGAGATCGTTCTAACTCTTTGAACCTAAGTTCTCGTATGAATGATCTCTAGTTTATTTTATGAAAATTTCTACTATGAGTAATGAATGTTGTTCATAAGCAATTGGCTATCTGGTTGTTTAAATATCTTTAAATGTTCATGTGTTTTGAAAGAAGTATCAGCTATCTGTGATTTTTCATAATGCATGCACGAAATACATTACTCATAAATAAGTGACAATATTGCTCCCTAGGGATAATTTAGGTAGTTAGATTTAATTTATGGCTGTGTGTGTGATTTAGATGCATGAGAGTCTAAGATCAGAGGTAAGAACCTGCGCATCACATTGTGAATACTCCTTGCATTCTTAATCAATCTGCATCTTAGATAGGCACTTGCATATCATACTTAAAGTCAAAAAATACAAAAATATATACAGTGGACTGGGACGCAACCAGTAAAACCTTTTATTTTTGTTACTTGACCTACAGTAGCCAGACCACAAACTAGATGGATTCCCTACACCAAACAATCACAGGCTAGTTGGAAACATTGACTGGGGAGAATCCCTTGCTGTTGTTGCCTGCAAATTTCCAGGCCTCAATAGTTTCTGGTGCTAGAAGGAGGGAAGCTAGTGCATGGCTGGCCAAGGAAACCTGTTTTCTTGAAATAACCCCACCAGTGATAATTTTGAAAGCAGTTTCTGTCCTGATCCAAATACTCAAGAGAATAGGGAACATCTGTTTGCTGTGGAAAACCAAGTGATAAATGATCTGAGAAGATACACTAAGGCATATGTGAAGAAGATTGTAGGATTACCAATTATCCATAATTTTCCTAGAAGAGAATATAAAAAGAGATACCATCCCATATTGGAAGACTTAGTGTTGGTTGGATATCTAGAAAAAATTGTAGAAACAACTTTACAGGAGGTGGTTCAGCCTTTGAATCAAGTGGGCATAGAGACACCTTACTGTTCACCTGTCCGTACTCCTATTCATTCACCACCTCACTCTCCACCTAGACTCATGGCAGGTGTAAATTCAAATTAGCCACCCAACCCACCGAATCCATCACCTGCTTGGAAATCCAGGTCGCCTTTAAACCTAACACCTCCGTTGCACGACTTACCTCAAGCCTTTGAGAATATGCTACCTAAGTTTGATCCAAACAAGAAGATGCTAGTTGATGACCATTTACAAAGTTTTTATTTGGAAGTAGAAGGATTAAGGGCTGGGGAACATGAGGATGTAGTTTGTAGACTTTTCCCACACACCCTTAAAGGAGCAGCAGCATCATGGTATTTCAATTTGCCTGCAAACTCTATCCCATATTGGGATACCTTTGAAAGGATTTTCAGAAATGAATATGCAGCCCAAAAGATGCATGCAGCACTAATGAAAGGTTTGGGTGCTTTAAAAAAAGAAAGGAATGAGAAAGCACACAATTTCACTCAAATATTTTCTTCTTACCTCAAGAGCTTCTCTACAACTAATAAGCCTTCTGATAAAGTTCTGATTGAGTATTATACCTCAGCTTTAGGTCTAGATTTGGCTATGTTCACAAAAGCTCAAGTTAATCCTACGTTGGCTGAGACTTATGAAGAAGCAGAAAGAGTAGAGGCTGAAAAGGAAAGTATAGAAGATTATCCCAAGCAATCTGGAGAAAAAACGTCCAAAAAAAAAACCTTATTGCTATCTAAACCTAAAGAGGGGAAATCACATGATTTTGAGGGAATGTTAAAGATGATGCAAAATATTTCCAACAGAATAATATATCTGGAGAAGGATAAAGAAGCTCAGAAATATTATAAGCCTTAGTATAAAAAAAAGGGAAGATAACAACCAATGCAAGACCTCACCACACGGTTCAGCATTAATGAATGTGACAGAGGTAGGCAAGGATAATTTTTGCACTTTTCACCAACAACCTCATTCTGAAAAGAATTGTCCTCAATGGTTAAATTCAATGACATTGGTAATGAATCATCTCTTGGACTCTAAATTGATCGAGGACAGTGGTGAAGATGAAAAAGGTAATAAGACCATAAAAAACAAGATAATGATGCCATGTTTTTATGGGATTACGTCTCGCTGTTCGACACAGAGAAAAGTACTCTTAAACTTGAGAATATACCAACGACAACAAAAGACACGAATTTGGTAAATAAAGACAATGCAATAATCTCAAAAATTAAGAAGTTGCAAGAGAATGTCAAAAAACAGCCAAAGAACAATGTTGAAGACAAAGTACCCGAAATTACCATTGTCAGCCAAGATATGGAGAAAATAAATAATCATGATAAGCCTATGGAAGAACAAGTAGAGGTTAACAAAGAAAATACTGAAAAACTGAAGAGTCAGAGGAAGAGACACCCACTGAAAATCAATCGACGGAGGAAGATGTTGAATCAATTAGGGAAGAAAAAGCTAGAACCCCACCTTTCCTTTTGACTCTGGAAATATTGAACCATAAGGTGCATAATTTTTTGGTAGACTCTGGATCATCGGTAAATGTTATGCCACTCGGAGTTTGCAAGAAAATTAATGGGTAGCCAAAACCCACTTCCTGGGAAGTCATTCAACTAGACAGAACTAGTGTCAAAGTAGTGGGGGAAATGAAGAATGTTCTCATCCGTTTATCTGAAAAAAACAAGATATGTCAATTTATTGATATTATGGTGGATAACATACTGGATGGATATGGAATTATTCTGAACCAAGACTGGGCCACAAGGTTAAAGGGGTATTTTGCTTCAGATTGGTCTCTTTTATGGTTACCTCATAAGGGGATCCCAAATCAGATCAAAATTTTAAGAGAACCTTACATGAAACACACTATCACTAAGTTGGGGGAAGGAAATGAATTTGCTAATTCTGTCCTAAGGAATTATCTAATGGATCTTGAACTAAGATATCATGCATCAGAAGATGCCAGCAATATGACTGACACTCAGCGTGATCTCCTTCAATTTTCACAGGCTGGTGGGAGTGATTGTATATCGGTAGACATAACTTCGGTTTCCAAAATAGTAGAATTATACCATGGCTAGGTATCTCATGTCTGCTATATAGCCTATCCCCTTGACTCATAAGTTGACAATTTTTTAGGGGTGGGCACAATTTTATTTTTTCTTTTGATTCAATGATCTTGTACATAAATAATTTGATGTAGTTCTACTTTGATTTACCACTTTTGTTTTTGGTTGTGTTTTGGTTTGTTTTTTGAATAAAAGAGGCAAATTTTTGGTTGCATGGAAAGCATCAGGGTTCTTAATTAACTGCAATCTTTGGAATAAGACTGTGCATTTATTTTCGATAGAATTTATTCTAGTAAGTAGTTTTCCTAAATGGTTATGCATTCATTGAAGTCCTGCTTAACCCCTGAAAATAACTCAAAATTTAGAGGTTTGGAATACTATTTCCAGGATCCATCCACTACTACATTTCGATCCAAAATCCGACGGCGCGTGGATTTCTCTTTTTAAACTTACCAAAAATCACAAGGATACAATTTTTTTTTTGTAAATGTGGCCACAAGCGTCGGTTATGCGACGGCTATTCTCATAACCGTCGGTTAAGAGACGGCGCGTTAGTAAGCATCGCTTAAGTGACGACGCTTAAGTGTC
The DNA here is from genome assembly GCA_001517045.1 of Pseudotsuga menziesii. NCBI lineage: Eukaryota > Viridiplantae > Streptophyta > Pinopsida > Pinales > Pinaceae > Pseudotsuga > Pseudotsuga menziesii. The sequence continues at coordinate 131,029 of LPNX010560448.1, forward strand.
TAGATGTATATGCTAAAATTCTACACAATCTCACTATGTATTTCAATACTTGTCCTAACATGAATAAAAACTCCATGCTTGAACTCATAGAACACCAACTAAAAGGTGTGGCCTAAGCCTAGTGCTAGTCTTAATATAACTCTTTGAAGGTCTACATTGAACTCAATCAAGACCACTCTAATAGT
>LPNX010560448.1:131420-178446 GCA_001517045.1 Pseudotsuga menziesii
ATGTGAAAGATTAATTGACCACTCCCATCCTCAATAATGTCATTCAAAAGAACCTCATCTCCCATGACACTGTATCCTATATCCATCTCCTCACCACAACCCATCCCTATTATTATCACTTGAGGTAGAGGTAGGTACGAAAAGAAGAGCCTCATTTGTTAGGGAATAAATTTTGCACCATTACCCTTTTCCATTGGCTATTTTCAAAACATGATGTCTCTCCCTTCAATAATTTTAATTTTCTATTAAGAATATTGTATCAAAATTAACCTAATGTGTTTTATGAACCACACTATAATATTTATAATCATTTTAAAAATGGCAAAACCCATTGCATTTTATATAGGCATTTATATAGGCAAAACCGCAGATCACATTCCTTTTTCGTGAAATAAATGGCTACAATGGGCTTTCACATTATCTATTCACTCTGTTGGTTTAATTTCATGTTTGGCTGCTTATAAAATTTTGAGGAATCCCCATCCCGACACTTTGGACTGTAACTTTTAAGAGATTAAATAATTGCTGGGTGCTGGAAATGACGAGCACCGTGTGGTCAATCTACTTTGTCCGGTACGCGCCATTTCAAAATTCCCTGACAATTGTTTAAAAACATCATGTCATGATATGGGCTCTCCTTTGAGCACAAGGACACCCATGCTTCCGCTCCATGGAGGCCAGGCCACCACAGGTGTCTAGGCTCACATGATCTCCCTACAAAAACAAATAAAACCATATAGAATTAATAATAATCCGGGCCTTTGGGCTTGCATGTTTTTCGCACCTGGGAACGCGTAGCAGAAGTTCATACTATCATTACAGTTTGACTTAACACAAATATCGGTAATCTATACCATAACAAAATACTTATAGAAACAATGGAGTTCACAGTATAAGATATGGTAGACAGAATCAGATTTGGGGATTCATGGGTTCTTGCGTTTTTTGAGTATTGGTATAGCTTTTTCATTGATTTGAGCGCTTGACCGTTGATGGAATTGTATTGTATTGCAGTAATAAATGATAATGGAGATGGCTGTGATGATGGCGAAAGAGAAAGAGGAGAATCTGGTGAACAGTGAAGTATTTTGAGGTGAGGAATGTGGGTAGCCTGTGTTTGAATCCTCAATAGTTGTCCGCGTTGATTATGATTATTACTTGGGTGGTTTTGTTGTTATGAGAATGGGAACAGGGTGTAGAAAATACAAGGAAGAAGATGATTCATCTGAGGATGTTGGATCATTCTTCCTTTAAGGTATGGCTAGAAAACACTCTGTAGGCTTTATAGTTTGCACACCATATGTTTGATGAAATTCCTGAGAGAGCAAACCCTCACTGTTGTTTATTGATACTATCAGTACTGCATTTATGTGTTTACGGGAAGGAATGGGTATAATTAGGTTTTAATCTTATATAATTTTCATTTTTTGTTTCAAAACCTTGTGTGGCCATGCGTGGACAGGTTCGGTACAGAACCGACGCTTGAATTGGTTCAAGGGCTAGTTCAGAGGCCTAGGTGGTCCGACTAGTTGAATTAGTTGGCGCTAGTTCTGATTTGGCTAGTTTAAAAAAAATGACTATAATAGGTGCAAACCCTCAACAAACCAACAATGGCCTCATTGGGAGGAGCCGATTGAGGCAATGACAATGGCCTCCAAGGAGCAGTATGGAAGGTTCGGTACAGAACCAATGCTTGAATTGGTTCAAGGGCTGGTTCAGAGGCTTAGGTGGTCCGACTAGTTGAATCAGTTGGCGCTAGTTCTGATTTGGCTAGTTTAAAAAACACGACTATAATAGGTGCAAACCCTCAACAAACCAACAATGGCCTCATTGGGAGGAGCCGATTGAGGCAATGAAAATGGCCTCCAAGGAGCAGTATGGAAGGTAAGAGTACTGATCTCTACTAGGAATAAAATCAATGAAATCCTGGACCTGGAGACATAGTGAAACCAGTGCAAAATTGACCTCAATATGGAAAGGGTTCAGGTTCTCTGGACACTGTGTTGGGGAATAGTGTTTTTCCACTGGATGATGCGGCGTAGCAAGAGAACCCGAACCCTCTCTGTCTTGGCCCAGTCCTCTAGTAAACTTGGTTGCCAAACTTTGGAGTTGTGCAAAACTGTGGTCTTGATAATGCTATCCAAGAGATCCATCTTGGATGGGATGTATTGAAAGAGGTGTTGAACAAAATATATGAAAAACATGGGAGGATAAAATAATGTTTCCTTTTGTATTTCAAAAATTGTGTTCAATTTTCAAAGACTTCTTTGGTGAGCATCGATCTAAGTAAATTTTCCAATTAAGTAACACTACCAACTGCTCCGTATGCTTATCTCACACAACTTTAAAACTTTTCTGTATTACTGGAACTGGATCCTGCTGATTCAGAAGCTAAAAGTAAAATTGATGCTTAGGGCTGACTACGAGGCATTTACTAGTACTTTTAGCGAAACAGTTGGGTTAATGTTTTATCTTCGTGGAGTCAGTGCAATAAACTTTTTATTCAGTAGACTATAAATCAAAATTGCAAATGAACCTTTATTCGTTGGTAGAAAAGGTTATTGTTTGGTTACCAATATCATATTGATATCTAATTGAAAGATGAATTCTACAGATAAATATTACTGTCAAATTTGGGTAGCTTTTAATCACTTTCAGGATTTGTTTTACTCACTGCATGAATATTCAATTAGAGTCTATATCATCGAGAATAATCATGATTTTAGTGTAGAGATGTATACATATCTACCTTGATCTCTAAACAGTATAGAGATGTATACAACTCTTTTAGAATTTCAATGTTTTTCATCATGATTATTACCTAAATCTATTTGCCATTTGTCATAGGGCCTGTATATTGATGCCCTTGGAACTTTGGTCTGTAGTTGCAAGCTTTAGCGTAGATATGAAGCTTGTTTCCAAAACCTTGATATTAAATTCTTGAAAAACATAGAGAATTAAGCTATGCATTGCAGCTTGCCTATGCATGTAATGTAATAAATAACCTTTTCGTCCAATTAGTTTTTATGGCCTAATTAAAGTGTGCAGTCAATTGCATTTGAAAACTTGAAGTTAAGAGTATTTACATGGACACATATACTATATGAGATTACATGTGAGAAAACAAAATAGTATGCATCTGGGTTATCCTAAGGTCTTCTTGGGTCTATGCAAGTCTGTGGTAACCTTTGTGCTATTGTAGTTGCTATACGGCATCAGATAGCTAAGACACACTCTAGGTACTTCCCTCGATTCTTCAACTGTAACTTATTGTGATAAATTAACTTCATTTGTTAGATATATAGTGATCACTAATTTATTTTTGTTGTTATTTCCATTTGATAGGACAAGCAATAGAAACTTGGTCATTAAAAATAGCTATGATATGCAACTCCACAAAAAAAAGAAAGGAATCTTGATCTGCATTAGTATTCTCCCTCAAAATTAAGTGAACTGTTTGGAATAGTACGCGACTCAAGCAAAAATATGAAAGGGAACTTCTCTTGATTGACCATCTCTTCTTGCACCGTTTCTTTATGTACAGAATGCCTAAAAATTGCTTCATTCATTCTTAAGCAGTTTGGTGGTAAACTGTAACTTCTGGAGTTACCTTGGCAATAAGACTAGTGTTGTCTTTTCAGGAACTAGTTATTATATATTTTTATTTACAGTTTTATAGTTTTCTATACCAGACAATGTATCCTCAACATTGCCCTTTGTCACAGGTACCATGATGAAACTTGAAAACTAAACTTGTTTCTTGGTTGTGTGGCCAAGTGAATTCGTTGTACATAGGCTCTGATAAAATTGCTAGTTCTAAAAACCAACAGGATGTCCTAGCTCAATGCATATTGAATCTACATTCTGGAAAACTGGCCTTGTTCTTTCTTAATTGGAATTTTAGTTAACTGCAATATCTTCACCTCCTGTGAGATGCATCAAGGGTGTGTTCTAGTCAATCAATGATGTGCTTCATATAAGAAATCTGTAAATTAAAATCCCTCCAACTGAAATATGTTTAATGTGAATTATTTTATCAAGCGGCCTTAGTTAACAACTTAACTGAAACTAGTTCTATGAAAACTTACAGATTTTATAAGAAAAAGGCAACATGCACTGCTAGCCTGTCCAATCTCAGTCCTTGAATAGTCTATGGTTTATTGATAGCCATTAACACTTAGTTTAATCGGTAAACAAGAATTTTCAGTATTGGCCTTTTCGAGGGATTACTTTTTGTGTAGATGACTTGTTTCCATGGGGTGAAAGAGTGTTGATGTTTTCAAACATGGGTAGGAAGTCACATAATAGTATTTGATGTTTAACAATGGCAAAATTTTGTTTGGTACCAAGGTTAGTCTTGTGGTGGTAAAAGAGTGGTTTTAGGTGAGAAGGACAGGGAGAAAAGTTGTTTTTAGACCCTAAAATGTTTGTTGCTTTTAACTGTTATTATCTTTCAAAGAAGTTGTTCAGCTCATCTTGAGTTGGGTTGAGGTAGATTGTGGTTCCAGTATTTCATGGAAAATGCTTCCTGTATGTCATGGGTATCGGTTTCTAGAAAGTGGGAGCTTTTTTTCCTTTTTTTTGGACCAAGTATGTGAATGGTGCAATGGAGATTTTTTTCCTGTTTTCGTGTAGGGCAGTCAAGCATTTCACTGCAACCTTTATGTTATTTCCAAGTACTCCCTTGCACACTTTACCAAAACCCCTTTGCCCAAGCACATTGTTTTCACTAAAATCATCAGTTGCTAGTTGTAGTTCATGCCAGGACAACCTCTTCAACTGTCCAAAAGCTATCTTTCTGTTATCTTCACCAGAAACATCAACAAAAACATCTCGCCTATAGAAAATGTATCAAAGCTTTTTATATTCGGATGGCGTAGTTTTACTAAAGAGTCTGATCCTGCTGTGATGAGAACTGAAACTCGCAGGCCATATCTATAGCACTAAAGACCTCTCCCTCAGATATGTAGCAATCCTAAATCAGAGTATCATGATTCATGACCAAAAAGAACTAGTCCTGCAAAACTATCAACATTGGTCAGAGTTTGTGGATCATGGATACCATTCATATTGAAGTTGCACATCCATCTATGGGCACTGCGATCATCAATGGTGAAATATATATTTTTTATCCATCAAGAGACTATGCCATATGAAAATCTAATCCCTTAAAGCCTTTCCAGTTTCTCATTTGTGGGTTTGATGGCGGTGTAAGTGAAATGTAATTCTTCTAAACCTTTTATGTGCATTTCAGGTCAGAAAGTAGATATGATTGGGTAATATTCCATAGACATATTGAGAAGCAGACTTCCTACATAACTCTGACATGGATACCCAAGCAACCCTTAGCACCTGAGCATAAAAATTGATTTTCTGAGTTAAGTTGGGAGATTGCTACTAGAACTCCATTCAAAGGATCACGTCTGGACATTTTATAAGTTAATCATGCTAATATTGGCGGTCTTGAAAATATGTGAACATTCTTCCACACAGATCATGCTCTTCTTAAAGTGCTACCGGCCAGACCAAATTTTACCCACAGTTTTACTCCAGAAAAACTGTGTTCTAAATTCTCTGCTACAGGCTTGCATCCTCCATCTAACCAATAAGCTGAAATAACTACAAATTTGCACAATGCTGCTTCTATTTCTCCTCTTGTACAATGATAAGACTTGCTACAGCTTCTTATTCAAACAAACTGTCTTACCAAGTACTGGATTTGCATGGAAAGATAAATGTTAAAACCTCCATTTCAATTTTATGCATAAGCTCAACACCGTCATAAACACATTTGTATCCATATACTAGGGCATCATCAATACCAGGGTAGCATCAAAACATGAAGCAAAAATCATCATTAAGGGAACCAAAGCCTAGAACAGCCCCATCAAACTTGACACCAAGTCCTCATGACTTGGAAATCACAAGTGAAAAATATCCTAATCACAATTAGAAGCCCATGCAAAATGGGGTAACTGGAACCACTGCTCTCTTTCGGAAAGATTCCTGGTAGCAAAATTTTAAATGGAATGACATTACACTACTTGCCAACATCAAAGCATACTTCCCCAATTATGGATGGACCATGGTCATTTGTTGTTGGGATCAAGAGAGCAGGTCCAAACCCATTGGTGGACCTAGAAACTCCCTGAAGTCTAGTTGATTAATACCACCATGGAAGAAAAAACCACTTTCTAGACTGCCCTGTCTCGTCCGAAAATCCACCTTAAAAAAGGCTTGGATGTCGTAATATGGACCCATGAAGGAAGTACTTTTTAGTTTATCAAAGAAGCATATCATCTCTCTATGGGAACTCACAATCAAGAGGCAAACACAACCTGGTACCTAGTCTGGAATCACGGCATATGGCCAAAGATTGCTAGTTGCCACTTTCCTTTGGTTCTTAGCCAAAGGAGAAAAATAGCTCTTACTTGTGGCAAGTTCAGAAAACATGGGTTTGCTTCCCCCTTAATATGTCATATGTGCACTTGTGAGGGGGAAACCATAGAGCATATACTTGCTCACTGCTCAGTGGTCAACAACCTTTGACAGGGATAGACAAGAAGTCATCAACACTCTAGAAAACTGGCACAGTGACACCGTCCAAAACCTAGTCATCAATAGTCTCTGGAATCTTTTTCTGGGTTTTATTCTATGGACCAAACTTGTTTTCAATAGAAAGCAAAAGGAGGTAAGCGAGGTCTGAAATACTATTGAAGGAAATATCAGGGAAGCCACCATTGTCAAAAGTGGCAAATAGACTCTAGAGGACAAGAAGGCTTTGAAAAGGGAGAAAATGATTGTCCAAGCTTGGGGAGTTCACATGTTTTTTCGAACATCCAAGGAAAACACTGCCACATTTGGTGTTTCTTATCCTATTTCTTGGATTCTCTCTTTTTCATGTTTTAATCAAGCTTAACTTTGATGGCACCTTCAAAGGAAACTTAGGGCCTTTGAGCATCATTGGAGCCTTTAGAGACAACTTCACCAATTAGGAGTGGTGAGTCATTGGATTTGATTAGATGGAAAAACAGTGTTGGGCGTGGGTGTTACAATAGGCAACAAAACAATATTTGGGGTGGAGGAAGGGCCTGTAACCAAGGGTTATATCAGCATGAAAACCTGCAGTACTTTCAGGGTATTCCCCCTATGTCTATTGTGGAGCCTCATATTGCACATCTATGCTGACTATCGTGGGAAAGACACCAACAATTCAGCTGAAATTCAAGCCCTTGAAGTGGGCCTTCTCATCGCAAATGCTAATATCTAGGAAACGCTTGTTGTTGATGGAGACTATCAAATGGTCAATGCTCTATCCAAAATCATCCATGGCACCAACTTTGAAGAATCAACCCAAAATTGGAGGCTTAATATAACTATAAAAGAGGTTGCATGTATTAGGAAAGATATCCCTGTCATTGTTCCTTCTCATGTCTGCAAAACCACCAACAAACTGGTAGATTTCCTAGTTAATGAAGGTGTTAATTGGCATGGGAAGGACCTCAGTACAACATGGAAGGATTGTGCAAGAAACACTATCTTAACGAAGTGGAAAAATTTCAAGAGGAGGACTTGTAAGTTGTAACCCCAGGATGGGAGTATAGGGTAGAAAAATGGAGGACAACAAGGGTTGCAGAAGCATGGATCAACTGATAGTGCCCCACTGAAGCAAAGCTACAAGAGCACAACAACATAAGCATGGTTGCAGAGGCATGGGTTGGCGACAGCATGGCTGCAGTAGCATGTATCAACTTCTTTTTGCTTAGGAAGTAGGCAAACTGTTCCTCAACCTATTAACATTAAAACACGGCAATTATCGGGTTTTTGTTTCACCTTTCATAGATGGAAGAAAATATTATGTAAAGGTCCTGAAAGTATGAATTATGTAGAATGGCATCAGAATGTCAAGATCTCCTTAGTTGGATGGGACATTCTTCTCTGGCCTTTTGCAATGTTTAGTTGTACTCTAGCGTTTATATGAATAATTAACCTTCTTATGGAAATGGGGAAACAAGTATGAGCTGGAAATGTGACCCCCAAAACTAAATGGGAAACACAATATATGTGTGTGTACACACAATGTGCTAATTTATAAGTATCACATTATATTGATACTTAGAAAGAAAGCATTACGAATAAATGAGCAAAGAACATTTAAATGACAAACATAGATGACCAACAATGTCCCATCATCGCTTATAATGGGATCCTAATCTATAGTATCACCCTCTGAATCCTCACCAACCCTTTAGCTCTACCTTCATCCTTCAATGGCATCAGTCAACACCATCCAATTTGATAAAACTGCCTAATCCAAGTCTTAAAATATCGTAGAAAAAGCTTAATATGCCAAATCAGTGTTTTTGGCTTGAGTGAAGGGTACATTTTTGCTAAGACCATTATAGAAGATTTCAACAATAAACACCACCAACATCAAGCTACATAGAGGACTTGGTGCTCTTGATTAAATCCCAATCCCATACCCTCGTACATGATAGAATCCAATGGAGACGCCGCAATCCTGAAAAACTGTCCACTCTGCTGAATTCTGAATGGAATATGAAATTTTACTTTCTTCATATGAACTCTCATGAGGTTGGAACCACTGTCAAATGTCTTGAAAACAATTGGTAATATTAAAAATTTAATCAAAAGAATTTAAAATTACTAGTTATTACCAACATTTTTGGTCAATCCCAGTTAAAAACTAAGTAAAAAATTGCTTAAACTATTTTGGAAACATGCTGTAGGGATCCATGATATGGCCTTGAAATGCGTTTTACGCTGTACAAAATGCATTTCCAAAACGTCTAATGTGTTTCAGGACTGTACCAAACACGTTTCTGCACATTTTTGTATGCGGTATGGCTCCCTAGGGTGCATTTCTTGCAACTTAGTAGTGCAGAATTCACTATTGCAACTGTTAAATCATATGAATTTTTTATTGCCATCATCCATCGAGACAATTGGAGACTAAACCGCTAGGAGTAAACTCAGTGTGTGGATTGATATTTATGATTAATAAATTTTGTTTGACATGTGTTTTTAATCACCAATACTGGGAGGATCAAATTGAATACCTGATCTTTATGATTTAATAAATTTTGTTTAATGAGTGTTTTTGGTCATCAATATTGGGAATATAAATTTGAGTTTTGAATACTTGTCTTGTCATCTAATGCTAGATATGGTTTTCCTTGTGCCTTGAAAGGCAAATTGAGCTTAGTGTTGGTGATAATATTGGATATTTTTTCTGTCATCGATAACTAACTGAGGAACTCAGAAGCATTGATGCCTATTGAGGATATATATGCTCAATACGTAGGTAGTTTTATAATATTTTGCGGAAATATGAAAAATTATTTCGTTAGTGCAGCATACAGGAGTTGAATTTCCAGAAAGGGTTAAAAATGCAGCTCCAATATTTACTCCTCCTTTGACACGTGGAATAACAGGACACGCCCAACCAGGGTATGGGATGCCAAGCCATATTGCATCCACGCTTGATGAAGCAATGGCCTCTGAAATGTCAGTTTTAAGGTAAACGCTCAAGTACAATTTAAGTTTTAAAATATGTTATCTTTTATTATGCTATATGATATGTGGTGTAACTAGTTTTATTCTACCGTTCATTGATTTGCTGGCAATTGCAGATATAAGGCATTATTTTCTTCTTATTAAATGATTCTCATTTTTACATACATGTTACCTCTTGCTACTGCTCTAACTTCAATATCATATTTTATTTCGGTAGTTTATCTGAGATGGAAGCTGCTCATGGAGTAATGGAGGTTCTGGCTGAAATGCTTCATGCAGTGGATCCAAATGACAAACAGGTCAAGTATTTCTAGCAAATATTTTTTGGCATACCAAGCCATCACAAAACAATTATATTTTTTATCAACTCCTCACAATACCATATTTTTTATTATTATTAAACAAAGAAAATATGTACAAAGACAAGGACTATATACAAAGAGATATATACTAGAAAACCAATTAGTTGAATGATATTGATTTGTCCAAAAGGAATTAAGATTTTGGGGTCAGTCTGCATACCTAGAAATGGGGATCTTGGTTGGCTGAATCGTTGCTGATTGCATACTTGTTCAACAGTCTGCTCTGCTCCCTGATATACAGCTTTTAAGCAAGGCAATTGTGGGCATCTATTAGTGTCATAAGCTACTTCACAGTTAAAGTAGCTTAAGAATTTTGTAGTATCATAATATATTGCTAGCTTGCTTACATGGTTTCTCTTGTTTATTGTTCTATGCAGAAGCAGGAGTAGTAGCTACAGACAGGTACTTTGTCGCTTCCTTCAACTGGACCTCTCGTAGTTGGTTGAAATGAATTGCAATTCTTTATCTTTGTAGACTTCATCTAATGAACAACTGGATGCCTTTATGGAATAGGGAGGCTTTGCTATGAACAATGTAATCCGGAAATCAGACTGGATGAGGGCATGATAATGCCAAAACATTCTAGGATGTTATTTACATGTGATATTGCAATCCTCTCTCTAACCATTATTTGTTTTTTTAATGGTTCAGAGTGCTAGTGGACTAAGCTGGAGGAGAAACTATGCTGCAAAAGATATCAGATTTGGTGTTGAAGCCAGAGCTGCAATGCTGCAAGGTGTGGAACAACTTGCAGATGCTGTAAAGGTGACAATGGGACCAAAGGTATGGTGGTGGCCTAGCGAAAAATTTTAGTTTCCTTTTCCTAGTGTTGTTAAGATGTGTAATGGCTATATTCATAAGTTGATTAGTTGGTATCATGTTCTCTCTATTGGTTTCTGTTATACATTTCTCTGTTCCTCTTGATGCAATCACTTCTTCCATCTTTGCATTGGTTGGTTGGCCATATTCCTAATTTTGTATTTTTATATCCCGGGTCGCAATGTTGTTATTGAACAAAGTTATGGTGCTCCAAAAGTAACAAAGGACGATGTTACTGTAGCAAAAAGTATTGAGTTCAGTGACAAGTTAAAGAATATTGGTGCAAGTCTTGTGAAGCAAGTTGCCAATGCTACAAACGATGCTGCAGGAGACGATAATTTTATATTTAGGGGCCAATGGGTTTTATAGTCAAGATCTTTTCGGATTTTATTTAATTATTTGGGAGATCAAGGAATTGATGTCTTATCATGTAGATTCTTGGAACTGCATTTAGTGATAAGCACAGTCTCATCTATTTCATGGAAATGTTATCATTTGGCTTTGATATGATAACTGATTTATGTTTTTGAGGATAGAAGTTGTGTGAATTAGATTGTGCTTATTGACAATAATTTTTTTTTGTGCAAGCACAACATGTGCTACCATCCTTACTTGTGCGATATTGATAGAAGGCTGTAAGTCAGTTGTAGCTGGGATGAATGCAATGGACTTGAGACGAGGCATTACGATGGCAATCAATGCAGTTGTGACACATTTGAAAAGTAGAGCAAGGATGATAAGCACATCCGAGGAAATTGCACAAGCATGTATTTCTATGATGGTGATAAACATTTTATTCGGAATAGATTTTTGTATAAGGAGATGGAGCTCTAGAGGAGTTTTCTACTTTGTAATTGTCAATCCTATATGTTGTTAGTTTTTCTAATCTAATAAGCTTGATTAGGATCCAGCCACGGGTCTCGCTTGATTGAGGCTAATGCTATGAGTCTTGATGGTGGATGCATGGAGTATATCCTTCGTTTGGTGGCCATGTGGCATTTGTATTTTTTTTTTTAAATAGTTATAGCCGTCGGTTAAGTGACGACCTGCAGGAAATTTAAAAAAAAAAAATATCAATACCGTCGCTTAACCGACGGGTGTTTTTGGTGAACCGTCGCTTAACTGACGTTTTAGTTTTATAATTCTTCGGTTAATAGACGGGTTTCTTTGGTGAACCGTCACTTTACCGACATTTCAGTTTTATAATTCGTCGGTTAATATATGGGTTTCTTTGGTCAATCGTCGTTTAACCAATGCTTACGTTTAAAGTTTAATATGAATTAGATGTTAGATAACTGATGATTTACATTTAACCGATGGTAAAATGCGATGTCGCTTATCCGACGGATTGGAAATATGTCAGATAACTGACAAAAATCCATCGACGCTTAAAAAAATCATAGTGTCATACATGCGATAAGGAAGTGTTGAAAATCCGACAATACGGCCGTCGGATTTTTGGTCGAAATGTAGTAGTGATCCATTTCACATCTAAGATGTCCTAGGGAGTGATAGCAAAAGAGCCACGGAAAAGAAGCAAGGTAAACAGTCTATTATATAAATGATCTCATGCCATGTTTTCAAAAGCCTAAAGGCTGTTAAGAGTCAAAACTCCTTAAAGAAGCAATACATATCAAAGCAAAGTATCAGAAACATGAATATCAATTTGCTAAAAGTTCTTCTCCATCCGTGGGCTGAAAATACATCTCTCACACAAAAGGACAATATGGATAGAAGGGCCTGAATAAAAAATTCAAAAAGAAAGGCAGATGGAGGACTCAAAAGAACAAAAGTTCAAAAAAGGGCACAAAAGTGCAAGTGGCATGGGAATGAGGAACAAATGAATAGTTTTGTTTACCATATGTTACAATCTTTTGGTCTCCGAGCTAGAAACTACCCAAAGGCAGAGGTAAAACAAAACTCACCCACTAAGCCTCAAAAGAGTTATCCGGACTTTCAAATATTTGGTGTTCTCATTTCCAAGCATGTGTTTGCCATCTTAGGAGTACAAGCATATAGAAAAATTCAACTTATGAGCTTAATGATTAAAAATTATTTTAATAGGAGGAAGTTGATTCAGAAATCTGAGGTTCACCAGGTAGTCATCAATTGTTGTAGCTGCAACTATTTCCCAAAATTGAAAAAAATTTGGACCCTCCTTTAATTCGTTTGAACAGTGTTGGTTTTGCTTGATGTTGTATAAAGATTAATTTTATGAGGGCAGTGTTTTAATGTTGGAATTAATTTTTCCACGCCATCGGAAGTATTTTGGATTTTTGAGTTGGGAGTCTAGTCACCTACGCATCCGCCGTTGCGGAAAAGAACCCGACATCAAGTCTGAAGTCAAGTGTATTTGGTATCCGATGTTTTTGTCTTTATCGGCGGTTGTTTTGAAATCTCGTCGAAACCATTGTCTATACGTCTTCTGCTATTGCGGAAGGGGTTCTACGAAGTGGTCCGATAGTTTTTTCATCCTTTTCTGACCCCCGCCGTCTTGTCTCGCCGATCCTTGGTTTTTTCAACCTTCACCGTTGCGGCTCTAGAAATAACTATGATTATGATAGTTTGTTTTATCCGCTTGATTCATATTTTTGTTTGATTCATATTTTTTTTTTACTCCAATTTTGCTGGTCTGCAGAACTCGTTTCTTTTACGTGTTCGTCGTTGTGACTCTCTAATCATCTTTTGACCCAAAGCTCTAGTCTCGCAAGCTCCGATGCGAGTTTGTTTTTTCCCGCCAACGCCATTGCTGACGCTTTGTCGTTTTCTTCATTCGCCGTTGTGAAGCAGATAGTGACTTGGTCGCCAATCCCATAGCCTTTTTCCACCCGATGATTTTACTTTTCCTGCCGATTAGTTGACCGAGGCATATATATAGTGGAGTTTGGGGGTTTATTATTATATTGTTATTTTGGATTTTCTCCATGCTGTCATTTTCACTCGAGCAGACCAAGAATTTCACTGTCAATACCTTCGCTCCTAGGTGGCTTCACCGTGGAAGTTACTATTTTTCTCCACCAGTCGTGTAGTAGTGCCAGGTAGGCCCTTATGCTCGTTTTCCCATTCCGTTCAATTGGTCAAACTATTTTGTTGTCTCCACGGTTAGTGATTACTTGGTTTTTTCTGTCCTGGCATGTATATATTCTGAGGTAAGTGGTATGGCTGTCTGTTGGGGGGAGTGTTTGTGGTTTTCTTGATGTTTTCTCAAATGGCCGTTATGGTTTTGCAGCCTGCACTTAATTGCTGGGGAAATCGGTGCAGACGGTCGTTACGCTGTCTGCACCAGTTTCCCCTAATTTGTGTTTGGCCATCCGAGGAGGGATTTCATGCCCTTCTTATGAGATGCTGCGTTTGTTTCCACTATATTGTCACCCTCTCTTTTATGAACCAGGGTCGCAATGATGAATTTGTTTCGCTTGATTCCAAACCCCGAGCCAGTTTAGGGAAGAATGTATTACCTAGTCATACCATGAAGTGAGCGTTTTCCAGCAAGTAGCTTCTCCTTGTTTTCTAGTGCACTACCACTTGCAGTGCCCTCATTTGAGATTAGGCACGTTTTTTTTTTCATGTAGCATGTAGGTCGTAGCGCTGAGAGGGGGTTTTGAGATTGTGTTCATGTTGACGAGAGGAGGGAGATATTCGTCGTTCTTGGAAGGCTGTGATTTTCTAAATCCGCAAATTGTTGGGCATGATCTGGTTTTAGTTTCTATGGGGGAACTTTTGGTTTTTGAGCATTTTTTGTTGATTTTTCATGGCTGCACTCATATTTAGCGTAGATGAGGCAAAATTCTTATATAGTTGTCTTCTTTTTTATTGTTATCTATAAATGATCCAACAGAACCTAAATGAATTTTTTGTATATGACAGGGAAATTCCTCAGAATCTAAGATGTCTAAATGTCAGAAGAAGACGGCTCCCGTAGTAGAAGAGCAGCCTAAAATCAAAATCATTACGAGAGTCGAATACACCTATGAGGACACCAAATGCCTAGTTGGTGTGAAACCCGAATATCAATGGGGGGGAATTTACAGATTAATTACGCGCCGAGAAGTACCTAACATAGGTTTTGAAGAAGAAACCATCAATGCCAATATAGAGAGGTCTTCATTAATGAAAATTGCTACTAGACCTGAGCTTTTTCCCCGCTCAGCGGTCATTGGGTGGATTCTGCCAAGGGCATATGTAACCACCATGATTTTTTAAAATGTTGGTAAAGAGGGATATGCTGCTTATATCCCTAGGTATGTAGCACTGTCCTACCACTTACGAGAAGCACAAGTATACTTGACTGAAGACTGGCTGAAGGCCATTAAAATGGACCTAATCGAGACACTGAAAATGATGCTCATGCATGGAAAGAAATTTAGGACTAGAACGAATGGGGAATATGACACTGCAAGCCTAAGAACCCCTTACAGGTTCATTTCCCTGATGTTGAATAGGATTTTCGGGAGGACCCACGGTAAAAGCTTCAAATTGGAGTGGGTGCCTATCACTTTCTATGTTGCAACATAGGGGATAGTTTTCAACTGGGAAAACATTGTGTCCAACATCCTTTCAGCTTGCATCGCATCAGCATTAGGAGGGGTGTCCCAGAAGAGATCATAGTTCTACATGAGCTCTATACTGATTGATTGCATATTATGCAACCAACCCTTCCCTAATATAAGGTGCATCTGGGATCGGGAAAGAACACCAGTCTACTCAGCATACAAGCCACTGTGGCACACAAATACCACAGTCACTATAGGGAAGTGTGTGAACACTTCATTATGCCACTATATACATTGATCTTCCTAAAGGAGTGTAACTGAATGTCAGAAGAAGCATTTCAGGTGATTGAGGACTTTGCAGACTATTACTTAACTGAGGATGGATTATATTTTAGGATGTTTGGATGCTCTAGAGCACCCTCACTACTTCCTAAGTATGCCACTAACTATGTATTCCACAAAGAGGCAGTTAGACAATTGTTTTTTGATGGCATAGGGAGATTTCTGTTTGAACATAAGAAAGTTGCTTACCCTCCTTTTCCATTCAAATTGGGAAGCTACAAGTTTACTAGTGTGAAGAAAGATGACGAATTCATGGAAAAGTTGGGAAAATTCCATTTTGGGGAAATGCGTTTCCATAGGAATGATTCCCGAAATAAGGGGGAAGAGCACTGCAAAGAGGCGAATGTACATTTTAAATACACCAACCACTGGGATAGAGAGGAATCCATCTTCCACAGTGCACAAAATATGACAGACTTAAGAAGAAGGTTTAAGAATAAAATCACCACCAAAGGCGGAAAAGAACATGATGAACAAACAAAGGCAAAGGAGGAAGAAACTAGAAGAAGAAATGAAGATGCTAGGAGACTAGCACAAGAGGTCCAAGGCTGGATCAAAGAAGAAGAGGAAGAATAGATAAGAGATGCACAAGAATCAGCTAGAAAGGAAAAAGAAGCTTCCAAGAGCGAGGAAGAAGAAAAGAAAAGAAAGATGGATGAGGAGCTGAAGAAGCAAGAAGCAGAAAGGCTAAAGCTGACAGGGACAGTGACAGAGCAATCAGCTCCTGATCCTATAGACAGTCATACTCAAGAATTGGGGATCACTGATATTCAAGATCCCGAGGCAGCTGCTTCCAGCACAACAGGATAGGTTATGATCCCCACCCTTAGGCTAATTCCTTTTGAGCAGAAAAAAGGGGAGGAAGTACCAGAATTCAACACTATCTTTTATGATAAGGAAATGAAAAGAATAGTGAAGAGGACCGAGAGAAAGGTCGAGACTAGGGGGAAGTCTGATAAAATGATAAATGATACAACTATCGTATACAGGATAGACAAATACCCTAGGTTCACTATCAAAGCGGGGGATGCATTGATCCATGCTTCTGAGGACAATGTAGATAAAATAATGACTAATCTTGAGCAGCCAAAGAAGTCATCTTCCCAGCTCAAAGATACCCTGAGAAAGGAAAGAGAGGAAAATAATAGGTTAAAGATCAAGTTTGAAGACATATAGAAGGAAATCAAGTCTTCAAAAGCTGAGCTCCAGGTCCTCTAGATAGAGAAGAGATCTATGGAGACTGCCCAAGAATGTGTGGAGAAAGTGCAGCAGGAATATCAAGAGTTGAGGGAAGAAAAGGAGCAGCTGCTAGGTAGGATAGGGGAATTGGAGCTGCAGAAGGCTACCTTCGATGAATCTGAGAGACAATATCAGGGGCAAAATGCAAAAATTAAAGAACAAATTACCTCGTTGACAACAGCTCTAGAAGAGGTCAGGGAATAGCAGGTCAGTCTTCAGCCTTTCAAGGAGCACTTTCTGGCACAAATAAGCAAAATGTACCAGCTGTAGGTGGCCATAGAGGAAGAACGGTGCAAGGTATTGTAGGTGGACAATCGGCTAGAAGATATTTTGGAAACCTCTTCATATTTTGTTGACAGGTCGTAGGACATCCTAGAAGTCCTGACAAGATGGATGGTGAGATTGGAAGCAAACGAAGAAACTCCTACAGAGTTACCCTTAAAAGATCAACAAACCCTAAGTCAAGACTATGATTTACTAGAGTTTTCCATAAACATAACCAAGGAATTCAAGAAGGCTGTCAAGAAGACAAAGGGTGCTTATGCAAAATTATTTAGGAGACTCTTGATCACTTATAATCGCTTCTAGGTTGAGGATGAACAGAAAATGGATACTTTTCCATACCACAGCCTGTTTTTGGAGATTTTGCAAACAAGATATTAGGAAGACGAACAAAGGATACAACATATTAAATCTTTAGACGAGCAAACCATGAAGAATGAAGTAGATCATGCCGGGGTTAGTGTGTAGCTGTTAGAAGACCAACTTCACCTGAGCGCAGCTAGAATAGAAGTCATAAGAAATCAGGCTGCTAAATTCGAAATAAATATTCGTTTCCTAGAACCTTCTGAATTCGAAAATATTGCCTCAGGGGCTTCAGCATGGAACAAATTTTTGAATAGTCAAGAGGGATCCTCCTCATGAGCATTTCACTCATTTCATTGTAACATATTGTAAATTTTATAAACACTTAATGAAAGAAAATGTGGGAGGCGAAGATTTGGGGAAGCCCAGGAGTCATTTCATGGGAAACCCAATAGTTTTGTTTTTTTTGGTATAAATATAGAGAATCTAGACAAGAAGGGGACTTTTTCCTAGTTAGATTGTGGAAGACATATTGTAAGAAGAAATATTTCCTTTTGCAATAGATAATTACAGTTTTCCTGTTGGAGAAAGCTTGGTGGAATGTTCAAGTGTTATGCTATGGATTCGTTGAAGAGGAACTATTTCGTTTTCATCTTTTTGTCCATTAACTGTGAGATCGTTCTAACTCTTTGAACCTAAGTTCTCGTATGAATGATCTCTGGTTTATTTTATGAAAATTTCCACTATGAGTAATGAGTGTTTTTCATAAGCAATTGGCTATCTGGTTGTTTAAATATCTTTAAATGTTCATGTGTTTTGAAAGAAGTATCAGCTATCTATGATTTTTCATAATGCATGCACGAAATCCATTACTCATAAATAAGTGACAATATTGCTCCCTAGGGATAGGTTAGGTAGTTAGATTTAATTTCTTGCTGTGTGTGTGATTTATATGCATGAGAGTCTAAGACGAGAGTTAAGAACCTGCGCATCACATTGTGAATACTCCTTGCATTATTAATCAGTATGCATCTTAGATAGACACTTGCATATCATACTTAAAGTCAAAAAATACAAAAATATATATGGTGGACCGGGCCGGAAACGGTAAAACCTTTTATTTTTGTTACTTGACCTATGGTAGCCGGACCGCAAACTAGAAGGATTCCCTACACCAAAAAGTCACGGGCTAGTTGGTAACATTGACTAGGGAGAATCCCTTGTTGTTGTTTCCTGCAAATTTCCAGGCCTCAACAGATTCTAAATGAATTATAAAATTAAAAAAGATAGATATCTATCTCTCTTTTAAGTTTTTGAATCCGATACAAAGGAGATAAAGATTGAAGAGATTTTATATTTTTGGTCAAAGATATGCCCAGGTGTTAGAAAGGGATCTTGAGTTTCCTTATCATTACTCAGAAGATCTATGTGGTTGTCAAAAACTTCATATTTAGATAAATATTTAATTTCTTTTATATAGGATCTATTCTTACTGTTTTGTAACTAGTTTGATAGTATGTTATTTTTAGCTATTTGATCCTCTTTGATAGGATCTGATTTTTTATGTAGAAAACAATAAGGCTTATTGAAGAGGAGAGAGGGAAGAAAAAAGTATGAGAGACTGTGGTTCAACTTCAGGAACTTGTAGCCATACTTCATTGAAACATTTATGAATATATCTTGACACAGAATATTCTTTCATTGTACTTTGTTCATATTTCCATTTCCTTTTCTTTGCTATACTTGTTTATGAATATTACATTTGTGTTTTCATGTTTTTCTAATGCCTGATAGCTGTCATCTTATTTTTTCATTGACGAGCTAGAACCTTAAGTATTTTATCTATTATAGTTCGCCATTCAATCTATACATTCGTATGTTTGTTTCTCCTGGTATGATAAGTGTTCTTCATGCTTTCACACCCTTTACTTAAACCTTCTAAGTAGTATAGTAGAAAGCCTTTGGTCTTCGAGTATATTCATGTGTTTCTAAGTGTATGTGAATATATTAAGTTATCTGACTTGATCTATTTTCCCATACATTATTGATCTATTTAAGTTACCAATATCATTCCCTTAAAAGTCAGGGAAATACTCCTAAAGTGCTAACAAATTGGTGCGGTTGCTAGGGAACAAAAGTGAAAGAAGAGTTTCCCTGGAAGAACGACATAAATCTGTTTCTTGATGGAAGATAAGAGATAGAGATAAGTTTCTACTGTAATCATTTTCCTGGTGACTCCACATTAAAGACTGCACTGGGGAGATCTGGTTGATAGAAGAAGAAGAGGCTGAATTCAAAAACTAAGTACTAGTTCATTAGTTTACTTTATGAACTACTTTTATTCTTTATCGGCTCCTTTATACTTTTCCCTTCACATATTAAAAGAATTATCCTCTGTTCAATATATTCTGAAGATTATCAGCCATCATTTATAAATCCATCTTTAGAAGAAGGTTTGAAGCCTCCTTGTGCGGTTGATGTTAATTCTATATATTTACCTCAGGCTATTCCTAAACAAGAGTTCTTCATTCAAATTCCTTTTGAATGTGAGCATCCATGTAACCTTCAGGAGGTTGAACTTGTTTCAAAACCTGTCCATATCGCAACACCTTTTTCCCCTATTGCTGATCCTTCTTATAAAACTATTAACCCTCATGTTCAGCCCATTGCTTTTCGAGTCAAAATCAGAAATAGGATGTTTAAACCTTTAAGGCTTCCCTATCACCTTAACCCTTATCCTCTTGATGTCTTTAAGTATCTTCCCTAGTTTTCTGGAGATGATCATGTTACAGGTGAGAGGCACTTAAGGGCTTTTGAGAACTTCCTTGATGAATTTGAGATAGTTCATGATGATGTGATTATGAGAATATTTTCCAAAACTTTGTTTAGAGATGCTGATGCATGGTTTAAGGGTCTGAGAGCTTATTCTGTGAGCTCTTGGATCAAGTTGTCAAATACCTTTTTGAAGCATTGGGGTGAGAACAAATATCTTGATTTGTATCTTTCTGATTTATATGCTTTGAAGAGAGAGGAAAATGAAACTTTTCCTATCTTCAATCGAAGATTCTACAACACTTATCATGATATGCCTTTGGAGATACGGCCCATAGAGACAGCTTCCATGATATATTATGTGATGGGACTACATTAAAAACTTGACCTTCTTCTGCTAGAAAGGAAATCTTCATCATTAAGCATTCTGTTTGAATATGCTTTAGAGGTGGAGCAAAAAAATTGTGTTTCAAGGAGAAACCCAGAGCAGCTTGATAATGAAAATCCTAGGTCATCAGTTTTTCAACAGAGAAGCAGTCACTTTTGAGCAAGGGTTCTTCGTGGATCAACATATTTTTTTTCTTAGTTTCAAAGACCCGGTGGTAGTCTTCATGGACTTATATTTTTTAGAGAATATGAAGATTTCAAATTTCCTTTGGTTGCCTTTGTTTATGGGTAAGTATGGTTTCTTGAATGAGTTCTTATCACTACTGTTATATTTCAGACATTAGTTGTTGATCAGTGATAGAGACAAGGTTTCTTCAATTTTCAAATTGCTTGAATGGTTGTTATGGAAGTTAGCATTCACTTAACCAATTGTAGAACTGATTAGAGTAGGGTAGTGTAGGAAATAAGCTCGTTGTCCGAGCATTTATTTTCTTCTAGTTTGGAGCAGAAATATGAGTCAGTTTATGTGAATAAAGGTAGGATGGCAGTTTTTGAAGGTGTACAGAGATCAGTTGCATGGGATAAAATTCTCCATGCCCAATGGAACACTAGACTAGGTTCTGTTTTTTGCTTATCCAAGAAAGGTGTCATGTCTATGGTTCTTGGAACCTCACAAGGAGGTTTCCATCCTCGAGTAGGAGCCAGATGTTATCTCCTCAAATAAAATAGTCAATTTTGTTTATTTTAGGTTATAGGAAGTCATTGAAAAATAAATTTCTAAATTTATTTTGGCTCATTTTTTAGAGCTTTAGGTATGTCATAAAGTTTGAAAAACGTTGGATTTTGTTTTTTCTTCAAAAATGTCAAAAATTAGGTTTCAATGGCTTAGGCGGACATTTCAATTGTTCATTATCCATTGAAAACCTAGCATTCGACAGCTTAAATGTAAAATTATGGGCTATCTTAGCCACCAAAATCGCAGGCTTTTCAAACGATAAACTGCCTTGGGAAAACTCAATTTTATCAGCCCCAGAGAGGCCATTTTACACGATCAAATAGTCAATTGACAACTAGAAATACTCATATATCCAATTGTAATTTAATATATTCATTTAGAGCTCTGAAAGGAAGTCAAAAGTCCCCCGCAATATGAGGAAATGTTTTCAGGAATGTGTCGTTTTTACTATGTTCAGTCATCATTTTCAAATGATGATCCTGGGCGACTGGACGATCCTCTTGAGAAATAGTCGAAGGATTTTGTGCCTGAAATGTCAAATAAAAATAAACTCTTGTGTTTTATACAAAGGTGTCACGGATTTGGAGAATCGAATCCATCTCTGATCCCTAGTGTTCATTAGTTTGGCCACCGAAAGCGCAGAGACAGACATAATGATGATATTTTCGCTTAGATCAGATGTTTTCATTGCTAAATCATTTCAGTAAGATTATAAATGAATAATAAAATTAAAAAGAATATATATCCATCTCTCTTTTAAGTTTTTGAAGCCGATACAAAGGAGATAAAGATTGAAGAGATTTTCTATTTTTGCTCAAAGATATGCCCAAGTGTCAGAAAGGGATCTTGAGTTGCCTTGTCATTACTCAAAATATCTACGCGGCTTTCGAAAACTTCATATTTAGATAAATATTTTATTCCTTTTATATAGGATCTGTTCCTACTCTTTTGTAACTAGTTTGATATTATGTTATTTTTAGCTATTTGATCCTCTTTGATAGGATCTCATTTTTTATGTAAAAAACTATAAAGCTAAGTTTTATCGAAGAGGAGAGAGGGAAGAAAATAGTCCGAGAGACTTTGGTTCAACTTCAAGAACTTGTAGCCATAATTCATTAAAACATTTATGAATATATCTTGACACAGAAGATTCTTTCATTGTACTTTGTTCAGATTTCCATTTCCTTTTCTTTGTTATACTTGTTTATGAATATTACATTCATTTTTTCATGTTTGTCTAATGCCTGATAGCTGCCATCCTGTTTTTGCATTGACGAGCTAGAACCTCAAGTATTTTACCTATTATATTTTTCCATTCATTCTATACATTCGTATGTTTGTTTCTGCTGGTATGATAACTGTTCTTCATGCTTTCACACCCTTTACTTAAACCTTTTGAGCAGTATAGTAGAAAGCCTTTAGTCTTCGAGTATATTCTTTTGTTTCTAAGTGGATGTGAATATATTAAGTTATCTAACCTAATCCTTTTTCCCATACGTTATTGATATATTTAAGTTACTAGGCTCATTCCCTTCATAGTCAAGGAAAGACTCCTGGAGTGCTAACAAGTAGTTTTAAGGAAAATACAAAAAAGCTAGTATTGGAGTAACTACCTTATTTTTTTACAAAATCATCCTCTTTATTTTTATCCATCCAAAAGAATGTATCTGGTATCTTTCCATCACTTATATACCGGTACATCTCACTCATCCAATTTGTGAGAATCTTAACAAATTAGGAAAGTGACTTATGCAACTATGGGGGATTTTGACCAGTTTAGTAAGCCTATTTTTTGTCTAATTCGAATAGCATCCTTATGCTTTCAAATATATTATGTAATTATATATTTGGACATCCTATGACTTCATGAGTTTGGATGATGTACACTTATTAAATATAATTATGTTTTATGCTCCATATTCAGTCTCTTTTTTGTGGAATTTTGCATGTTTGACTAGTAATTTTGTGAGTGTAATTGTTCTACAACTTGGGATTAATTTTCACATGGTATCAGAGCCTTGGTAGTTTGATTATTATCCTTACAAATTTATATTGTGGGTTCAAAATCACTGACTATGAAAACATTCTGTTGGATGAAGGGTGCAGTCATTGAGATATGGACCAATCTCAAAGGATCATCTTGACTCCATTTATATTTTTCAAGTGTAAGGATGAGATGGAGATTTTGTTGAGGAGTAAAGGCCTCTACAGAGTGACCATGAAAACTAAGGCTGAGCCCAATGTAGTAGCAGAGAAAATTAAATGGCACAATAGGAGCCTATGGTCTTTTGTGTTTGATCATTTCAAGAGGCCTCCTTTTCCATATTGATGGACTGACATCACTAAGTGAGGTTTGGGAGAAGCTTAAGAATCTATTTGGAAATACATATGAAATGAGGGGACATCAACTCGAAAATGAACTGATCTCATTTATTCCTAGTACCTTTAAATTCTTACAAGTCTACTTTTCCAAGTTTAAGATCCTTGTTTTGCAGTTAAAACAACGTGGAATCAAAAAGAAGGATGAGCGACTAATATTGACCATACTTCCAAAGATTGGTATTAACTACTTTGTTATTTTTTCGACCTTCCATGCCACCAAATTGATAGCACGATCCTAGAATATGCCTAAGCAGTTGAATTCATGGAATCCCTCACTCAGAAGTAAGACAAATTGGTTGATGGATATTCGAAGGTGGATTCCAACCAATTCAAAGAAGACACCACAACAAAATACAGACAAGTCCAAGTCTCAAGAAGAGTCCTCGGGATCCAAGAATAACTTCCAGAAAAAGAAGAATAAATGTGAAATGAGCAAGTGCACATACTGCAATAAGGGCTATCATCCTAAGAGCTCTTGTATGAAGAATCAAATTGACATGTTGACTCAACTACTAGAGAAGAACAACATCTCCCTTCTTGAATGCGCAAAGAAGAGTGAAGGAGGATCAAATTCAAATGAAAAGGAGAGAGTTCATGCTTTGGTTTCTAGCACTTCGATAACATCTAACTTCATCAGTGATTCTAGAGCTTTAAGCCACATGGTTTCAAAAAGGGATAATTTCACCTATGTTGATGATTCGAAAGGTCCATAAATTCTTTTTGGATATGACTCTATAACTGATAGTAAAGGGGAAGGGTAGGATTGATCTTAACCATGGTTCTTCCAATGGTGTTTTGTATGTCCCAGGTCTTATTTCTGACCTCTTATTAGTGTATCAGATGACCAACACTCGGTATTCTAAGAAGGTTGTCTTCTCTTCCAATGATGTTGAAATCTCATATATTTCGAATGGTAGAGTCATAGAAAAAAGGTGTTGTGGATCACAGTTCGAAAGTGTACACGTTTTCCCATTTCGTACATTTCTATAAACCCTCTTCTCTTCTCACTCATGCTAATGAAGGAATAAATATTTGGAATGAGAGATTTGGCCATATAAATTACAAGTATTCTAATGTCCGTAAAATTCATAATTAAAAAAAAAAATCGTAGGTTATTAAAGTACGAAATTTAAGGAGATGTTTAAAAACTTTTGCAGAATAAAACTTGACTGTATACTGAACCTAAGTTTCATAATATTTTTTCCCTATATGTGGCTTCATGTCTGATGATGATGTTTTACATGATGTTGTTCTATGAATTTGAGATGTTCATAATTTACTTTTCCTATCTATATTAGTTGATGACACTTGTCGACAATTATGTTATTTTACTTTCTACTTTTGTTTATGTGTATTTTAAGTTTGTTTATGGTTTTATTTATAAAGAGGTTGAATCACCTCTACATGTCAATGGGTGGAGTGGTGGGGTTATAACCCTTAGCGGTCCACTCGGAAATGTAAGGATTCCTATTGCTACATGGTTTACTTAGTTCTTTATGAGCTAAGGAACGTATTTATTTTCTTTTGTAGGTGATTTCATCGGTGAACTTAGTCTCATGACCATGGAAATAATAATGTCCTGTATACAACGCACTACATCTACACTACACTATTCCTATTCATAACTCTGTGAAGTGAGGACTAAATTCCTAAGCCTAAACTATACCATAATCCTATGGTAAGAAGGGGTTATGATATCATATGAGTGCATGTTTGAAACTATTTGTATAAACTATATGTTAAGGATTTAAAACCTTAGATTGAACATCACATATGCTTTAACTATATGGTATAAATGGTTTATGGCTATGGCATAAACTTATGCCATTGAAACTTTGCAATAGTAAGATAATGGGGGGGGGGGTTGTTTAACACTTAATCAATAAGGTTGGTAAACGATGGTGCATACGACGTGAACAAAAACTATAGCAACATGGGTTTTGATTTTAATTCTAGTNGGGGGGGGGTTGTTTAACACTTAATCAATAAGGTTGGTAAACGATGGTGCATACGACGTGAACAAAAACTATAGCAACATGGGTTTTGATTTTAATTCTAGTGGTGGATAGGGTGGTGAATTAATTGAGCATTGGGAAGGGTGGGAAGAATGCCTCAAGAGTTGTGTAGGGTTTGTTATTGTTCATTTGGTTTTCGATAGTGGAGGTTGTGGTATCGTGTTCTTGATGAGGGTTGCGTAAATAAAAGAGTCCTATGCTCTTCAACTGGTAAGTATTCGACATTGGTATGTACATTGGTAATGTATATTTGGTTTATGGTTTGAATACATACTTCTAATGGCATTCATTTTTGTTTCTACAAGTGACAGAGCGTGGTTACTCTGTGTGTCTTGGGGGAAGTGATGTATGTTGCTTGTGAAACCAAACTCTAGGTAATCCTTGACTTTTGCAATGGTCTTACATTGGTGTGTGGTTTTAACAAAGGGTTCAATATTGGGTGTGGGGAAATGCATCATTGAGTCGTTTCATTGTTTTGGGGTTTTGATAATTGTTTGGCATTTGCGTAGGCAACTGTATAGTATTTCATGGCTCTGCCATATGTAATTTTCGAACGTAAATGTTGACTGTTAAACTCGATTCATATTTTTTTATATGGTTTACTATTTGCAGTGATATGTATTTGATTTTAATTGACTCAATGGGAAAATTAAATGTTTGGTGAAGACTCTGTGTTTCTTTTTATGATGTGTTTCATTGATTTTACAATGCCATTTCTTTACAATGGCACCCATGATGATTCGACTATGTAAAGTAGCAGCATGTGGGTTTAATTAGATATTATAGATGTGTTGGTGGATTAATAATGATATGGATGGGTTTTTCTTAGGCAACCATAAGTGTGAATCTTGGCTTGTAGCATTGACACATAGTCAGGGTATATTATTTCAATGTGTTTATGGTTTAAAATGTTGATTATGCGTAAGGTGGTGAGCATATCTTTGTTTCATCATTTCGAACATAATTGGTTATATTTAGAACCTTTATGGGAATCCTAAGAGGTGAAACCCTTAGTGAATGCTATATCATGCAGTGCATTTAAATGGTTTGTTTGAATGCGACAGGATTCAATCCTGAGTTGATAATAACATGGTCTTGTGGTTTGATGGTTTGTAACCCCAGGTTTCATGGACACATTTCTTATGTAATCGTTAACAATATTCCACTAACGCAATGCGTTTCGGAATAGCTCTGATTTTATATTTTATTTAGAAATGTAAATGGTTTGCTTAGATTTGTTGATAGCATTTAGTTTATAATTTATTAAATGAAAATGTAAAAGCCCGCAACCAATCCTTTACATAATTCGATAGTTGGGCTGGGTGAGATAAAGATTGGGTGTATGTTTATAATTTGTTAATTTTATTTGTAATTCTTGTTTAGGCTCTCAAGCTCCATGTTTGGATTAAATTCGATGTCTTTGTTTTCTTTTCATAGTATGGATTACAACATTTGTTTAATGTAATATTTGGTTGAAGTATTGGTGTTTATGATTAACTATAAGATGGAAACAAAAGCGTTTTCATTGGAAATATGAAATTTGTCAGCATTCTCGATTTGGTTTGAAGTTTAAGAGTTTTGATCTCTGTTTTTTTGTTTCTTTAATTTTGTAGTTGTTAGTTATTTTTAAATGTTTTCGATAGAGTTTATATATGGCTATTTTTTAAGGAATGAAAATGAGGTTGTTTAGTTGTAATTAATATTAGGGTTTAATTTATGTAACACCCCGGTTTTGACCCTGTTTCATTAAATGTACATGATGAATATATTGTAATGAATCGTGGTGTGGAGCTAAAGGAAAAAGGCCCACCATCGATTTAGTTGTGTTATGTTTCAGCGAACGGAATCGTTGTCGATGGTCTATCGTGGTACACGACATATATTAAGTTTTGTCATCATGTAAATATGCATCTTTAATTAAATGAACCCAACCAGCTATGTCAATGCAACCATATTGAAAAGGGCATGATTATCCCAAGGATAGGGGGGGAAATAGTTAAAACTTGAACCAATGGGGAAAAATCCATGTGTCAACCACCCATTCAAAACTATTGATGTTAGTTGAGGGAATTTATTGCCGGGAAGTGGTGGGTCACAGGACTGTCAGTCCTTGCCCACATGCCCACTCCACCAGCAGACTTCTATCTTCACGTAGGTAGGAACACGAAGAGAGGGATTCACTCCATTCTTTCTCATCCTCATGCATCGATTAGGATTCACTATCATTTTTCCTCATGAAGGGAGACAACCACAAAAATCCATTGTCTTACTCATTCTCACGCACAGGATTTTTCCTGGTTTTGACTCACGCAGCGAGATGGGAGCCGTGTTCTTTCATCCACGATTTCCCTATGAAGGGCCATTCATGTTTTTCAGCTGTGTGTATGTTTTCGTTATTGATTGTGGCTTGTGAATATGTTATCCTCTGCCCAGCTAAGAACTTGGATTTTCTTTCCATCTTCGGACTCTGTAAGTTTCCCCGGTGAATTCATTGTTTAGAACGGGATGCTGTTTTCCCCATGTTTGTTGGTTGTGTTTGCTGTTACATTTTTGGGGCTACCGTAGGTTGCTTGGGATTCATTTTGGCCATGATACGGCCAAGAAGAACTTAGGATTCATTTTCCCTGTCTAAGCTGTAACTGTTCATTGATTACATGTATGTAATGTTTGGTCTTCATACTGTGTTAGGAGCAGGGATGGGGGCTTGGTTTCCTTGATAAACCTGGTGTGCTTGGAAACCACACAAATAGAGCTAGAGGGCTGGATTTCTTCTCCACAACCCCTGAATAGCACCGGAAGGGAAGTCAGTGCCTGAGGGACTGTGTAGCAGATAAGGGAATCATTCCTTGTGTTGGGTGTGTGTGGGTGTCTTAGAAGTCAAGCTAGTTCTGGTGTAGGTGTTCCTAGCTCTGTAATGGGCTTACCAGCTTAGCATTTATCCTTTCCCAGCTCCTTGATGGCCTGATAAACCTGACCATGTTGGCTTCGGTGTCTTGTTGATGGCCTAACAAACCCAACTGTGCTGTTTTGGTTTTGTTTTATGTATCCATGGCTATGTGTAAGCCTGCTTGTTCCTTATTCCTTAGGGAATCATTCCCAACTTGGGGGTGGCGGCATTGCTGAGAGATTTAGGAGCATTCTAGCTTATGGTTGGGTGGAACGTTGCAGCGACGTAGCTGGTTGCAGGACGAGTTCTTTATGAGATAAGTAATCTTAACCATTTTGTCTCTGTATTTATATTTATTGTTTAATGAATATGATGAACATGTTGAATGCTTGTATGAATGCATTTTTGCTTCTACTGTATGATAAATAATCATGTATGCATGTTCTAGTTCAAAGCAATTTGTCTCAGCATTTTATGTACATACATGTTCATGGGGAGGTCTCCCGGATCGTAAATAGCATGGTAGCATCCTCTTCACTGGTCGGAGGGTCGGGGATGTTACAATTTACCTAGATTTGTGAAATCTCTGGTTTAACTTTACAATAGTGTTTGAGCAAGATCTAGAATCTAGTTACCTAACAACTACGGTTTAAATCTAAGTTTAGATTGTTTGAGATTTAAATTATTCTATAACCGTTTACATATAGGAACTAAGAGAATTTAAACTGTAAATAACTATCTAAGAAATAAATCTTGAATTTAATTTAAACAAATGAATTAATCTGGAATTTAAATTTTAACTTTAGAGATTATGTAAGAATAATTCAGACTTGAGCTTCAATAATTTAGACTAATGGAAAACTAGCTGGATCATGTATTCAATATGCACATTTCCAAATAAAGATTATAAGCACAGCTTAGTAAAATCTTTAAGAACTAGAGAAAGTAAAAACCTCATACCTATAATTTGCAGTTTATTAATGACTAGAACCCTACACACTTAAAAACATAGAATTAATAAGAACTTAGGTAATTATGAACTCATATCTCTCAACCGAAAAACTTCGGAACTACCACATTCCACCCAACCATGACCAAGAACCATTCCTGGTTTTAGTCTGGATCCCCCCAATCTGGTTCTAACATGCAAGTAGTCTAGATATCCTAAAGGTAAGGCTTCTCCTATCTGGAATCTCAGGTTTTGAACCAGATTGCTTTTCTTTTGGAAATTCCCTTCCAAAATTATTAGGAATAATGACCAACTCATAATTTGAATAGAATAGCATGGAATAATGGAATTCCCAAGCCTTTCCTTCGCTTGGTTCTTTATAGACATTTTTTAGGGAAAAGGGAAGTTAAAGTTCAATAAGATCGAGAATCCATAATCTTCTTGAACATAATCTTTAATTGATTTATGTGAAGTTAATAATTTATTATATTTAACTTGGGACCTCTTTTACTAGTTCGTAATTGGACTTTTTAAAGATTAAATATGTATTTAATTACTTTTAGTAAATAATAATATATCGATTCTTTATTAATTATTATAGTTATTATTATTCCCTTATATTTAATATATGTACTTACCCTTTTATTCATAACATACATAAACTATATATATATATATATATATATATATATATATACACACACACACACACATACATACAGTATTGTTATATTTATTTAGCAATCATATAACATGATCCCAATAACATCATGCTTTTATTAGCTTATGATCATTTATTTTATCAAGGCCTTCAGGTAGGGTTCGTCAACTAAGATAGGAAGCTCTAAACCTCCTTACATGTTTGATTACCTCGTATATCGTAATAGTTCTTCAGTACTTGATGCAAAGTAGAAAGTCAAAATTCCATTTAATCAACTCAAAAATAAGTAAGATGAGGTTGGTGTTTTTCAAAGTTGTTTTCACTCAACACAATTAATTTTCAATAACTCCTAGCGTTATTTAGAGCCCATACTCAACGCTAAAACTGGGAGTTACACTTAGTGAAATTCCAAAGCCTCTATCTCAACACTAATTCTAGGATGTACTTGTATAATACACACAGGGATACAATGGCCAAGGATCTGATGTTCCATAGCTTATGCTCAACATCAATTTGGAATGCTCAAGGGCTTATTCCCAACACTTCCAATTCTTATATTTCACATGCTTCATAGCTTATGCTCAACACAAAAACCTCATATCTCATGTGCTCTAGAGATGGCGCTCAACACAAACATGCAATCAATCATGTGCTCCATAGCTTGCGCTCAACAGAAAAATCAAATCAGACATGTGCTCCAGAGCTCAGGCGCAACAAAAAATATGACCACTCATGTTCTTTAGGGTCCATGCCAACACATTATACAACTCAATTGTGCATGTAGTCTTCTGCACATTCTGTAACAATATTCATCTCACTATATGCATTTTAAGCTAAATCTTATAATATAATTGGTATATCATCGTAATACAATAATATCGTCCATCAGAGCCCATGCCCAACATATACAATCACATACATGCTAACTAAAACATATGCATTGGATCATGCCTAATATATATAACAAATAATCATACTCATGTGAAGTGGGGTCTTACGCCCAATATACAAAAAATAAACATCAAAGCAACATCATATGCAATGGAACTAATGCCCATTAGTGTTAGGTCAAAAATTTGGGATATTACAAGTATCTATAATATTTGAGTGACAAATACATGGCCATAGGGTTACCAAAGATCAATTTTTCTAAAGGAGGCTACTAAGGTTGCATCCTAGGAAAACACCCAAAGCATAAGTATGAAAGAGTCACCCATGAGAGAACCTTTGTACCCCCTGAGTTAATCCACAGTGAAATTTATGGTCCATTCCCTCATATTTCCATGATTTAAGCCAAATATATCCTAACCTTCATAGATGACTTTTACAGGTATTGTTGTGTTTACTTCCTAAAGCATAAGTCTGAATTTTTTGACCTCTTCAAGGTATTTAGAGCCTTGGTTGAGAACCAATCTAGGAGGAAAATCAATATCCTCATATCTAATAATGGTGGAGAGTATGCCAAGTCTCCTTTCATCCATTATTGTGAATATGTAGGTATCCATATGCATCATTATATTCCCTACACACGTCACCAAAATGGTGTTGCTGAGAGGAAGCATAGATCACTCAAGGAGATGGAAACTTGTGTGATGAAGTAAAAACAATTTCCACCAAAGTTTTGGGATGAAGATATAAATTGTGCATCCTATATCCAAAATAGGGTGCCTCACAATAAAATTCATGGAATCACTCCTTTTGAATCTTGGAATGGGAACAAGAGAGATCTGACCCATTTTACGACTTTTGGCTCAAAGGATTCTGCTAGATATATAACTGAGAAGAGGAAGGCTTTGGAACCCCAAATTCAAGAGTGCCTATTTTGTGGGTATTCAAAATATTAGAAAGGGTATAAGTAGATAAAATTGAGCACTCAAATAGATTTCATCAAAAGGAGTGTTCAGTATGAAGAAGAGCCTTTAGTAGCAACAAAAATTGGAGAGTCTTCTTCATCACCACCACCAATGAATGTAAGTGAAGAATCTAATGAGTTTGTTGATTCTGATATGCCTAATAATTATCATTTAATCACACATCATAATAGTCCTACAAGGACAAAATAGGCATGAAGGACCATTCAAGCACCTAGGGAACTAGTTGGGAATCCTAGTGACACTAGGAAGACTAGATCTCAATTTGAGAGCACCCTTTCTATGAAAAAACCATTAGACTATCCAATATGGAAAAAAACCATGAAGGAATAATACAGATCACTATGGAAGAATGACACATGGGAACTAGTCAATCTGCCCCCGAGTGTAAGTGGATTTATAAAACCAAATTTGTTTCTGATGGTTCACCTTTGAAATATAAGGAAATATTGGTAGCTAAGGGTTACTCACAAGTTTAAGGTATTTATTACAACAAGACCTTCGCACCAGTGGAAATGATGGACTCCATAAGGCTAGCTTTTCCCATTGCAACTTCAAGCCAATGGGAGGTTCATCATATGGATGTAAAATGTGACTTTCTACATGGAGATATCAAAGAAGATATTTATATGCAGCAACCTGAAGGTTTTGTGGCTAATTTATCTTTGGTGTGCAGGTTAAAGAAATAATTGTATGGGATAAAGCAAGCCCTGGGGCTTGGTATGCTAAGATTGATGGATTGTTGTTGTCACGAAACTTTGTTCGATGCAATTCTGATACAAATGTCTATTTTAAGATGATACATGGTTCTTTAATCATTATTTTTGTGTATGTGTATGACCTATTGATGAGAGGAATTTCTAGGGAAGAGATTGCCTCCTTGAAGGGTGCACTGAACCATGGCTTCTCCATGACAGATTTGGGATTGTTGAGTCAATTATTGGGACTTTAAATTTCTCAATCATCCCATGGGATAAAGGTAAATCAGTCCAAGTATACTTCATATCTACTCAAAAAGTTCAGCATGAAGTATTGCAAGCCAAGAAAGACTCCATTCCTTTATGGGGTTAAGCTTGAAGAAACAAGGTCTACTCCATCGGTAAATAATACATTGTACAGGTGCAATTCTGTTTTTTTTTTAGTTGCTTTTCTTTTCAACAGTTTTAAGGAAAAAAGGAAAAGCTAGTATTGGAGTAACTTCCTGGTTTTTTTCTAACTCATCCTACTTCTTTTTCTACATCCAACAGAATGGATCTAATATGTTTCAATCACTTATCAAATGGTACATCTCACAAGGACAATTTGTGAGCATATTGACAGATAAGGAAAGTGATTTATGCACCTATGGGAGATTTTGACTAGTTTGGTAAGCCTTCTTTTTTATTAATTCGAATAGCATACTTATCCTTTCAAATCTATGATTTAATCATATATTTGGACAGCCTATGACTTCATGATTTTGGATTATGTACACTTACTCAATATAAGTTTGTGTTATGCTCCATATTTAGTCTCATTTTTTTTGGAATTTTGCATGATTGACTAGTAAATTTGTTAGTGTAATTGTTCTACAACTTGGGCTTAATTTCCACATTTAAAACATAAAAATGCAAACACAAGATATTCAAACTACAAACAAAAACTAAAATTCTAGAAACATGATTTCTAGCAAATATCAAGATCATCCACACAACATGATATACTATGAGACATGAGCTTGGGTGTGTCCATGTATGGTGTACTTAAACTTGTCAACATGTGTAGTCCCCGAAAAAATGAAAATAGGTAATAGCATCTAATTTATTAGCATCATATCCAATAATATTCCTTTCAATATTTTATCCCCGCACATTTGGAAAATGGACTTTGAGGCCTAAATATCCTATAGACTAACCAGTGAGAGGAAAAAAATACATATACATACATAACATTTATTGTGGATTTCCTATACAAAGTAATGCATACCAGGATATCCCCTCTAGAGACGATATTCAATACTAAAATGGATAAGAACAAGGACTTGTTACAGAGAAAACTTCCTATGGCTTGGGGTGTACCACAACAGAGAGAGTAACTGTAGAAATCAATCCCTTCCCAATATGCAAGAGAAATAAAACATCTAACACTAAAGGATCTTGAAACATACCTTATTCCAGATGGTTGATGTAGATCCCCGTTGAGCTTTTCTAATCCATCTTGTGTTAACAATTTGCTCTCTCAACAATCAACAAACAAGACAAGCATGCTATATAATGGTGTTAGACCTACTCTAGCATATATATTCAATAATGTATAATAAATTAAAAGCATCCATGGATTCAATATTCATTTAAACGCACATGATTGGACACGAAAATATATTTCTATTAATATAAATCATAGATTACAAGAATGACAACCTCTATCGCCACCTCAGCAAACCAGAGAAACTGAGTCCTCCGCCTGGAACTCCACCACCTCAATCCTCCATATCTCCATAGAAATCTCACAAGCAAAGGAAATCTTGGGAATAACACCAAGTGTTCCAAGGTACAAAGGAATGTAGACTCAAGTACAAGCAATCTACAACAACAATGGACTATAGTTTTCTTACTCTTCAATTCCTCCTTCAATGTATCCAAACGGTTCCTTATATAGTGCTTCAATGGGGTAATGGAAGGTCAAATCCAAGCAATCTAAAGGAATATGGAAGGCCAAGAGACAAGTGACTCGGCTCCACATCAAGGAAAAATCCACAAATATTTGGCCTTTTGCACACATTCTGATGTACGCAGGTTTAAGGGTTATATCTGTGTATATACGCGAGAAAGGGTTTAAAAGTGGCATATAGAAAATAATGAGTGTTTTTAGGGATGGTCTTGGAAACATAAAAGGTAAAAAAAATATTCCATGGGTTCCAAAGAGTCTACAGAGGGATAGGGAAGGACATCAATGTGTGATCTACCATGTGTGGTAAAATCAGCTGTAATAGATGCCTCCTGATGTGTGAGGTCAGAGGGCTGATACGATGGTCGAAATACATTATAAGTCAATGCCAGAAGTGGAGTGATGAAGAACTAGGTGGAAGAACCAGCCATCCAACAAAATAGTACAAATATCTCTACATATTACTGCAAATACATACAACAGTCCCTGATACATAAGAGTATAATGGCCATGAACAGGCATGATACAAAATATGACATGTGTGGTCACCGCCACGTACAATATAGAATAGATCAGAATCTCCATGATGAATATATACAAATAATAATGATCTCCATGAGAGATAAATATGTGCTAAAGATATTCGACATACATTGGAATCATGTCATGAGAGCTGACTTCTCATGAACAATGGCACGATCAAGGAGATAACATATCAGAAAAGCCACCAATCTAGAAAGTCTTCCACAAAACCCGCTACAGGTACATGTACTACTATGTGAATAGAGGTGTCATGGTCGAACATAGTAGTCCATCGTCTGATAACCAGTCATTGATGTATACCGTTAACAGACATGAGATCACCCATCGATAATGAAAATGGGAATCAAGGTACTAGAGTGCAATATAACAAGTGCAAATAAATGTGTTGAGGTTGAACACTCAAAAGAATCCATCGATCAGGGGACATTGATGTATTCCCAAAACTGTCGATGGTGAGAGAACCTAC
Organism: Pseudotsuga menziesii; assembly: GCA_001517045.1. Taxonomy (NCBI): domain Eukaryota; kingdom Viridiplantae; phylum Streptophyta; class Pinopsida; order Pinales; family Pinaceae; genus Pseudotsuga; species Pseudotsuga menziesii. The sequence continues at coordinate 167,113 of LPNX010560448.1, forward strand.
CACTGATGACTTTAAGTCTCAAGGCACTCAAAGGAATCTAGAATCCTATCCCAAAATAAACAATCTAAAGTTGATGGGATGGAATTCTTTAGAAGGAGGGAATTAAGGAATCCCCCATCATCCAACATGAGGTACTCAACAAATATGTATAATGTGGAAGGACTCGACCATGATGTGCACAAACTAGTGACAGTACCGGGAATGGTTGACATGCAAAGTCAAGATAACTGAGGAATGGATGAATCAGGCTTCAAATTCCTTTGAACAAGAGCATAAAGGGGAATGGTGACTGAATGTAGGCAACATAGAATCAATATACAAAATTGGGACATCTCTACGACACAGGAGGCATCAACAAAGGCTCCACAAGGACTGGAATCTTAACCAGTCGGTGGAGATAAACTCAAAGAAATGAGCACAACTCCTAAATTCAAACCATTCATCCAACCAACGGATGTGATATACAGTGCTCTATTCGAAGGCAACACGACTTGACTGCTGCCAAAGATAACATATTTTCTTGTCCGGATTTTTGGTTTTTTTTATTTTTTTTGGACTTTTTCAAATATTTTGAAAAGCTTGAAAAAGAATAAAAGTGATTTATAGTTACAAATATAGGATGAGATGAGTGTGAAGGGGCAAACAAACTAGTTCCAAGCAGCGAAACATACCTATTCTTAATGCAAGTAAACATGTGTACGATAACGACACTCTAGGGAAAGTCCCCTCCTGGTAAAAATGGGGAATCAAGCTGCAAACGATATATAAAATGTCTCTGCGTGGCTAGAAATGAGACAAGCTCGGGCTATATGGATGATAATCAAAGTCAGGGAAGCCAGCATAAGGCTCAATAAGGCAAGCAAATCTCATGATAATGCAATTACAACTTGACATAAGGGAGTCCTAGGGAAAAGGCCAGCAAAAAGATCAAGAGGAGTATGAGTCTCCTATGCAAAGTCATGGTGGTACTATACAAAGGACTCCCCCACCCAAAAGGAAAAATGTTGGCATGGGCACCAAATGCAGAACAGAAGCTAACTAGGGTACCCATGTATGGTCAAGCTCTACCATTCACATCATGTCACTTCTAAAAGCAACAAGAAGGTTCTGTGACAAGATAGAATGGGTTTGTACCTAAGGTTGTAATGAAATGGTCATAAGTTCATGCAAAGTGCAAATGGATGTGAAACCTAACCTATATGCCAGTTTAGACATAATACCAGAAATCGACACGCACGGGTCAAAACCACGATCAAACTATGCTCAAAACGGACTCCTACATCATCAAATTAGTTCAAAATGGTCCAAAATGGTCAGAAATGGTCAAAACTATAAAAAGAGGGTAAAAAATTTCTATAAATAGTAAAAAATTTAAAATTTCCATATCATTTGAAATTTTTACCCATTTGAGCTCAAAACTTCCAACTCAAATTCCGGGAGCATCGTCCGATAAAATTTGACACCATTTGATCCAAGTAACTCCTCATGTCCTCCATCTCTCGATAGTAAGCTCACAAGCAAAGGTGAGCTTGGGAAGAACACCAAGTGTTCCAAGGGACAAAAGGATGCAGACTCAAGTAGAATAAATCTACGGCAACAATGGCCTATAGTTTTCTTTCTCTTCAATTCCTCCTCCTTCAATGTATTCAAAGGGTTCCTTATATAGTGCTTCAATGGGGTAATGGAAGGTCAAATCTGAGCGATCTCAAGGAATATGGAAGGCCAAGAGACAAGTGACTTGGCTCCACATCAAGGAAAACTCCAAAAATATTTGGCCTTTTGCACGCATCTCGATGTACACGGGTTTAAGGGTTATATCCATGTATATATGCGAGAAAGGGTTTAAAAGTTGTGTATGGAAAATAATGAGTGTTTTTAGGGATGATCTTGGAAACATCAAAGGTACAAAAGTAGTCCATGGGGTCCAAGGAGTCTACAGAGGGACAGGGAAGGCCATAAATGTGTGATCTACCATGTGTGGTAAAATCGGTTGTAACAGATGCCCCCTAATGTGTGAGGTCAGAGAGGTGATACAATGGTCGAAATACATTATAAGTCCATCCCATAAGTGGAGTGATGAAGAACCAGGTGGAACAACCAGCCATCCAATAATATAGTACAAATATCTCTGCATATGACTGCAAATACATACAGCAGTCCCAGATACATAAGAGTACAATGGCCATGATTAAGCATGATACAAAATATGACATGTGTGCTCATTTCCATGTACAATATAGAATAGATCATAATCTACTTGATGAATATATACAAAGGATCATGATATCTATGAGAGCTAAAGATATCTGACATACACTGGAATCAAGTCACGAGAGCTGACATCTCATGAACACTGGCACAATCAAGGAGGTAGCATACCAGAAATGCCACCAATCTAGAAATTCTTCTACACAACCCGCTATAAGTACATGTCCTACTATCTGAATAGAGGTGTCGAGGTCGAAAATAGTAGTCCATCGTCTGATTACTGGTCATTGATGTATATCGTTAACAAATGTGAGATCACCCATCAATAATGAAAATGGGAATCAAGGTACTAGAGTGCAATCTAACAAGTGTGAATAAAAGTGTTGAGGTAAAACACTTGAAAGAATCCATCAATCAGGGGACATTGATGTATTCCCAAAACTTTCGATGGCGAGAGAACCTACCACTGATGATTGTAAGTCTGAAGAAACTCAAAGGACTCTAGACTCCTGTCCCATAATAAATGATCTGAAGATGATGGGATGGAATCCACTGGAAGGAGGGAATTAAGGCATCCTCCATCATTTAGCATGAGCTACTCATCAAAGTTGTATAATGTGGAAGGACTTGACCATGATGTGCACGAACCAGTAATAGTACCAAGAATTGATAGCATGCAAAGTCAAGATAACTGAGGAATGGCCGACTCAGGATTCAACTTCCTTCGAACAAGAGCATAAAGATTAATGGTGACTGAATGTAGGCAGCATAGACTCAATATACAAACCTGGGACATCTCTGCAACATAGGAGGCATCGAAAGAGGCTCCATAACGAATGGAAGCTTAACCAGTTAGTGGAGATAAACTTAGAGAAACAAGAACAGCTCCTAAAGTCAAACTATTAACCCAACCAGCTGATGTGATATACAATGCTTTCTTCAAAGGCGACATGACTCGACTACTACCAAGGATAACATCTTTTCATGTCTGACTTTTTGGTTTTTTTGATTTTTTTTGGACTTTTTCTAATATTTTGAAAAGATTGAAAAAATAATAAAAGTGCTTTATAGTTACAAATCTAGGAGGAGACGAGTGTCAAGGGGCAAACAAACTAGTTCCAAGCAGGGGAACATACCTATGCTCAATGCAAGGAAACATGTGTAGGATAACGACACTCGAGGGAAAGTCCCCTTCCAGTAAAAATGGGGAATCAAGCTGCAAAATATATATAAAATGGCTCTGCGTGGCTAGAAATGAGACAATCTCGAGCTATATGGATGATAAGAAAAGTCAGAGAAGCGGGCATAAGGCTCAATAAGGCAAGCAAAACTCATGATAATGCAATTAAAACGTCACATAAGGGAGTCCTAGGGAAAATGCCAGCAAAAATATCAAGAGGAGTATGAGGCTCTTGTGCAAAGTTATGGCGGTACTATACAAAGGAATCCCCCACCCTAAAGGAAAAATGTCGCCATGGGCACCAAATGCAAAATAGGAGCTAACTAGGGTACCCATTTAGGGTCAAGCTCTACGGTTCACATCATGTCACTTCTAAAAGCAACAAGAAGGTTCTGTGATAAGATAGAATGGGTTCGTACCTAAAGTTATAATGAAATGGCCATAAGGTCATGCAAAGGGAAAAAGGATGTGAAACCTAACCTATATGTTAGTTTAGACATAATACCAGAAATTGGCATGAACAAGTCAAAACCACAGTCAAAATACGCTAAAAACAGACTCCTACATGATCAAATTAGTTCAAAATGGTCCAAAATGGTCATAAATGGTCAAAACTATAGAAAGTGGGTAAAAAATTTCAAAATTTTTCTATAAATAGTAAAAAATTTAAAAATTCCATATCATTTGAAATTTTTACCCATTTGAGCTCAAAACTTCCAAGTCGAATTTTGGGAGCATCATCCGATGAATTTCGACTCCGTTTGATCCAGGTAATTCCTCATGTCCTCCATCTCTCGATAGCAAGCTCACAAGAAAAGCCAAGCTTGGGAAGAACACCAAGTGTTCCAAGGGACAAAGGGATGCAGACTCAAGTACAATCAATCTATGACAACAATGGACTATAGTTTTCTTACTCTTCTATGTATCCGAAGGGTTCCTTATATAGTGCTTCAATGGGGTAATGGAAGGTCAAATACGAGTGATCTCAAGGCATATGGAAGTCCAAGAGACAAATGACTCAGCTCCACATCAAGGGAAACTCCAAAAAAATTTGGCCTTTTGCACACATCCCGATGTACACAGGTTTAAGGGTTATATCTGCGTATATACGTGAGAAAGGGTTTAAAAGTCACGTATGGAAAATAATGAGTGTTTTTAGGTATGATCTTGGGAACATAAAAGGTACAAAAATAGTCCATGGGGCCCAAAGAGTCTGTAGAGGGACAGGGAAGGCCATAAATGTGTGATCTACCATGTGTGGTAAAATCAGTCGTAAGAATATCCAATAATATTCCTTTCAATATTTTATCCCCGCACATTTGGAAAATGGACCTTGAGGTCTAAATATCCTATAGACTAACCAGTGAGAGGAAAAAAATACATATACATACATAAAATTTATTGTGCCTTTCCTATACAAAGTAATGCATACTAGGATATCCCTTCTATAGACAATCTTCAATACTGAAATGGATAAGAACAAGGAATTGAATATTAAACTAAAACACGTTCCTTTTAGCTATCATGAAAATTATTACAAATTTTTGAACAACTCAGAACTATTAACCTTATGTAATTTGATTTCCATCTTATAACTATTAAGATTATGGAATTTGATTTTCAACAGTTTGAGAATCGAGATCAGAGGTCAAAATCAAAGCAAAAACCAAGTATTGATTTCATCTTTTGATCCCTCTGGAAAGAATTGGTTGGTTGGCAATTACGTTTGGCTAAAAGAAGCAATATGCATATGGTAGAACGACATACAAAAAGTAATGAGATTCTCTTATGAGAAAAAGTTGCTCACATATTGACCAGAAGGTATGTGGCCTATGATGTAGAAATGAATAGTTAGACATCTCAAGCAGATTTTTATCCATTTCTATATATATTTGGGAATGAAAATCCATGTTTTCTTGTGCTATTTCCATATCAATAAGAATGCATGAGCATCCCTTTAGAAAAGAGTTTAAAATTTAAACCACCGATCAAGCATGATGTATCACTAATCAAACATACTATTGTCTAAAATATAAACATCCAAGCTTTGAGTAGAGAAATATAACTCGTGAATTAGATAAATGAGACAATATGCATCTGATAGAATGGCATACAAAAAGTAATGAGATTCTACTATGAGAAAAAGTTTCTCACAATAATGACCAGAAGTTATGTGGAATATAATGATGCAGACATGAACGGTTAGATGACTCAAGCAAATTTTTATCTATTTTTGTATATAGTTGAGAATGAAAATCCCTATTTTCTTGTGGTATTTCCATATCAATAAAAATGCAGGATAATCCCTTCATAGAAGCGATTAAGCCAGCAATTAAGCATGTTGTATCACTAATCAAACATATTACTCTTTAAAATATAAATATCCAAGCTTTGAGTAGAGAAATAGAACAACCAAATTATATAAAGGAGAACAAGTGAATTATATAAAAGAGAACAAGGGCCAACTTTTAAACAAGCTTTCAAGAATATTATGCATGATTGGAATTGCTCTAGTTCTGATTCTCAAGCAAGGTTTAGATGAAGACATATTGAAGGAGAAACTCATTCCGGGCCTTATAATATTCATAAAGAAAAGGAAAAAGTGCAACACGAATACTTGTATTTCCAATTTCATAGACTAAGGATCACCAGACTAAAGAATGTCCTCAGAATGATGCAGGTTTAAGGAAACACTAGTAATTTTAAAGGGAAATGAGTGTACTTGATAGAGTATCCAATCTTCCTGAGCTGTCAAGACAATGAACTACTAAAATAAAATATATATATAACAAGGACCAACCAAATGATGTGTTCTTCATGATTGATCAACAAGGGTAACCTACACAGAAAATAGAATAGAGGGATCTAAACAACTCTGGGAATTACAATCCTGAGTCCGAAGGAAAATTTTAGGGGTGAAATTAATCCCATACACTAATTTTGGAGGTGTTTTTCCAAAAAAACATTTTTTGGTTTCCATTTTTTTCTAAAATGATTCACCCCAATTCCATAAGATGAATATTTTTTACCCTAAACATTGCAAAATTTGTCCAAAAACTTTGGGGTGTTGCTAGTGAGCCTGGGATGGTTCAGTGCACCAAAATATGTATATTATATTCATTCATGGAATCCATGTTCTAGTTATCTAGGATTTTCTAGCACCAAAATTTGTCTGACTTGAGCCAACTTGACCTGGATCCTGGACTGGGAATATGGGTAATATTAAAAGAGGTTTGAATCTAGAACTAGTCATTGATGATTTTCCCACAATTACATGTTATGAAAGTACCTAAAAATATTGGTACAAAGAATACATGTGCTATTAGAAGATGTGGTTACTTGTTGTGCTGAAGCTACAACAGAATTGGAAGACGAAGCTAGAACTTGTTCAGAACCCTCCCCCTTTAATGTCAAACAAGTCATTTCCCAACTGCATTGCCAACAAAAAAACAGTTATCAATGTTGTAATGTCCCCCAAAATTGAAAATAAAAAAATATTATTAGGCTAGTAAAAACTACCTATGCGGAACATTATTTAACTTGTGGAAATATAACGTACACTAACTGTACCACTGTTTTTAAATTGTTCTTACATTCTATCATTTACTTCTAGTCATTATTATTACTGTATTTTAGTTAAGATTTCATGGATTTGATTATTAAACTATTCTCATGTTTATAAATTTCTTTGTATGTGTTAGTTACTTGGTTATATACTGCGTTCATTTCTACATATGTTTACTTGTTATTTACAAAGTTCTAATTTAACTTTGTTCTTGGAAACAAAGTGGGCATAGTGGTGGGACTAGTTCTCCCATGACAGTCTAAGAGGTAAAGTGTTTACTTGTCTAGGAGGATTACTTAGTTCTATTGAACTAAGGCACATCTTGACTTGTTTACTTGCAGGTATACCGAGTGACGATAAACTGGTTATGTAAAACTGAAGCTTGTTCATTAAAGCACCTATTGTTTATTATCAGGTATTTTCTGATCAATTATTCTTATCCCATCCTATTTGTATTTCATGTTTATTTTATTATAAGTATTAACATATCTTTTATTTTTATTGGTAGGTTATAATCTTGGTTAAAGATAAAACCTTGATTTTATACATAACAAATACTACCGTGGCATATTTCATATGTCATGGTTCTGAGATTAATGCCTAGGAAAATGGGAAAGTAATGGTTTAAGGCTTAACCTATGGTTATACGATACATACGATACTTGTGCATTTGGAATTGAATTTGGGTTAGCGTATATATTTCATGGACTAAACATTATACTATACCTTCTATTAAGCATCGGGGTGGCGAGTTATAACATATGGTTGGAACTTTATTCGATGGTTTTTAAGACTTTCATGGAAATGAAGACCAATGATAATGAAACGATTGTCAACTATGGAGATGTGGTTTTTGGGTTGATAATGGACATGAGGTTGGCACCATTAATGTGTCTCGGGGTTCGGGGCAGCCCAAGCTTAGGTCTTGGCTCCACGAATGACTTGGTCATTTTTCTTGGCTCGTTGATGGTTTGGTCTTGGCTCTACGCAGTGGATGGAGGTGACTCCCTAGTTAACGAAGGTATGCTCCGTTGGTTTCATGATAGTGTTTTATGTTTGTTTTGTGCCTTATTCAATTTCATACTTCTCATCACCTCGTCATTTTGGTGGTTGCAGGAGACATGGTTGGCGAGGAGTGGGATGGCTCAGAGCTTCACTGTTAGTTCAAGTATGATGTCATAAGGTGCATGGTGAGCCTTTTAAGCAAGCCTGTGCTTGTCACCTCTCGGCCTTATGGGTAGGACTGGGTTATATCATGTTGTTGGTTGGGGTTTTATTGTAGGATTTTGATTCGCCTTTGGGCCTGTGGTTACAATGTTTGGGTTTGTCAAATAATGGTGTTGTTAGCAATGAATGGGGAACCTTGGGAATTTTAATAGACTCTATGTTTTTTTTATGTAAAATTTGTTTTGGTTTAGGGCTTTAAGCCTAGGCAGCACGATTCATTAGAGGAAATTTGGGGTCTAGAATGGGCCTTATAAGAAAACACTCCAACAATAAATTTTGTGATTTGGAATTCAGGAACCAATAGAATTTTGTTAGAATAATCAAACCCATAGTATTACCCACTTAGACATTAATTCATTTATTTTTTTCTTATTTGCCTAGTTCATGAGTCCCACCATGTGCAAGTTGCTAATTGCCTATCCATAGAGGTCAAACTTGCCATATTTGACTCATGTAGCACTTGGGAAAGCCTTAGGAATAAAATTTGATTTATTCCTAGCCTCCTAGGTGCCCTTCTACTTTTTCTGCTTTATTGCTTGCTTTTTCAGTGTTTTAAGGCACATAGGAAAGCAAGACTAGGTGAGGTGAACTTGTTTTTTGCCCCTTTCATCCTACACTCTTTCCTCCATGAAAAAGCATGTATGAGATGCCATTCCACCACTCATTATATTTCCCATGCACCCTTGCCAATTCGTGAGCCTCATGACAGATTTGGGATCAGCTTTTTACACCTATGGGGGATTTGCCTATTTTGGGTAAGCCTGCTTTATGCTAGTTTTGGATGCCTCATTATGCATTTGATATCTTGATGTATTCTATATATTCAAAAACCTATGTTATTATAGGGTTGGATATTGTACACTCAGTTAATATAATTTTGTGTTACAGCTCCATATTCAGTCTCCATTGTTAGCAATTTTGCATGATCAATTGATAATTGTTGTGGGTAAAATTAATCTACTGCTGGCCTGAATTTCTACATGGTATCAGAGCCATTGTAGGTTGTTACTCTCTTTCAAAAATTGTTTTGCAGGTTTGACATAAGGACTGGGAGCCTTCTACTGACAGCCGGGACAGATTTTCTGAAGCTATGGATTCACAGAAAACTATCTTGACTCCCTTCAACTATTTTGAATGGAAAGAAGAGATGGAGATCTTGTTGAGAGTGAAAGGCCTCTACAGGGTGACTATCGCTACAGAAGAAGAGCCCAATGCAGCTGTAGAGAAGATCAAATGGCACAATCGGAGAGATGAGGCCTATGGCCTCCTATGTCTCAGTATTTCCCGAGACCTCCTTTTCCATCTCGATGGATTAAATTCACCGGATCAAGTATGGGAGAATATTTCTGATATTTTTGGAAAGACAGATGAGATGAGGGGACATCAGATCAAAAATGAGCTGATTTCTCTGAGTTCCAGTAGCTTTGAATCGCTGCAGCTATATTTCTCCAAGTTCAAAGCACTAGTTTTGCAGTTGAAGCAGTGTGGTATCGAAAAGAAAGATGATCAGCTCATATTGGCCATCCTCTCAAATATAGGACCTAACTACTCAGTCTTTGTTTCGACCTTCTATGCCACAAAACTCACAGCTCGAACCTGGAAGATGCCTAGCCTTGCAGATTTCATGGAATCTCTCACACAAGAACAGGACAAGCTGGTGATGATGGGCACCATCAAACCATCCAAATATCAAGCTTTGATTGATGGAGATTCAAGGGTGGATTTAAAAAGCAAAAAGAAAGCTAAAAAGACACCTGAGAAAAGAAGAGATAAGAAGCAGTCTCCAGAGGATCAACAAGGTCCCAAGAAAAATACCCAGAAGAAGAAAAACAAAGGTGAAATGAACAAGTGCTCATACTGTTCGAAGGGAAATCACACTGAAAGATCTTGTATGAAAAAGCAGATTGATATGCTGAACAATCTCCTGGAGAAGAATGGCATCTCCCTTCCAAAAAGCTCAAAGAAGAGAGAAGGAGGATCAAGTTCCGATGACAGAGAGAGAGTTCATGCTCTAGTTGCTGGCACATCAAGCTCACCCAGTTTTATCATAGATTCTAGAGCTTCAAGACACATGGTTTTGACTAAGGAGGCCTTCTCCTCACTGGATATGTCGAAAGGACCATCTATTGTACTGGGAGATGACTCTCTCACTGAAATTAAAGGCAAAGGAAGGATAGATCTTGATCATGGTAACTTCAACAATGTGTTGTATGTCCCTGGTCTCGCCTCGAACCTTCTGTCAGTGTACCAGATGACCCACACTGGGTCTCCTAAGAAAGTCATATTCTCCCCTGATGAAGATGAGATCACAGAAATCTCAAGTGGTAGAGTCATTGCAAAAGGAGTAGCGAATCATGCTCAAAAGGTATACATGTTTTCACACTTCCTACCTTACTCAAACCCCTCTGCTCTTCTTATCCATGCTAATGAAGCTAGCAAGCTATGGCATGAAAGATTTGGCCATCTAAATTACAAGTATCTATCTGATCTTAGTGAGAAAGAAATGGACATAGGGCTGCCCAAGATAAAATTTTCCAAAGGAGTCTTCCAAGGCTGTATCCTAGGAAAACACCCAGAGCATAAGTTTGAGAAAGCTAGTCATGAGAGAACCTCTGCACCCCTCGAGCTGATTCATAGTGATGTTGCTGGCACATTCCCTCATATGTCCATGAGTCAGAACAAATATGCATTGACCTTTATTGATGATTTTTCCAGGTATTGTTGGGTTCACTTCATGAAACACAAGTCTGAAGTTTTTTGGCCTATTCAAAGTCTTTAAGGCTTTGGTTGAAAACCAGTGTGGAAGGAAACTCAAGGTCCTCAGATATGAAAATGGTAGTGATTATGTCAAGTCTGAGTTTATTAACTATTGTGCAGATGCAAGTATTCAGATGCTGCATTCTATCCCCTACACACCACAGCAAAATGGTGTTGTTGAGAGGAAGAACAGATCACTGAAGGAGATGGCAACATGCATGATGGAGGCCAAAAATTTGCCACCAAAGTACTGGGCCGAAGCTATCAACTGTGTAGCCTATATTTAGAATAGGGTGTCTCACAAACAGCTTGATGGCATGACTCCCTTCAAAGCATGGAGTGGGCACAAGCCAGATGTGACCCATTTCAGGATTTTTGGCTCAAAGGCATGGGCTAG
>LPNX010560448.1:181946-252391 GCA_001517045.1 Pseudotsuga menziesii
GCCCCCAGGGCTTGGTATGCCAAGATAGATAGCTTCTTTCTATCTCTAAATTTTGTTCGGTGCAAATCAGATGCAAATGTCTATTTGAAGTCTGTTAATGGTTCATTAATGATCATTGTGTTATATGTTGATGACCTCCTCATTACAGGAAGCTCACAGGCTGAGATTGCTTCCTTAAAAGGAGCTATGATCCAAGCCTTCTCCATGACAGATTTGGGGCTCTTAAGTCAATTTCTGGGGCTTGGGATTGCTCAAACCAAAGCTGGAATAAAGGTGCACCAGTACAAACATGCCTTGGATTTGCTGATCAAATTCAGAATGCAAGACTGCAAAGCAAGCAAAACTCCTTTCCTTTCAGGAGTAAAGCTGGAGGAAGATGATTCTTCACCGATGGTAAACAATACACTGTATAGACAATTGATTGGATGTTTATTGTATTTGACACATACTCGACCTGATCTTTGTTATGCAGTAAGTGTGGCTTCTAGATTCACAGATCAGCCTCATGAGATCCATTGGAAAGCAGCCAAAAGGATCCTTAACTTTGTTTAGGGAACAAGGACACATGTGATCTTCTATAAGGTAAAATCTGATCTTGATTTGATTGGATTTAGTGACAGTGATTGGGCATGTGATAGCACAGACAGAAAGTCCACTTCAGGGTATGTGTTCATTCTTGCAGAAGGGCCAATCAACTGGTCAAGAAAGAAACAGAGTTCCATTGCACTCTCATCTACATAAGCTGAGTATAGAGGAGTTGTTAATGCAGCAACTCAGTGTTTATGGTTGCAGGGTTTACTTGGAGAGTGTGGTTTCGAACCTGAGTAATCAACTACCATCTACTGTGATAACCAGATTACCATTTGAATCTGCAAAGATCCAGTTCAAAAGCAGAGAACCAGACACATTGAGATTCACATGCACTACATCAGAGAGCTTGTGCATGATGGCACCATTCACCTACTCTTCTGTTCATCTTCAGAACAAGTAGCTGATATCTTCACCAAAGCATTTTGTGAGAAGACCTTCAGCAATCTCAAATCACTGCTAGGGATTTTTGATCATGCTGTAAAGGCATGAGTGGAGACAATATTCTACAATTTTGTTTTACAGTCCATGTTTAAGGGAGGATTTTCCAAGTTGGTTTTTCCTCTTTCCTTGTTTCATATGGACTTACAGTATGTAAAAGGGTGACTAAGCCTTGTTGCTAGGCCCTATATTTTTGATTTATTACTCATAAAGTTAGGCTTAAGGGGGGGTGTTAGAATAATCAAACCCATAGTATTACCCACTTAGACATTAATTCATTTATTTTTGTCTTATTTGCCTAGTTCATGAGTCCCACCATGTGCAAGTTGCTAATTGCCTATCCATAGAGGTCAAACTTGCCATCTTTGACTCATGTAGTGCTTGGGAAAGCCTTAGGAATCAAATATACTTTATTCCTGGCCTCCTAGGCGCCCTTCTGCTTTTTCTGCTTTATTTCCTGCTTTTTCAGTGTTTTAAGGCACATAGGAAAGCAGGACTAGGTGAGGTGAACTTGTTTTTTTCCCTTTTCATCCTCCACTATTTCCTCCATCCAAAAGCATGTATGAGCTTCCATTCCACCACTCATTAGCTTTCCCATGTGCCCTTTCCAATTTGTGAGCCTCATGACAGATTTGGGATCAACTTTTTACACCTATGGGGGATTTGCCTATTTTGGGTAAGCCTGCTTTATGCTAGTTTTGGATGCCTCCTTATGCATTCGATCTCTTGATGTATTCTATATATTCAGCAACCTATGTTATTATAGGTTTGGCTATTGTACACTCAGTTAATATAATTTTGTGTTACAGCTCCATATTCAGTCTCCATTGTTAGCAATTTTGCATGATCAATTGATAATTGTTGTGGGTAAAATTAATCTACTGCTGGCCTGAATTTCTACAAATTTCAATAAAATGAGTCAACCATAATGGTTGAATTGACATATTTGTCATAAAAGAAAACTACTTTTTTTGTTCATAGAGATTGTTGGATGCATAATTTAATTTTGCATTCAATGAGTACCCACTCTACATACTTTTGATGGACTCCGCTACCCCAAATATAAGAAATAACTGAAAAAATGTGATGATGACATCATCATCACATTTTTTCAGGTATTTCTTATTTTTGAGGTAGTTAAGTCCGTAAAAATTATGCAGTGTGGGTACTCGTTGGATACAAGATTAAATTCTACATCCAACGATCTCTCCCGCTCGCAATTTGAGTAAAACCATAGGGAGATATGTCGAACATAAGAACAAAAAAGTAGTTTTTTTCATTCTTTCTCCAAAATTAATAACTATTATTTTATTATTTTAATGATTATTTTATTATTTTCCATAGGAGGCCCATTTTAGACCTCAAATTTCCTCTAATGGCTTGATATGGTGCCATAGCCCTTGGAAGGACTGTGTAAACTTTGATTGAATACTTTAATGGTTACTATGTAAATAAATCTATGCTTTATTTTTGATATTGCGTTTTTATTTTTAAATCTTGGATTTATGTGGCATTCGCCTTTGTGGATGGTCTGTGTATAAATGCTTATATTTATTTCTTAGATGTAATATTTGACATTGTATGTATTGAGGCCATGTCGTGTATGGCATGAGCACTCTGCATGGTCCTGCGATAGCTTGTATGGTGGCAAATATTTATTCTTTCATTTATTAGTATGTAATGTGGAATGTCAAAGAGCCATGGGTGTAAACTCGCGATGGCTATCGTTGTTGTAGGTTGACTTATTGACAAGATTACGATATCTCAGGGTTTAGTTTTAAGGGACTATGTATTTAGGTAATGTGGTCGTGGTCTCACGACCTTGCCCTAGCGTGTTTAACTTTTTAATGTATCCTACATACACTCTGCATACAGCGTGGCCTTGATAATTGTAGAACGACTCTACAGGATTCGAATATTGGTCGTTGTTGATTTAATGAGTATGTAAATAAAATGGAAGGTTGTGAATTGGGGCTTTAGGTGCCCATAGGATTCGATTCCTTCCATCTCTTGTAATTACTATCGACTGTTTAAATATTATGATGAGGATTATATAAAATAAATGTTTCCTGTATATAAATGTAATTACATGCTTTTAATTGTTATATGGAACAAATGCATGGTTAATTAAATGATTACTTAGTATACATGTTTAAGGTGGATTCTATTATGGGCTGATATTTGGGTTTGGATACTTACAGGGGTCGATACTATGACCTCTATGCAACTTAAGGGTTTTAATTTTATTATTGAAATGTTACTTGGTTACTTGTTAAGTGATGGCCATGAGTAATATTATATGGAGCTTAAATGATTTATGCATACGATTCGGATAATGTTTATTTAATGGAAAATGGTTTATTACTTAATGTATATTTAATTATATAGACCTTGAAAGGTCTTCACTGGTTTGTACCTTGAATTTAGTATAGAATGTTTATAAATTGTTCTTTCTATATAATTATTATTGGGTAGATTAGATTTGTATTCTATTCAAGAACGGTTAATGCATATTTATCAATAGTGTTCTAGTTAGTTTACTTGTAAATTTTAAATAGGTAATGCAGACCCAGGTTTTAAATGAAACCCTAGATCTAACCTAGTATTTATTTAACATGGCTCTACTGACAAATGGAATATGTCAGTAGAGTAAAATAAGGTAAAGAGTAGCTATATAATGGACTTGAAATAAAACCTAGCTTGCAATAAAACATAGTTTAAATAGTAATATACTACAGAAGTAAACTTAAATGAATAAACTCTGGTAAATTAAACATATGAAATAAATTGCAACCTAGCGTTATACTTTAAAGATGTAAAACTTAGAATATTTAAACAGAGAAACAAATACATCGGTTTAGGAGATATAATATGAACCTTTACCTATTTCAGCCAACATTTTATGTTAGAAAATGAAACAGGAAGAATAGGATATCATACCTATAATTTTTGAAGATCCTTTAATGGTTGAACCTACACACTTAAATAGCCAGCATTAACAATTCATAGGAAAATCTGACCTCTATATTAGATAACCAAATCAGTTGGGAACTACCACGTTCCACCCAACCATGAACCGTAACCATTCCTGGTTTCAATCTGGATCCCCCCGCGCTGGATTATGGCATGCAAGTAGCTTAGAGATCCTAAGGTAGGGTTTCCTAACTGGTATATCAGTACTGGATTAGTTCTCTTTTTCCTTGCGGGAAATTGTTCTCTAAGAATTCACTTGAGAATAAAATAAGCATAATAATGACTCCCAAACAATAAATCAGAACCCCAACCCTTTCCTTCGCTTGAATCTTTATAGACAGACTTTTCATTCAAAGGGATAGTTAAATCAAGAAACCTTGATTTTTTAATTTAACCCTCTTTTAATTAATTTGGGTAATTTTTAATACTTTAACTTAGGAACTTTCAACTAGTTCCTAATTAGACCTTTGTAGGTATTGTACTATTTATTATCTTTTAATAATAATAAATAATGGATGGAGATTTTCTTTCTTTCTTTCATCATTAATATTATTACTATATTTACTCTTTATACATATCATGTATAAAATACATAATAATATAACATTTGTTAACTTTGGTCTTTGGGGATCATATACCATGATCCCTAGACTTAATGACACTTCTTCATTAAGGTCAACAGGTAGATGTTTAGGTATACTAGGCTAGGAAACTCTAAACATCATTGCATGTTGGATTCCCTCGTATAACATGGTAGTTCTTCAGTACTTGATGAGAATATAGAAATTTGAAATTTCATTTAATCACTTAAAAAATAAGTATGATGATATCAATATTTTTTTCTTGATTCGTTTTCACTCGGGAATTATTAATTCTTTTCAGTAACCCCTAGCGCTTAACAAAGCCCATACTCAATGATATAAACAGGGAGTTACAAACTTAGTGCAATTCCAGAGCTCTTCACTCAACACTAATGCTATGATGTACTTGTACGATACACCTAGGGATAAAATGGCCAAGGATCCGATGCTCCAGAGATTATGCTCAACATCAACATGGAAGGCTCCAGGGCTTATGCCCAACACTTCCAAATATATTTTCTTGTGTTCCATAGCTTCTCGCTCAACACAAAGGTAAGTACTCATGTGCTCTAGAGATTCTCGCCCAACACAAATCATTGATCACTCATGTGCTCCAAAGATCCTCGCTCAACACAAAACATCTCATCAATCATATGCTTCAGGTTCCATGCACAACATAAACATGCATATATATATATATATATATATATCATTAATAATTGGCTTACGCCTAATATATAAAACAAATCATCATGTTCATATGCAGTGTGTTCTTCAACTCAATATATCAAAATAAAACATCGACATACATCATAATCAATAGGATCATTCCTATAAGTGCTAGGTCCAAAATTCAGGATATTGCATCCCTTCTCACTTAGTACAACACCATCCCTGGTGTTCTAGGGACTCTGAATGAAATCATGAAACAAGGCGGGGTAAGATTTTCTCATGGTGGCTTCATTCGCCCAAGTATCCTCATCAACCTCAAAGTGATTCTATTGCACTTTCAACTGGACTATGGTATGTTTCCTGAACTCCACCTCCCTCTTGTCCAATATATGTTGAGTTTTGGGGAAAACTCCCCCTCAGTTTACACCTATAATAAGGACCAATCAATTACATGTTTAGTATCATAAACATATGTCTTTAACAAAGATGCATAGAAAACATTATGGACTCTTACGTGCATGGGTAACGCTAGTTCATATGCCATTGGCCCTTGTCCAATATTTCAAAAGGTCCAAAAACTCTAGGTGCTAACTTACCACACCTACCCAAGCTCAACTTGCTTCGTTTGTCTTTTACTTTCCAGTAGGCATGTTTTCCTACTTGATAGTATTTATCTTTTCTTTTCTTGTTCACGTAACTTTTCTGGCAGTCTTACGCTTCTTTAAGGTTCACTTGGACCATGGTAACCAACTCTTCCAAGTCCTTTAACAAATCATGCCCTAACATGAGCCAATCCACCATGCTATCCTAAGTACCCAGTGTTCTACACTTTCGTCCATAGAGTACCTCAAAGGGGCTCATCTTGGTGGAAGCTTTATATCCGTTGTTATACGCAAAATCTACAAGATGCAGATAATCCTCCCACTTGGTGGGGTTGTTCATGACATACATCTGAAGCATGCCCTCAACAATATGGTTTATTCTTTCTGTCTTCCCATCTGTCTGTGGGTGATAAGCAGTGCTAAAGTTCAACTGCGTCTCTAATCCAAAGAACAAAGATCTCCAAAAATTTCATGTAAACTTAACATCTCAATCCTAGATGATTGCCTTGGGTATCCCGTGCAATATAAATATCTCCTTCAAGAAGATATTGACAATGTTCACTACCTTGTAGGTCAACTTCATAGGAATTAAGTGTGATGCTTTGACAACTTGTCAATTACTACAAAAATAGAATCATTTTTCTTCTTACTTTTTTGTGGATCGGTGATAAAATCCATACTAATGACCTCCCACTTGGTAGGATATTTAGACACTTAAGAGTTAGTTAAGATCAACTTGTGTAATATATCTGTTGGGTAAAGTACGTTTCTTTAGTATGCATTAGTATGCATTTGTAAATATTATAATCTGATGGTCACAGTATGTTCTAGCAGTTCAAATTCTCTTATATCATACCTACCCTTGATCCATGGCTTAACACCCGATTGGTCCATGATCTCTATTTAAAGAGAATGGAGGGTCCTTGGCTAGTTGATCGATTATAAGAAGCTCATTTCTAACTTTCTTTCTTTTGCATAATAAATTGATCCAAGTAGCTATTTGGCTAGGGCTATGGAATGTTTCCCTCTCGAGGGTTTTAACCATGTCAAAATATCGGTGTGCTGATCTATGATCTATTTGTGTGAGTGGCTTCTCTTGGTGTTTGGTCTTTTGGAAGTACCCTTTGTACCCAAACATGGTATCAGATTGTTTAATCCTCTTCCATTTGTGATCTATATCTATGCATTTGTGTCCTATGATCGTTGTTCCATTGCATCCATAGTTTTGTTTCCTTTGGAAAATAGTTTTTGTTTCATTGAAAATCGTTTCTGTTTGATCCAGAAACACCCATTTCGGCAAATCTGAAGGTATAATGTTACAGTGACAGATTTGATTTATTTTTATTTTAAATCTCTCATATGTTTATCAGTTTTATTATTTATATCTTTATTTTTTTTAGTCTCAGATTGTTTCCTTACCTGTCTGCATATTCTTTTTGTCGTGCACCTTGCGCAATCGCGGCGAATCAGAAACAAAAAGGGAAAGGGTTTTCTCGACTGCATATGCTCTTTTCCATGCACTTTGTGATCCAGGAGGATATTGGTGGCCACCCACCTATTCCTCTTGGACCCCCACCATTGTTTCTTTCAGTTTTCCACTTTCCTTAATTGTAGCACAATTTACTATTTTTGGTAGTTTTTGGGTCCTAAACTTCCGTAGCCGTTTTTAGGCCCTAAACAATGTTTTTTGGCATCGAATGGTCGGGTAAATATGAGTCCGTTTCGTACTAAGTATTTTCCATTTATGGATGTATTCATTAAATATATCCTTCTAACAATATATCATTCCTGTCAAACGGAGGTAGTATGCTAAAGTTACGACCCTGGGAAATTGATGTACCAAGTTACCCAACGGGGCCCACATTAATGTGTTTCACCTCCTAGGGTTAGATTTTTGGATGTGTAGGGTTTCCATTGTTTCTCAATAATATATAGGCCTTTGAGCCTCATTGTAACATAGATTTTAGAGGCTTGTAGCCGCCACATCTCTTCTCAAAGATAAGCTACCAGCACTCTAGCCAGTTTATTTCCATTCTGTATGTAAACAAGTTTCAGTTATTGATTAATGAAATGAAGTGTTATTTTCACTGCATATTTGTTTATATGGTTATTTGTGTATTCTGTTGCATTCTTGCATAAATCCATATCAGCGGCATCAAAGCAATCTGCTCTTTCTTGATCCTTCTTTTCATGTCCCTAATGAGGGCGGGGTATAAAGAGCTAGGGCTCGATCTGGTTGAACCTTTGCAAGATCATCCTCCCAAATATCGATGGCCACCCATGGGGGAAGAAAATAAAGATGAGGGCATATAATATTGTATCAAAATGTTGCTCGAGGAGGCCCTTGAAAAACAAAGGAATGCGGTGATGGATAACTTCACCCAGATCCTTCAGCAACTTCCCACTGGTAGCGCATCTGCATCTAGCAGCCACTCTAGAGGTGGAACCCCTTTTAAGGTACAAGTAAACTTCAACATTCCCATATTTGATGGTCGAATAGATGCAGATGCCGTAGATAAATGGTTGAATCTATTATAAGGATATTTATCGGTTCATGACTTTTCTGATCTGGAAAAGATTACTTTTTATCTACTCAAAGCCGCCCCCCATGTTAAGGACTGGTGGGAAACCTACTGTGAGAGAAAGGATGAGGAGGAACCCTCTTTGTTCTCAATCATACCCACTTGGAATTATTTCCGAGATGCCATAAAGGGACAATATTATCTAGTGGGGAGCTATGAGGACAAGTACATCCAATGGACTACGCTGCGGCAGCAAAGAGATCAAGATGTGCATGACCTGACGAATATGTTCCATACCCTGCACACTAAGTTGGGTATCAAATATTTAGAGAAACATTTGGTGCTAAAGTACCGCAGTTGTATGCACAGATACATTCAGGAGGAAATGGAGTTTCTCAACATCTCCTCGCTTGGTATAGGATATCGGCACGCTGCCAAAATTGAGGAAAAATTCAAACAGAAAAAGCGAGACTTTGGATCTGCGAATCAGAATCAAGGGAAAGGTGCCCCCAAACCGCAGAAACAAGGACACAGCTAAGGCATGGTGACTCAAGAAAACTTGCCAAATCCGTAAGCAAAGAGAAACACTGCAAAGCTGAAGAAGGAAGTGGGAAAGTGGTGCGAGTTCCATACGAGCCCCACTCAAAACACAAATGAGTGTCGAGCTAAGCAGTCACTAGTGGCTGAGATAAATGCTTCTGAATCAGATGCGTACTCTAACACTGAATTAGAATCTAAGAAGGGGAATGACAGAGGGAAGAATATTATTGATGTAGAGCCCAACAACACCGTTGCCACCACGAAGATCCAAAAGGAAGAACCAGAATATTCAGAGGAGGAGGAGCATATTTTCCACTCCTAGATGTGGGTAAAGGGTTCCCCGCTACAGTTCATTGTCAACAGTGGGAGCCAAAAGAACCTGATTTCAATAGAGGTCGTGAAACAGTTGGGTTTGTGGACCACAGCACACCTGCAGCTGTACATGTTGACTAAATTGTCATTGATGCCAACATGCGTGTGTTAATGTGTTTTGGTGCTTCTTGAGGAGTCTCTGAGGGTTGAGTAAGTGTCAGTGTCAAAGGAGACCTTTTGACCTTGTCCAAGCCCAAGTATGAAGCCCTTGGGACAATGGCAAAAGCCCTGTAGAGTGTTCAAGTAACCCTAAGTGGCTCGAAAAAGTTGCGAGGGTCCAAATAACCGCTTCAGTGGTCATCTGCGTGCTATCAAGTTCTTGGCACCCTAGGAGGAGTCCCCAAACCCATAATCATCTAACCATTACCCTTAAGTTAAAATATTAAAACACATTAAAAACAAAATTAAAAAGACTCATCTTTGAATACTTTAATGACTTAAATATTAAAAAGTTTTGATAAATAAAAATTAAAATGGTTTAATAAATATTTTTTTTAATTAATTAAATATTATTTTTATTAAAATATTAAAAAAAAAAACATTTAATAAAATACTTAATCGAAAGTGTTCAATATCCTTTAAAAAAGGTTTGACCCTCCAATTAAAATTATTCTAAATATTTAATAAAGAAAATAATAATAATTTTTTTTTTAAACATTTAAATGTTTAAATATTAAATAAATAAAATATTTTTTGAGGAATCGATCCCAACAATTGCTCAAGTATTTAAAATTTTTTTAACCTTTAATCCACCCTACGTAGTCGGCTCTATCTCCCTCAACGCGTGCTTAGGTGTATTTATACACCAAGAAGATGTTATAATTTTGTACATAATATTTTTTGGAGTTTAAAATTGGAAATTCGCTGGCTGAGGAAATTTTCGGTGCCGAGGGTTACAGCAGGAGAAAGCATTTTAATTTTTTTTGATATCATCTATGAGGTAGCCACAACATTTGAAGAAGAGAAAAATCAGGTCTAAATTACAAAGATGTTAGTGAAGTGGAGGGTGCATTGATCTTCCAAAGTCATGAGAGTAATCTCCAACAACATTAAGTTGAGCTTGGGAGAAAATCATGGCAGAGGATTGCCTGCTGATTGAAGAGAGAATACTATGCTATTTGTTGGTGTGTCTACCATTTGGAGCGGCAACAGATATCGCTAGTTTGAGAAGGAGATTGACAACGTTGATAGACTGTTGAGTCTACTCCACGTTGCCAATGATCCTGTAGATTGCCAACACTACTCAGTGATGACTAGAGAGATTGCCAATGCTATTAAGACTGTCGTAGCAGCTATAAATTGAAGCTTTAATCTCTGAAATTTTTGGGTGAATTGTGGCATCATGCTTCAGTGGATGGGAGACTCCAGACGGAAAGTAAAAACAACAACTTCAATACTTTGAGCAGCGTTAGCGTATACAAAAATCTGAAGGGTTGTCTTTTACTTGTAGAGGGTACAACCACTTTTATTGAAGGGCTACTTACTCATTTCAGGGCAGAGTCTGCAATTTTTTGGAGATTGCACTCTCTTGTGTAGTGGGAAAAACATTTGTGGTGAGTTCATTAATGGTTCTGGAGCTATATCCCTTATTCCAGTGGATGATTTGAAGATTTAAAGGCTATTGTAGGGTGACTGTGGTGCACTATTATGGAAAATACATCTCCTGTATATATATACATATCAGTTATGAGCACTTGAGAAAGGCATTCCATCCTGTAGCATTGACATTAAAAGGGACGGTACCTTGCTGAGGGCGTTTTCTCCATTGTGTACCAGTTGCCAATCATACAAGGTATGTTTGATATTGTGTATTTGTGATACTGTATGCCTGATGTGAATGATGATGACTAGAATACACAGTCATGACAGAAATTGATGTACTGTGATGAAGAGATGACTGCTTTCTTGAAGTGTCTTGATAGTCCAAGATTAAAGTATTGACAGTAATTGACAAAGTATGAAGTTTGTGCAAGTTTCATGATGACAGTCCAAGTCTGTGTTAATGCTTGACTATGGAAACTTGACAAGAAAATCCAAGGTATGTTGACATGCAATTAACAATGCTGTATTTATTTGAAAGAATAGAATAGTGTGAATAGTGTGTGTACAAGCTGATGTGTACAGTATGAGGGCAGTTTGAATGTACAGAAAGTGTACATCATGTACAGGACATGTAAGTACAGACAAGGATGTGAACAATAGTGTACAATAATATGTGTATATATATTTGTAAGTGTACATGTATTCAGGTGTGCAAGTGGTATGTATAGTTGTGCAAGTGAATGCACAAGTTGAAGTATGAGACTATTCACTATGATGTACATGATTGTGTAAAGTAAAACAGTGATGGACTATGATGGTATATTGATATGTGATGAGATGGAAGTGTTGATATGAATGCTCATTCAATGATGTGGTAGTATATATGATTTTACAGTATATATGAGTGATAGTGTCAGTGATAAGGCTGACTCGGCAGTAAACAATGAACAGAGATTATCGGCAGCAGGAAGTTATTCACATAGCACAGATTTATTGAAGAGACAAACAAGTAACCAGCAGTGTTGATGAGCAGCTTGATCAACATATTTTATGTTTGATATGACAGCGATGACATGGACAGAAAGATGATTTGACAGTGACTAGAGTGCAGAGAATATCAGCAGCAGGGTTTGATATTTGATAGGTCCACAGGTTCGGAAATATTCTTCTTATCAGGGTGGCAGGATGGGGAAAGGAAAGGAGGTCATAGCCTCCTTCCGGTGGTAGCCGAAAAACTAGGGAGTGGCAGCTTCTTTCAGGTCGTAGCATGTAAATTAGGGGGTCATAGCCTCCTTCCAGTTGAAGCTGGAAAAGTTGAAGTCAATATAATAAGGGAGTTGTTCCTTACAAGTTATTTCTGGACAACTATTATTAAAAGGCTTCCGTGGTTTTACCCCCAGAACTTGGGTTTCCACGTTAAAACTGTTGTGTACTGTGCATTTTGTTGTCTTTATACATATTGATGTTATGCTGTGATTAGTGATCAACAACCTGCTTTTGATTAAAGTTTATAATTGTACAAATACTGATACACTCCCCTCTCAGTATTTCAACAGTACACCATCGGGTGGCTTCACCAAGGACGAGATCTTCTTGTCATCCAGTAGTGTCAACTTCCCTACAGCATCAATCCCTTCACTGATGAGGTATTATGTGATATTGCTTCTCTTGATGTTTGTGATGTATTATTAGGTAAACCATACTTATGGAAGTGACATGTTCTGTATGAGTCTTGGCCTCGTGTTATTATTATGTTGGGAAATAATTTGTACAGAATACCAGAGGTAACACCCCCTGCCACTATCTCTTTGGTTACTGCAAAACAATGCAGTAAGCTCATTTCCAAAATGGGGAAGTTTGTTTTCTTGATGATATGCTCTAAGGGAAAGAAGAAGATCGTTGCCACAACCTCCAGACAAGGCCCCTCCGCATGAAAACAACAAATGGACAAGGTCATGGAGAAGTACCGGGACATATTCACCTCACCCACCGGGGTGCCTCTCCACTGTTAGGTCAAGCACCCCATCGATCTGACCCCAGGCGCACCGCTACCCAATGGACCGATCTATCATCGTTCTTTTCTGGAGAATGGTGAAATCAAGAGGCAAATTCAGGAGCTACTGCAGAAGGGTCACATCCAGCCAATTTCATCGCCCTGTGGGAGCCCGATCATGTTGGTACAGAAGAAGGATGGGACTTGGAGACTCTGTATTGACTATCGATCGTTGAACAAGATCACTGTCCAGAATACGTACCTGATCCCACGGATTGATGATCTCCTAGACTAGCTTAAAGGGGAGAAATATTTGAGCAAGATCAACTTAAATTATGGGTATCACCAGGTACTGATCGAGCTAATCGATGTGTGGAAGACTGCCTTTAAATCCAAGGAGGTCCTTTTTGAATCGGTGGTCATGCCTTTCGGGCTGATGAATGCTCCTGCAAACTTCATGAGACTCATGGATGACATCTTGCAGCCATTAACCAACTCATTTGTAGTAGTGTACTTGGATGACATCTTGATCTTTAGCTAGACTTGGGAAGAGCACCTTCACCACATCTGATAGGTCCTCCAGACATTGCGGTAGCACAAGTTGTGTGCCAATTTGGACAAGTGCACTTTCGGCATGACCCATGTTCAGTATCTGGGATACATTATTGATGACTATGGGGTACATGTGGATCCAACCAAGATCCAAGTCATTCAGGATTGGCCAGCCCCAACTACTCTAACAGAGCTTCGTAGCTTTCTGGGCCTTGCTAATTTCTACCGCAGGTTTATGTTGGGATTCTCTCATATCACTTGGCCCTTGAGTCAAGTCACTAAGGGAGGAGCGAAAGAAAAATTATTTTGGTCAGAAACTCAACCGAAGGTGTTTGCAGAATTGAAACATCGCCTATGCTGTGCCCAAGTGCTCACATTACCATACTTGCAATAACCCTTTGAGATCAAGACAGATTCCTCTAACTATGCTATTGGGGTAGTCCTTCCTGAACAAGGGTATCCAGTGGTATATCATAATGAGACATTGTCCACAAATATCCCACTTATGACAAAGAGATGTATTCCATTGTACAGGCTTGCCGATAATGGAAGCATTACATTTTGGGGAAGGAAACAATCATCCACATAGACCATCGACCCCTGTAGTTCATGCAAACACAAGGGAAGTTACAGAAGGATCGCCATCAGAAGTGGTCCACATATCTACAACAATTTCATTTGAACATCAAGTACAAGAAAGGAAGCACCAATAATGTTGCATATTGCTTCATTCGATGACCTATCGTGGAGAGAATTACCATGCTCAACTCTTGTGGGCACAAGACTTCTGATTGGCCACTTCTCTACAAGAGCGATCCAGAATTCAGCCACACATACCAGACACTCTTGTAGGGAAGCCAAGTTCCAAAATTTCATCTACAGGATGTACTACTATGTCACATGGGACACCTTTTTGTTCCTTCAAGCCAGCGTGCCATGATGATTTGGGAAGCGCACTATAGTCAGGATGCTGGGAATTTTGGGGTCAAGAAAATAGTGGCAGTACTGGAGAAGTATTTCTATTGGCTGAAACTTTGACAGGACGTCAAGAAGTACATCCTATCCTGCACTACCTATGCCATTACCAAACCATCCATCAAGAGGCAAGGCCTCTATACTCCGTTTCCTACCCCTATTCGACCTTGAAAATCCATCTCCATGGATTACATGTCATGCCTTCCTTCTACTAAGCACGACAATGACTGTGTGTTTGTGGTTGTTGACAGATTCTCAAAGATGGCCATAATGGTGTCCTGCAAGAAGAATATTACAGCAGAAGCCACTGCGAAACTCTTCTTTGAACGCGTGTGGGTATACTTTGGGATCCCACAGTTTATAATATCATACCAGGATAGCAATTTCCTTAGTACATTCTGTTCTAGCCTATGGTTAATGCTAGACACCAAGCTCACAAAGTCCATAGCTTTCCATCCCCAGACTGATGGCAAGACAAAGGTTGTCAACAGGATGATCGTACACATTTTGCGCATGTGCAACTCAAAGCATCCACACACATGGGATGAGAGCCTCCCTTATGTACAACACAACTATAACCGGGCCCTCCACAGCTCAACCAACCACTATGTCCCATTGACGTAGCCATGTCATTTGTAGCTACTCAGGCTAATTCATCTCATATCCAGTATGAAGTTTCCAAGGCAAACAACTTCATTGAGCGCATTCGGCACATCCTCCAATAGGTTCATGACATATTGGATATATCTAATGCAATGTACAAGCAGCGACATGATTGACATCGGGTGCAACACAACTTCCAGGTGGGCAACAAAGTGTGGCTACACTTGCAGAAGGAGCGCTTCGTTGGACCCCACCGCAATATTTGCCTGCTCCGATATGGGCCATACACCATCACCAAGGTTGTCAGGGACAATGCCTTTGAGCTCAATATTCCACCATTCCTTGGTCTATACCCAGTGTTCAATGTGGACCGCCTTCATCCCTACTTTCCACCTCTGCTGGACACATCAGATGTGGTAGAACAACTCAGACCAACAGAGTTAAACCTCGAGTGCATGGAACAAGCCACAACTAATCAGATTATGGACACATATATCAAGAACACCTGCCAGTAGAAGATCCAGCTATATCGAGTTGTCAAAGTAGGACAACTGCTTCACCAGGGAAAGTGGCTCACTAGTGACCAAGTTCAACAGAAGTTTCCTCATCTCATAGAGGAACTCAACACAATGGGGACCATTGCTTCTTAAGGGGGAACAAATGATCCAGGAGGATATTGGTGGCCACCCACCTATTCCTCTTGGAACCCCACCATTGTTTCTTTCAGTTTTCCAGTTTCCTTAATTGTAGCAAAATTTACTATTTTTGGCAGTTTTCGGGTCCTAAACTTCTGGAGCCATTTTGAGGCCCTAAACAATGTTTTTTTGGCATAAAATGGTCGAGCAAATATGAATCCGTTTTGGACTTGATATTTTCCATTTATGGATGTAGTCCTATTGAGGCTTGGAAAATCGCAGGAAACAACAGCGAGGGATTCTCCCCAGTCAATGTTCCCAAGTAGCCCGTGACTGTTTGGTGTAGGCAATCCGTCCAGTTTGCAGTCCAACTACCGTAGGTGAAGTAACAAAAATAATAGGTTTTACCAGTTGTGGCCTGGACCCCTGTATATATTTTTGTATTTTTAACTTTAAGTATGATATGCAAGTGCCTATTTAACATGCAGATTGATAGAGAATACAAGGAGTATTCACAATGTGATGCGCAGGTTCTTACCTCTCGTCTTAAACTCTCATGCATCTAAATCACACACACAGCAAGAAAATTAAATCTAACTACCTACCTATCCCTAGGGAGCAATATTGTCACTTACTAATGAGTAATGTATCTTGTGCATGCATTGTAAAGAGAAATTTCAGATAGCTAATATTTCTTCCAAAACACATGAACAATTAAAGATATTTAGATAGCGAAATAACCAATTGCTTATGAAAAACATTCATTACTCATGGTGGTAATTTTCATAAAATGAACCAGAAATCATTCAGATAAGAACATAGGTCCTAAGAGTTAGAACAATCTCACATTTAATGAACATAAAGCTGAAAATGAAATAGTTCCTCTTCAACAAATCCATAGCATAACATTTGAACATCCCACCAAGCTTTCTCTAATAGGAAAACTGTAATTCTCTATTGCAAAAGGAAATAGTTCATCTTACAATAATTCCTCACTAATCTAACCGGGAAAAAGTCCTTTTCTTCTCTAAATCTCCTATATTTATACAAGAACAATCAAACTGTTGGGCTGCCCATTGATGACTCTTCGGCTTCCTCCAACCGTTTAGTTTCCCCATTTTGTTTTCTTATCAGTGCTCATGATTCACATAATACATTACATTTTGCATTAAGATTAACGAGTACTTCATAGAACCGAGCCAATTTAGTGACTGACGGGCTCTTTCCCGAGTCTAGGCTTCTATCGTCACCGGTTCTGCCTTGTCTTTATTTTATTTAAGAAAACTTTGTTTGTCATTTTTTTGTCAACTCTCCTCAGCTTTATCCTTTCGTTATGTCTCCGTGCAACAGTAATCTGAGGAATCTTCTGAGTCCGTTTGCAAAAATTTAACAACTAATTAGGACTGCATCTTTTCAACCATACGAAAAATAAAACTGATGAACCAAATGAGGCCCTGTACTATGCTTTCATTGCACAACCCTTAACCCAAAACATAAACCATTGTCGCCCAATGAAAGTTAAAAACTTACAAAATGGAGGGAAAAACCCTATCGGCAGCTTGAATCATTACAACATCAGGAGGATAGATTAAGGAACGTCTGCAACGGAGGGCTTCAAACAGACAACGAGTTCCATAGGATCACTAAGCTTATCGGCCTCCAGAACACTAAAGCATCGGGCAGAAGCTCCTCGTCGGTGACCAGGGTGACATAGCGTCGGGAGGTTAGCGCAATGCGCAGCTGTAATGGTGGAAGACGAAACGACTATGGGCTCCGCGACGAATAAAAACATATCGGCGAAACCAAACAAAACATCGGCAGGTGGAGCGGCTACAAAATGGATACTTAATTTACTCGAGAGCCATAATGGTGAAAGGCAATCAAACTGCCACCCCCGATCAAAGTTATAAAACCTTCCAACAATGCAAAACAAGTCAAAACAATAACAACATGACATCAGAGAAGTCCAAACCATCTGGCAGAACACTCATCATTCATCTTCCGTAATGAAGGATCCATAAGGAAAGATGGCTCTGAAGTGTTGTTTAAATGGCCTCCGAAAAATTAAAAATTAAATGTCAAGTTCCAACAGATCTTCGGCCGGGTAGCGGCGAAAAGCTTGTTTTACCTCCAGAACAGTGGCAAAAACAGCGAAAAATACTTCCGATATCAAAGAAAGAGATCACCAATAAAATAGGCAAAATCAAACAGTTTCTAACATAAGCAATTTTCCAAAAAGCATGAAAACTGTTGTGCTAAAAACAATCCAACTTGCAGCAGTGAGAAAAGAAATGGAATTCATGAATCCAAACAAGATTAGGCAATATAAAATAACAGGAGGGTCCAAAATTTTGAAAACTTGGGAAAATAGTTGCAGGTGCAACAATTGGCGACTATATGCTGAACCTAGATCTCTGGACAATTTATTTCTTAAGTGTCAGACTCATTGAACAATAGACCCAACATGTTGAATTCTTTTAGATGTTTGGATTTCCCAAATGGAAAATGTATGTGCTTTTAATCATTGATGATAGTCCAATTTAGGGGAAAGGAAAACAAGATTTCCAGGTCGAGATAACTCTTTTGAGGCGACAAAGATGAGTTTCAATTATTACCTCTGTCTTCGGTTAGCTCCCAGCTTGGACACCACAGGATTGTACATATGGTAAATAGAAATATTCATGTGTTCCTCATTCCCATGTCATTTTGCACTTTTGTGCTTTTGAACTTTTGTTCTTTGCATATGAGTCCTCCTGCATGCCTTTCTTTCTGAATTTTTTTTATTCAGGCTCTTCTATCCATAGTTTCCTTTTGTGTGAGAGATGTATTTAACTTTCATCTCACGGACGGAGAATAACTTTGGCAATTTGGTACTTATATGGTTAAGTACTTTGTTTCGATACATAATGCTTTTATAGGAGTTTTTGACTCTTATCTGCCTTTTGGATTTCAATTCTTGACATGGGATCATTTATATATAATATACGGTTTACCTGGCTTCCTTTTAGTGGGTCTTTCACTGTCACTCCCTAAGATATTTTAAATGTGAGATGGATGGAGCCTCAAAATAGTATTCCATACCTTTGATCCTGGTTTATTTTACAAGGATTAAGTAGGACTTCAATGTGTTCATAGCCATTCAGGAAAACTACTAAACTAGAAGAAATTCTTTCAGATAAAACAATAGTATACAGTCTTATACTAAAGGACTTTTAATTACTCCAGAATTCTGATACTCTCCATGCAACCAAAAGTTTGCCTCTTGCTTATTGAAATCGATCCAGATCTAAACTACAACAAATCAAAATAAATAGCCAAATTAAATTATTTATGTACAAGATAACAGAACAAAATAAAACTCAGGAAAAATAAGGTTTGAGAACTAAACCATTTACTGGTAAGTTCTCTTCCCACCCTTGAAGATCCTGCAATTTATAGGTTGAGGGGCCAAGATTTTCCGCAATATGGAAAGCGCCTACCCATATCTATTGGAATTTAGTGTGTTTTCCTTTCTTATCATGAGGATGATCCCACTTGAGAACCAATTCTCCCACCTCAAATTATTTTGTCCCATATTTGTGTTTATCAAACCATCTCTTTACTACTTCCTGTTGTTGTTTAAAACGTTCTCTGGCCTTGGCTCTAGACTCTTCTGGTTTCAAAAGATTGTGTATCCTCATTTGCAAAACTTCATTATTTGATCCTCTGGATTCCTAGGCGATTATGGAAGAGGGTAGCATGATGTTGGGGGGTAGAATGGCCTCTTTACCATAAACAAGGGTATACGGGGACACACCTAAAGCAGTCTTGGGGGTGACCCTATCAGCCCACAAAGCATTTGGTAATGATGAGTGCCAACTCCTCTGATTTTCTATCATAGTCTTTTTTAAAATCATAATCATATTCTTGTTTGTAGATTCAGCCAACCCATTTCCCTAAGGATAGTAATTTTACAGAGTAGTGTAATTTAATTCCCTTTTCATGAGCAAATGAAGTTAATTTAATCAAGGAAGATTAAGTAGCATTATAAAAAACTAAACAAATTGGAACTCCAAACCTGGTCATAATATGATCTTGCAGGAAATCCATAACCGCATCTTCATTTACTTTATGCAATGGAATGGCTTCAACCCAACGAGTGAAGTAGTCGGTTGCTGTCAGAATATATTTGTGTTGCAAAGAGGAATTTGGCTTTATGTCTCCAATGATGTCTATCCCCCACTGCTCAAAAGGTTTTGTTATCATAACAGGATTTAAAGGTCCTGCCACTTTAACCTATCTTCCACCACACCTTTGGAAAACGTCGCACTTTCTGACATGAGCATGTGCGTCTTTGAACAGTGTGGGCCAATAGTATCCGGCTCTGAGAATTTTATGAGCTGTAGTATCCCCAGAGAAATTTCCTCTAGCAGGCACATCATGTAAATCTATCATTACTCTTTTCACATCTTCTTTCTCTAAGCATCTAAGGAGAACTCCGTCATAATTCTTTCTGAATAATATTCCTTCAACAATTTGATAGGAGGCTGGTTTAAGACGTAATGATCTTCTTTGCTTAGAATTCCAGTGTTTCGGTAATAATCCCATCTGAAGGTAATGAATAAGGTCTCGATACCAGGAATATGGAGTTGTAAAAAGGGGAGGTCTCCATCATATGTAACTCAACTTCGTCTTCCTAGTCCTACTCTTCATTGTCTTTACTTTCAACTATCAGTCTGCACAATCCTTGCCCTTTGACTATAGAAGCTGGTTTGAATTCGAGGTCATACTCTAGTAGGGCTGTTACCTAGTTTCCTCTTCTTTCTCCTAACTCCTTCTGTATGAAAAGAGATCTCACAGCTGGGTGTGGAATGATTACCTTTGTTCGGTTCTTTAGTATGTATGGACTAAATTGTTTAACTACTTTGAACACTGCGTATGCTTGTTTATCCATAGCCGGGTAATTGAATTTGGCCCCTTCTAGACCAGTGCTCATAAATGATATGGTGAACTCTTCTCCCCCATCTTCCTTTTGAGTAAGCACAGCTGCTAGTGAATCATCAGATGCAAAAGTGTACAAAATAAAATCTTTCTCAAAATATGGACTTTTTAGGGAGGGTGCGTGTGCAACAACTGTTTTGGTTTTTCTAAACGCATTATTCTCTACATCAGTCCATTTGAATTGTACACTTTGCTTTACCATTTGTTGCAAAGGTCTAACAATTTGCGCGAAATCGAATACAAACCTCCACGCGAAGTTTATTATTCCCATAAATGACTGCATGCCCTTTTTATTATGGGGTAAGGGAATTCATTTGATGGATTTGATCCTTTCTAGTTCTATGGAGATCCCCTTCTTAGAAACTACGTGACCCAAAAACTTACCTTTTGTAACAGCAAACACACACTTCTTAGGGTTTAGTGAGATACCATATATTCTACAGCGTTTAAAAATCTGCTTTAGATGGAATGCGTGTTCCTCTCTTTTCTTTGAAAATATTGTGATGTCATCAAGGTATAATACAGTACTACATCCAACCAGAACATGGAAATCTATTTCCATAGCCCTTTGGAAAGTTTCCCCAGTGTTTATGAGTACAAAGGGCATTCTTTTGTAAGCAAAAGTTCCCCACCTGGTTCTAAACATCATTTTAAGTCTCTCTTCTTCAGCTACTAATACTTGATTGTAGCCTGAGAATCCATCTAATAAAGAGAATAGTTCAAAACCTGAAACTATTTGCAATATCTGCTACATAAGTGGAACAAGATAATTATCCTTATACAAGGCACGATTTAAGTCTCTAAAATCCACGCATAGCTGAATTTCTTTCTTACCGGAACCAGGTTTGAAACCCATTTCGAGTCTCTAACCTTGAAGATAATCCTAGCATCCAATAGTTTCTTGACTTTGCTCTGGATTAAAGGTTCTAATTTTGGATGCATTTTCCTCAAAGGCTGCTGATACGGCTTGATTCCAAATCTGATGGGGATAACATGCTGGATAATATTGGTGTCATATGTCTTCAGATCTTCATACGTCCAAGCAAAAATGTCTTTATATCATTTGAAAAGATTGATAAACTTATTCCTTTCATCTTGGGAACAAAATTTTCCCAAACTCACGTACTTGGGCTTCGTTTCAGTCCCCAAATTGATCAACTCGAACTGTAGAGACGAGCTATGAGTCTTCATATTCGCTAGTCTTCTAAAATTCTCGTTTAAATCAAACATTCGTTTTAAAGTCCTGACTCCTTTAGGAATGAAGTTATCGAATTTAAACTCGGCTTGATGTTCTTCATCATCAATAAGGGCCCCTTTGAAAGTCTCGTCATTTTTCAAGCATTCTATAATCTGTTGATCATCATCGAACACTCGTAGATTGGTTATCATGTCTATAACTGAAGGACTAAAAAGTAGTTCAACAGAGCACCGATTATTAGAAGGAAGGAGCCTTGCAGCTGAGGTGGCTAACAAGTCAGCTGCAGCATTCTTAAGTCTCAGAATTGATACAATGTTAAATGCCTCAAAATTTTTAAGTAAATCCCATACCTCACTTTGATAATCTTTTAAATGAGGAGAAATTCAATGTATTTGATTTCGTATTTGCTTTACAATTATTTCAGAGTCCCCAAACACCTTCAGATTTTTTACCTTAAATTCAATCGCTTTCCTTATTCCCTGCTTCATATTCAGCTGTGTTATTTGTACATTCAAACTCTAACTTACATGCAAGAAAATGTTTGTTTTTTTCAGGGTCAATCAGGACACAGCCAGCTCCTGACCCTTCTAAATTTTTAGAACCATCAAAGAAAAGTGTCCAAAAATCACTAAATACTGTGCGAGAATTAACATATACTTCTACTACTAAGTCTACTATTTTACAATCAATTTCATCAGCCTACGAAAACCGAAGGAGATCAAGCTAAGTGTCTGATGTATCACTGGCCTCTTCCACTTGATAGTTTCCTGGTTCGAGCTCAACAAAGTAGTTTCCAAAAATAGAATCCACTGGTTCATTTTTACCTTCGAACTGAGTAACATTGTGTTTCATGTGAGGCTCCCTCAAAACCTTAATTTGGTTTGGGATTCCTTTATATGGTAGCCACAGATGTGACCAATCTGAGGCAAAATATCCGTTCATCTTGGCCTACCAATCCTTGCTTAAAACAATCCCATAAGCTTCTGGTATGTCAACCACCACAATATCAATGAATTGGCACACCTTATCATTCGAAGACAGACGAATGAGGACATCCTCCATTTCCCCAATTACCTTCACACTTTTTCTATCCAACTGGATGACCCTCTAGGTGGATGGTTTAGGCTGCCCATTTATTCTCTTGCAGACCGATAGCGGCATGACGTTAACTGAGGCCCCTGAGTCCACTAGGCAATTATGCACGTTGTGGTTGAAAATTTCAAAGGTAACTGAGGCCCTCATTCTTGCTTTTAGGCTTACCTCCCATACTTTCTTCACTAATTTCTTCTTCCTGGGGCTAGTTGTTAGTAGGCAGCCTCTCCTCTGATACTTCAAGTGCTTTCAATAGATTTTATTTCTGCTGCGGCACATTGCACATTTCAAATAACGAGATGTTTGCCCTTACCTTTTTGATATCCTACACAATGTCATAATCCATATTATGTTCTGTGGGATTTGATTTAACATTATCTATTTTTTCTTCATTGGGCTTAGTAAACATGTTGATCTGTCTAGGATTTTGACCGGTGATGGCAAATTTCGGAATTTTATTAGTTGAGGAGTTGTTTTGAAGTTTCTTAACATTATTTTGAAGTCTTTTGATGTTCGGGAGCATAAGACTGTTTTCCTTAAGCAACCCCTAGCTTCTTGTTGCTACATTTGTTTCTAGGATGCTCTCGTTCCTCAAATCCTTTTCCTCAGTGGCATCGAACAAAGAAACATAGTCCCATAAAAACATGGTCTCATCCTCCTGCTTTTCCGTTGATGTACTGTTGTCTTTCGCTTCTTCATCTTTATCTTCTGTTAATTTAGAATCCAACAGCTGATTCATAACCAACGTCATCGAATTTATCCATTGAGGACAATTCGTTTCAGAATGGGGTTGTTGGTGAAAAGTGTAGAAGTTTTCCATTCCTACCTCCATTAAATTCATAGATGCAGGGCCATGCGGAGGGGGTTGGGGTTGAATGTTGTCCTCTCTTTTCTTGTAATAAGGTTTATAGAACTTATGGGATTCCTTGTCCTTTTCCAAGTCTATGATTCTCTTAGAGAGTTTCTGCATCATTTTTTCCATTCCCTCGAAATCTGACAATTGCTCCTCCTTAGGCTTAGTAAATAACAAAGCTTTTCCCCCAACATTTTTTTCTCCTGACCGTTCAGGATAATCCTCAATGCTTTCTTTTTCGGCCTCTACCTTCTCTGCTTCTTCATAAGTATCTGCTCACGTAGTTTTGGCCTTAATTTTGGCAAACATGGCTAACTCGGGTCCCAGAGCTGAGGTATAATATTCAATTAGGACCTTGTCTGAGGGTTTGTCAGTTTCCGAAAAATTCTTAAGATAGGCCGCGAATCTTTGGGTAAAACTATGCACCTTCTCTTTTGTTTCCTTCTTTAAAGAGCATAGTCCTTTCATGAGTGTTGCATGTGTCTTTTGGGTTGCATACTTACTTCTAGAAATCCTTTCAAAGGTATCCCAATCTCGGATAGAGTTTGTAGGCAAACCAAAATACCATGATGCTGCTGCGCCTTTAAGAGTGTGTGGGAAAAGTCTACAAACTACATCTTCATGCTCCCCAGCTCTTAATCATTCTATATCCAAATAAAAACTTTGTAAATGGTAATCAACTAGCATCTTCTCGTTTGGATCAAACTTAGGCAGCATCTTCTCAAAGGATGGAGGCAAGTCGTGCAATGGAGGCGTTAAGTTCAGAGGCGATCTGGCTTTCCAAGCAGGTGGAGGATTAGGTGGGTTGGGTGGTTGATTAGCATTTATGCCTGCCATGAGTCTAGGAGGAGAGTGAGCGGGTGAATGGATAGGAGTATGAACAGGTGAACCATAAGGTGTCTCTGGGCCCACTTGATTCAAAGGTTGAACCACTTCTTGTAAGGATGTTTCTACAAGTTCTTCCAAATCTCCAACCACCACTGAGTCTTCCAATATAGGATGGTCTCTCCTTTTATATTCTCTTCTGGGAAAATCAGGGATAATTGGTAATCCTCTAATATTCTTCACATATTCTCTAGTGTGTCTTCTCAGATCATTTATCACTTGGTTGTCCATAGCAAACAGATATTCCCTATTCTCCGAATGATTTGAATTGGGACAGAAACTACTTTCGAAATTATCACTGGTGGGGTTATTTCGAGGAAACGGGTTTCCTCGGCCAGCCATGCACTTGTGACCCTCCTTCTAGCACCAAAAATTGTTGAGGCCTAGAAAATCGTAGGCAACAACAACAAGGGATTCTCCCTACTCAACGTTCCCAACTAGCCCGTGACTGTTTGGTGTAGGGAATTAGTTCGGTTTGCGGTCCGGCTACCATAGGTCAAGTAACAAAAATAAGAGGTTTTACCGGTTGTGGCCTAGTCCACTGTATATATTTTTTGTATTTTTGACTTTAAGTATGATATGCAAGTGTCTATTTAACATGCAAATTGATAGAGAATGCAAGGAGTATTCACAATGTGATGCACAGGTTCTTACCTCTCATCTTAAACTCTCATGAATCTAAATCACACACACAACAAGAAAATTAAATCTAACTACCTATCTATCCCTAGAGAGAAAGATTGTCACTTATGAATGAGTAATGTATCTTGTGCATGCATTATAAAGAGAAATTTCAGATAGCTAATATTTCTTCCAAAACACATGAACAATTAAAGATATTTAGACAGCCAGATAGCTAATTGCTTATGAACAACATTCATTACTCATGGTGGTAATTTTCATAAAATGAACCAGAAATCATTCAGACAAGAACATAGGTCCTAAGAATTAGGATGATCTCACAGTTAATGAACATAAAGCTGAAAATGAAATAGTTCCTCTTCAACAAATCCATAGAATAACATTTGAACATCCCACCAAGATATCTCCAATAGGCAAACTATAATTCTTTATTGCAAAAGGAAATAGTTCTTCTTACAATAAATGCTCACTAATCTAACTGGGAAAAGTCCTTTTCTTCTCTAAATATCCTATATTTATACAAGAACAATCAAACTGTTGGGCTGCCCATTGATGACTCTTCAGCTTCCTCCAACCATTTAGTTTTCCAATTTTGTTTTCTTATCAGTGCTCATGATTCATGTAATACGTTAAATTTTGAATTAATATTAACGAGTACTTCATAGAACCAGGACAATTTAGTGACTGACGGGGTCCTTTCCCGAGTCTAGGCTTCTATCGTCACCGGTTCTTCCTTGTCTTTATTTGATTTAAGAAAACTTTGTTTGTCATTCTTGAGTCAACTCTCCTCAGCTTTATCCTTTAGTTATGTCTCCTTGCAGCAGTAATCTGAGGAATCTTCTGAGTCCATATGCAAAAATTTAACAATTAATTAGGACTGCATATTTTCAACCATACTAACAATGCTTTTGTTGCACAACCCTTAACCGAAAACAGAAACCACTGCCCCCAAATAAAGTTAAAAACTTACAAAATGGAGGGAAAAACCCTACCGGCAGCTTGAATCATTAAAAAATAAGGAGGATAGATTAAGGAACATCTGCAATGGAGGGCTTCAAATAGACAATGAGTTCCGTAGGATCACTAAACTTATCGGCGTTTGGAACACTAAATCATCGGGCGAAGGCTCCTCGTCGGCGACCAGGGCGACATAACTTCGGGAGGTTAGCGTAGTGCGCAGCTTTAATGGTGGAAGACGAAACAACTACGAGCTCCACGGTCAATAAAAACATATCGGCAAAACCAAACAAAACATCGATAGGTGGAGCGACTACAAAACGGATGCTTAGTTTACTCGAGAGCCGCAATGGCGGAAGGCAATCAAACTGCCACCCTCGATAAAATTTATAAAACCTTTCGACAATGCAAAACAAGTCAAAATAATAACAACATGACATCGGAGAAGTCCAAACTAGCCAGTACATCTTCCACAATGAAGGCTCCATAAGGAAAGATGGCTTCGAAGCGTTGTTTAAATGGCCTCTGAAAAATTAAAAATTAAACGTCAAGTTCCAACAGATCTTTGGCCGGGTAGCAGTGAAAAGCTTGTTTTACCTCCAAAACACCGATGAAAATAGCGAAAAAGACTTCCGATATAAAAGAAAGAGATCACCAATCAAATAGGAAAAATCAAAAAGTTTATGACATAAGCAATTTTCCAAAGAGCACGAAAACAGTTGTCCTCAAAACAATCCTACTTGCAGCAGTGAGAAAACAAACGGAATTCATGAATCCAAACAAGATTAGGCAATATAAAATAACAGGAGGGTCCAAAATTTTGAAAACTTGGGAAAATAGTTGCAGCTGCAACGAGTCCTTAAAGAGATTTTTTTAACGATATATCATGCGCGTCAAATGGAGGTAGTGTGCTAAAGTCACGACCCCGGGAAATTGATGTACCAAGTTACCCAACGGGGCCCACATTAAGGCGTTTCACTTCCTAGGGTTAGGTTTTTGGATGTGTAGGGTTTCCATTATTTCTCAATAATATATAGGCCTTCGAGCCTCATTGTAACACAGAGTTCAGAGGCATGTAGCCACCACATCTCTTCTCAGAGATAAGCTACCAGCACTCTAGCCAGTTTATTTCCATTCTGTATGTAAACAAGTTTCAGTTATTGATTAATGAAATGAAGTGTTATTTGCGTTTCATATTTGTTTCTATGGTTATTTGTTTATTTTGTTGCGTTCCTGCATAAATCTGGATCACCTTGTGCGTTTGCAGTGAATCAGAAACAAACAGAAAACATAGACTTTCCGAGTAAGATCACGAGATCTAACCCCACAAGTGTGGATTTATTTTTGTTTTGTTTTTCAGTTTGTGGTTTGATTTGTAGGAAAAAGAAGCAAGCACGGAAACCAAGGGAGTAGAGTAAATAAAAAAAACCCTTCCTCATTCCATTCTTTTATGTACATTTTAAACTTAGTTCACTTGGTCCAAAGTTTTTTTATTCTTTAATAGGTCTTGAGTTCAAGTCTTATTAAATTACCTTTTAATAGTGGATGCAATTTCTATTTTTAGGTTACTTTATTGTGAAAGTGCATCTCACTTGAAATAAAATAAAATAAAAAGTGAGTCACTTAAATTTTTTATTGCCGCACTATTTAAAGTATGATTATTGTAAAAGTGAACATCACTTATTTTACAAAAGTGATTCACTTAAAAGCAACTTTATTATAAGTTATTCTCAAATGTTCATTTTGGGAAGAAGGGGGTTCTTGTTTTTAGTCGATATCTGCCATGTCATTATTGGGGACATCTTCAACATTTTACTTGATCAAGCATAACTTCATCATTCGGAATCAGTTTTCAGTGCCGTTTTTTTTAAACAACCTCATTTTTCAATCTCTTTGCATCCAGATAGTTAGTTTTTTTTTCATCCATTATTTTATAGTATGGACAACCCTTATGATATTATACTTACCATTTCTAACTATTTCTCATGGAAATCTCGTATGGAAGATATTCTACAAAGTAGGGGACTTTTCATAATTACCGCAGGGAAAGAAATAGAACCCACTGATGATGATAAGAAAATAAAATGGGAAAATAGATGTGATGAAGCTCATGGATTGATTGGGATGTTAATCTATACTTATTTGCGATTCCACATATCTAGAATTGATGAACTTGATAAAGCTTGGGAAAAGTTGGAATCTGCGTTTGGTAAACACAATGAAATTCGAGGTCATCAACTTGAGAATGAGTTGATTTCTTTGAAACCAAGTTATTTTTCATGCATTAAAGACTATTTATCTAAGTATAAAACTCTTAGAATCTTATGTGAAGAATGCAAGATTAAGAAAGAAGACAAAAAATGTATTTATCATATCCTTTCCAAACTTGGACCTGCATATTCTATTTTTGTATCTACATTTTACTCCATGAAAGAATCCTTGACTGCAGCTAGCTATCAAGAGCCTAGTCTTGAATCCTTTTTTGATTCCTTAATCAGAGAGAAATATAAGCTCATTCATCTTGGAATAATTAACAATGCAGATACATCTGGGAAATCCTTATTATCCCAACAGAAAGAAAATTTCAAGCCTCCCAAGAAACAAAATTTTCGCAATAATAAGCCAAAAAAGGGTCCCAAACACTCTTAGTCAGCTCCTTCTTTAAAAAATGACAAAGGATCCAAGCCAAAAGGAATGAATA
This sequence comes from Pseudotsuga menziesii, assembly GCA_001517045.1. NCBI lineage: Eukaryota > Viridiplantae > Streptophyta > Pinopsida > Pinales > Pinaceae > Pseudotsuga > Pseudotsuga menziesii. Next base: position 210,846 of record LPNX010560448.1, read on the forward strand.
CTGAGCATCATTGCAATTTTTGTGGGAAATATAATCATGATGAATCTAAGCGTTTCAAGAAGATGGAAGCCTTGGAAGCAGCAATGAAGAAGCACCAAATCAGCCTAGATTCATCTTTAGAATCCACCTCTCATGGACATGCACTTTGTGCTTCTTACTCTTATGTTGCATCTTCTTATTCTACTTCAAATGAATGGCTCATTGATTCTGGAGCATCTTATCATATGGATAAGGATCAAGCCATCTTCTCTACTATGCATGAATGTAACACTAAACAAATATTTGTTGGTGATGATAGTTCTCTAAGTGTTGTAGGATCTGGAACAGTTCCAGTAGAAAATAGTCATTTTAGTGATGTACTATGTGTTCCAAGAATTTCCTGCAATTTGTTGTTAGTCTATCAAATCACTCATTTTGGTGAAGGCAAAGTTGTAACGTTTACACCTCACCAAGTTGTAATTAAGGATTTTAAAGATCCTCAGCATGTCCTAGCTACCAGAATTGTTGATGATATTACTAGGTTGTACAAATTTAACAACTTTGGGTCATCAACTTTTCCTTCAGTTTTTATTGCTCATAGTGATAACTTGAGAAAACTTTGGCATGAGTGATTTGGTCACTTAAACTATCGCTCATTGCAACAACTTGCAAAGACAATATGGTGATCGGTATTTCAATGGTATCTTGCAAGGATGGTGTTTGTTCTAGTTTTGTACTCGAAAAACATCATCGAGACAGTTTTGACAAACGTGCCTCTTGGCATGCCTCGGTTCCCTTGGAGCTTGTGCATAGTGACTTGTGTGGTCCTCTTCCATCTGCTTCATTTTTTGGTTTCAAATATTTCTTAAATTTCATTAATGACTACTCTAGATGCACTTGGGTTTACTTCCTAAAACTTAAGAGCGAAGTATTTAACATGTTCTTGTCCTACAAGGCCCTTGTTGAAAAACAATCTGGTCATCAAACTATTAAGTTAAGATCTGAAAATGGAGGAGAATATGTTAACAAAAACTTCACTACTTTATGAAATGAACAAGGAATCCAACAACAACACACTGTTCCATATACACCACAACAAAATGGTGTAGCTGAATGGAAGAACTGAACTTTCAAAGAAATGGCTAATTGTATGATCCAATCTAAGGGACTAAGTCTTCAATATTGGGTTGAGGCCATAAATTGTGCAAATTACATAGTAATCACACACCCACTAAATTTTTACAAGGTATAGCAACGAAAGAATCATGGAATAAAATTAAACCAAACGTAAGTCCCTTGTATGTGTTTGGTAGTGAAGGATGGGCTCACATTCCGAATGAAAAATGAAAAGCATTGCAGCCTAAAAGTGAAAAGTGCATATTTGTTGGATAATATGAAGATGTAAAAGGTTATATCATTATTTATCCATATTCTCATGATATAACCATTAGAAGAGATGTTAAATTTGATGAAAATCTCTTAGCATGCGAGCCTAACTTGGAGGGTGTTCCATCTTTTTCCTCCGAGCCTGATTCGGCAATTGTGCCTTCTTCTACTTCCAACTTCCTTGACAGGTTTCCAACTCCAGTTTCTAATGATGACAGTGAGGATGAAAATCCACATCCACCTGCTCATGTTCCTCCAGTTGCACCAACACAAGTTCTTCCTCAATAAGTCCATCCAACATGTGAAGTAGTTGGTGATCTTGTCGATGATCCTAGAGATCAACGCTGTACACATTCTCAGTTTCAGCGAGCCTCTTCTCTTTTTGATCAAGTTTTCAAGAATCATGATACAGAAAATTTTGTAGAAGCTTCAGGAAATCCATATTGGGATGCAGCTATGGATGAAGAATATCGTTCCTTAATGGCGAACGATACTTGGGATCTTGTTCCTCTTCCAAAAGGAAGAAAACTTGTTAGTTTTAAATGGGTCTATAGAACTAAGTATGCATCAGATGGAAGTGTTGAAAAACTTAAGGAAAGGTTAGTTGCCAAATTTTTTTCCCAAGTTGAAGGGTTTGAGTACAATGAAACCTTTGCTCCTGTCTCAAAAATGAACTCCATCTGCCTTGTTCTTTCCCTTCCAGCCTTACATAACTGGGAAGTCCATCAAATGGATGTCAAGTATTCCTTATTATATGGTGATTTATAGAATGAAATTTACATGGAACAACCTTTTGGATATATTTCGAACAACTCTAGCCTTGTCTGTTTCCTTAAAAAATCCTTATATGGCCTTAAGCAAGATCCTAGAGCTTGGTATGCCAAAATGGATAGCTTTCTCCTTGACACTGGTTTTTCTAAATGCCATTCTAACCCCAATGTCTATACCAAGAAAATAAGAAACCATCTCATCATGCTTGTTCTTTATGTTGATGATCATATCCTTACTGGTAGTGACCCTAAACTTTTAACCCATGTGAAATCCAATCTTAAGAAAAAATTTGAAATGTCAAACTTAGGACATGTGCATTATTTTTTTGGTCTCCAAGTCTTGCAGATCAAAGAAGGAATCTTTCTTTCCCAGTCTAAGTGTGATTGTGACCTTCTTCATCACTTTCACATGGAATACTGTAAACCAACTCCTTCTCCCTTCCAGTCTGGATTCAAACTTTCTGCCACTTGTACTTCCCCTGAAGTAGATGCCACCTTGTATCGTCATCTTGTTGGTAGTCTCTTATACTTTACTCATTCTCGTCCTAAACTTTTCTTTTCCATTGGTCGTGTTTCCCATTATATGCAAACAGCTCATGAAAGTCACTGGAAAGCAGCAAAAAGAATACTTCAATGTATTCAAGGTACAATTCAGTTTGGGATTCATTACAGTACAGGGGGGAAACATTTGTTGGTTGGTTTCATTGATTCAGATTGGGCCAACAATCCTGATGATTGAAAGTCTACTACAGGTTATTCTTTTAGTTTGGGATCTGGACCTATCACTTGGGCTTGTAAGAAACAAGAAGCTCTTTCACTTTCTTCAACAGAAGCAAAATATCGAGCCATAGCTAATGCTAGTTAGGAAGATTTGTGGCTTCGACAGATCCTTTCAGAGTTTGGATTTGAGCAGCAGCAACCTACTCCACTTTGGTGCGACAATCAAAGTGCCATTAAGCTTTCCAAAGATCTTGTTCTACATCAATGTAGCAAACACATTGAGCTACACATGCGCTTCATGAGAAATCTTGTTCATGATCGTGTTCTTGAAGTGCTCTATTTCCCTACAAATGATCAAGTTGCAGACATCTTCACCAAGTCTCTTATAGAAGTGAAGTTTTCTAAACTTCAATATATGGTAGAAGTTCAAGAATGTGTCATTAAGGGGGGATAGGCTCTAATTCCTCCTTCCTTCTCTTGGTAGTGTCACTTTTGTAAATCCTTCAATCCTATCCCAAGTTGTTCTTAAGGAGGAATGTTTGCATATTTAGACACTTAGGAGTTAGTTAAGATCAACTTATCTAATATATCTGTTAGGTAAAGCGTGTTTCTTGAGTATGCATTTGTAAATATTCTAATCCGACGATCATTATATGTTCTATACATAGATTGATCCGACGATTCAACTTCTCTTACATCATACCTACCCTTGATATGTGGCTTAACACCCGATTGGTCCATGATCCCTATTTAAAGAGCATGGAGGGTCCTTAGCTAGTTCATGAATTATGAGAGCTCATTTGTAAATTTCTTTCTTTTGCATAATAAATTGCTCCAAGTAGCTATTTGTCTAGGGCCATGGAATATTTCCCTCTCGAGAGTTTTAACCACGTCAAAATATCTGTGTGTTGATCTGTGATTTATATGTGTGAGTGGCTTCTCTTGGTGTTCGGTATTTTGGGAGTACCATGTGTACGCGAACACCATTTCCACTCCAGAATGGGTAAAGGCTGCAGCAATCCTGAAGGATGCTGATGCTCAGCTTTATCCAACTGACATTCCTGACATTTTGCAATAAACATTGCAATGTCGGCCTTTAAATTAGGCCATAAAAAGTGTCTCTTGACGACGGATATCATCTTTTGATATCCTGGGTGCCCAATGAAATTTTTTGAGGATGCTAGACTGAATGTACCCTCCTTCTAGAACATACAATATATCCTTGGACCATAGCAGTTTGGACTCGTCTACCTTGTTCTTCTTGTTTTTTAAACAACCTATCCTCTTGGGATTTCTTGAGAATTTCTACATAGAAAGGGTCAACTCTGTTTTCCATTCTAATCCTCTCATGCAAGTTTGCATCGGTTTGACTCAAAGTCACCTCATATATCATATGATTTTGTCATCTCAAAGCATCGGAAACCTTGTTCTCTTTTCCCTTTATATGCTTTAGCTCGAAATGGTACTCACTAAGGAAAGCAAACCATCTGGCTTTCCTCACATTCAGATCTGGTTGATCGAATAAATAATTCAAACTCATATTGTCTATCTTTAGAAGGAACTTCCTTCCCATGAGGTATTTCTTCCACATCTTCAAAGCGTGGATGATGGTTGCTAACTCAACATCGTGCATGGGCTAGTTTTGCTCATGCTCTTTTAACTTATGTCATTCATAATAGATCATGTGTCGTTCTCCAAGAGGACTCCTCCAAGTCCTTCCTTGCTTGCATCCGTGCAAACAACGAAGTCCCCATTGAGATCCATAATTGGTAGTATAAATGCGGTCATCAAAAGCTGTTTAAGCTTTTGAAAACTTAATTCTCACTGAGCAGTCCATAAAAACTTATTTGCTTTCTTCTACAAAGCGGTCATAGGGCAAGCGATTCTCAAGAAGTTCTCAATGAACTTTTGATAATATCTGGCTAATCCAAAGAAGGACCTAATGTCAGTGACACTAGTAGGGGCAGGCCCCTCCTTTATGGCTTGAATATTTTCCTGGTTCACAGCTATCCCCGTCTCAGAGATAATGTGACCTAAGTACTGTATCTATGGTTTGTAAAACTCACATTTACTAAACTTAGCGTAAAGATGGTGTTCTCGCAACACTCGTAGTACTATGCGAAGGTGTTCTTGATGTTCCTGTTTATTATTGGAATACACTAGGATGTCGTCTATAAAGACCAGAACAAACTTATCCATATATTTACTAAATATGTTGTTCATCATACACATAAATTTTGTGGGTGCATTGGTCAACCCGAACGGCATCACTACAAGCTCATAGTGCCTGTACCTTGTACAAAAAGAGGTTTTGTGAATATCCTCGTCGTGAATCCATACCTGATGGTACCTAGATCATAGGTCAATCTTTGAAAATATTTTGGCTCTTCCCACTTGATAGAAAAAGTCATCGATCCTAGGGAGTGGATAATGATTCTTGATAGTCATTGTGTTCAATTGATGGGAATCGATGGGCATCTGCATCGTACCGTCTTTCTTCTTTACAAACAGTATGGGTGCTCCCCAAGGGGACACATTGGGTCAGATATACCATTTCTCTATTAACTCCTACAAGTGTAGTTTGATTTCCACCAATTCTGGTGCACTCATGCGATAAGGGGCTTTGGAAGCCGAAATTGATCCTGGGGTCAGTTCGATGGAAAAATATGGGTCTTGTTTCAGAGATAATATTGGAATTTTCTCAGGAAACACATCCTTGAATTTTTCAAGAATGGGGAAGTCTTCTATACGTTGTTCTCTTTCAGAATCTATGTCTTGGATGTTTACTGCAAACAACTTGCAGCCCTTCCTAATGTATTTCTTCACTTGTAAGGCAGATATTGGTCTTAAGGAAACTTTCTTTGGAATGCCTTGAACCTTTACTTTGTTCCCTGGCTCTCAGTACAAAATATTGACTTGTGTAAGAAATTGAGCACGGCATGCTGTTGTTCCAACCAGTCCATACCAATAAGTATATCGTACGATCTTAAGGGTAGGATGTTCAGGTTTACCTTTGTAGGAAAACCATTCATGTTTACTTAACTATTTTCAAAACTTTCTGTTTCATACCTATGGCTAACTGTACCAGCCAAGTTTTATCATGCTTTACTTTGCCTAGTTTGCATACATCAACAATTTTAGGCGAAACATAGCTCCGATAAGCACCTGGATCAATAAGTATTGAAATAGAAGAGTTCAAGATATTACCTTCTATCTCAACCATTGTAGCTTGATGGTCTGCCTGTCGTCCATCATATGTTGCATAAATCCGTGTTGTTTCGGCTATGTCCTCAACGGTCGGTTCTTCTTGTAAGTTATGCAAGATCCCATTGGTATTGTTCTTACAATCTTGATCATAATGAGGCCTACTGCATTTCCAACACTTTATCTATAGCGGGGTAGCATCGGCTCCACTTGCTACTAGCTTGTTACAATTAAGAGCTGGTACATATTACTTGGTACCAGATTTGTTGAAGTTCTTGTTTGCTGGAAAGATTTTATTCTGATTTCTGTATGGTTGTGGGTTAAACCTAGGTTTGTAGTTATCAGAAAATTTCTTAGACTTATCTCTGTTTCGGTTCATGTTCTCTTACGGTAACTCCCCATGCTCATAGCAGAGCCTAGCCTTGTATAGCGTGGTATCCAAATTTTTTTGCATGTCGAATTCAATCCTTTCCCGAAATTTGGGAGGAAGACATCCTAAAAACTGCTGGATTTTCACATTTTCATCCTTAATGTATGGTATGTAATGTAACAGATCTAAAAATTTGTTAATAAAATCGTCCATATTCATGGACCCCATACATAGTTCATGAAATTCGCTCAACTTTCGGTCAAAGAGCGTTTTCGACATATATTTCTCTTGGAATATTTTTCGAAAGTTATCCTAGCATATTTATCTTAGCTCATCTTTCTTGGTATGTTTTAAATCTCTCCACCACCTTGCTGCCTTACCATTCAAGTTATAGATCACAACCTGGGCCTTTATCTCACTTGAGTAGTTATGCACTTGGAAATATTTTGTCATGCCCAACAACCACTCTTCAACATTATCCCTAGTGTTCACTTCACCTTCGTAGGTCAGGGGTCTTATTTTCCTAAATTTATCCTTAAGACTCTCATCGCTCCTTTGCTTATTTCTGCGTGGAGAAAGAAAGTCATTACTAGAAGGACTATGATGGTATCCTTTGGTTTCTTCAGGGGTATATTCCTCTTTTCCTTCTTCTCTTGGGTTGTTCACACGTTTATGATAAGGTTCTCTTTTGGATCTGTTTGTGGATTGAGTAGGTTTACCTTGTGGGAAGGCCTCCCATAGAATTTCTCAATAATTCTTCATCTATGGCTCGATGTTCTTTCCTTTCGTTCAAACTAGATCTTCTCCAAAACTTTTCAATTTTTCTTGAAGACTATGTATGGTCTTCAAAATATTAGAATTTAATTCTACCACCAGCTCTGCTTCCGGGGTGGGGGTGTTCATCTTTCCATGTCGGTTGTTATCCTCTTCCATATTCATGATAAGAATTGTTCCTTGTTGTAGGCACAACAGATCCCATGTTTTCAATAAAACATGGGAACCCCGGTTTTACATGCAAGGTAATTTTTCTGAATTCCTTAAATCATTTTGAGGCCCCTATTATATTTGTCGTGATTTCTTTGTTTTCTAACTTAGCCAAATTTCTGAAATCTATGCATGATTTGTGTGTGTTTGATGAGTTGTAGGAGACCATTTTCAATGAAATTGTTTCACCTCACAACCTACATCCCGCAAATGCGGAATGCGGAATACAGAAAGGTTTTTTGATGCGTGTGATTTGTGATCCCACAACCCACATCCAACAAATTTCGGGTTGCGGGGTGCTGAGAGATTTTTTTTTTATTCTTTTGTTGCATGTTCCCACATCCAACAAATTGCGGGTTGCAGGGTGCGGAAAGATGTTTATTTTTATGCTTTTGTTTCAACTCATAACCCGCAATTTGTGGGATGCGGATTGCGGAAAGGTTTGAATAAAATATTGATATTTTGTGATCCCGCATCCCGTAATCCGCATTTGTGGAATAACGGTTGGAGAAAGTAGTTTGATTTATGATTATGTTTTGTGTTTCAACAACCCGCAAATTGCAGATTGCGAGAAAGATGCATCTTGCAAGCTTAAATCTCTGTTGTGGATTCGTCTTGATCTGATGGTTGGGATTGTCTTGTAAATATTTAGCTTTGTTTTTCCTTTATAGGTTTAAAAGGGTGATTTCATGGCTTTATTTATTCAATCCTTCACTTTTGCGTTGCTTGCTCTTTGGCCTAACTTTCATTATATAAGGATTTGGAAATTTCGATATCTCTGTCGTCGGCATCTTTTATCCCTTTAGTTGATGAGAATCTTTTGTTTAGTCTTACTTGAGCTTGTTTGAGCTAATTATATCACTCGGTTTGGCTTAGTAGATTAATATGATGTTTTGGCAATTTTATGAAGTTTCGATTTTCATTTGTTGGTTGATCAATATCAATTATTCAACCTGGTAATTTTGATTCATGAAACAATGGACATTGGAGAATAAAACCATGCATTCAAATTAAGAGTTTGAAAGATCTATTACTAAGCCTATCCTATTATTTTTTCTACATTATTAAAAAGTGTCGAATAAAGAAAGATCAAATAAGTATCTTTTCAATTAATAAACTTTATTTCTTATATTTATACAAAATAAATAAACCTTTTAATTTTTTTATTTTTATTTTATATAAATATAATGTATAAATAAAGTTCTTTGATCTTTTTAATATTTAACTAGAATATTAGGTATAATTGACACTTTATTCTAATTCTATCATATTTGCAAAAATACCAAATATAATTGACACATCCTTGAATTCTTCAAAAATTGGGAAGTCTTCTATGCGTTGTTCTCTTTCATAATCTATGTCTCAGATGTTTACTGCAAACAACTTGCATCCCTTCCTAACGTATTTCTTTGCTTGTAAGGTAGATATTGGTCTTAAGGAAACTTTCTTTGGAATGCCTTGAACCTTTACTTGGTTCCCTTGGCTATCAGTACACAAGATTGACTTGTGTAAGAAATCAAGCATGGTATGCTGTTGTTTCAACCAGTCCAAGTAACTCCTCATGTCCTCCATCTCTTGATAGCAAGCTCACAAGCAAAGGCGAGCTTGGGAAGAACACCAAGTGTTCTAAGGGCCAAAGATATGCAGACTCAAGTACAAGCAATCTACGGCAACAATGGCCTATAGTTTTCTCGCTTTTCAATTCCTCCTTCTTCAATGTATTCTAAGGGTTCCTTATATAGTGATTCAATGGGGTAATGGAAGGTCAAATCCGAGCGATCTCAAGGCATATGGAAGACTCAGGGACAAGTGAATCAGCTCCACATCAAGGAAAACTCCAAAAATATTTGGCCTTTTGTATGCATCCCGATGTACACGGGTTTAAGGGTTATATCCGCGTATATACAGGAGAAATGGTTTAAAAGTCATGTATGGAAAATAATGAGTGTTTTTAGGCATGGTATTGGAAACACCAAAGGTACAAAAATAGTCCATGGGGTCCAAACAGTCTGTAGAGGGATAAGGAAGGCCATAAATGTGTGATCTACCATGTGTGGTAAAATCGGTTGTAATAGATGCCCCCTAATTCTAATCAACAGTTTGAGAATCGAGATCAAAGGTCAAAATCAAAGCAGAAACCAAGTATTGATTTTAGCTTTTGATCCATGTGAAAAGAATTGGTTGGTTGGCAGTTGTTTTTGGCTAAAAGAAGCAATATGCATATGGTAGAACGACATTCAAAAAGTAATGAGATTCTATTATGAGAAAAATTTGCTCACAATAATGACCAAAAGGTATGTGGCCTATAATTATGTAGAAATGAACAGTTGGACATCTCAAGCATATTTTTATCGATTTCTATATTAATTTGAGAATGAAAATCCATGTTTGCTTGTGCTATTTCCATATCAATAAGAATGTAGGAGCATCCCTTCATAAAAGAGTTTAAAATTTAAACAACCGATCAAGCACGATGTATCACTAATCAAACGTACTATTGTCTAAAATATAAACATCCAAGATTTGATTAGAGAAATAGAACTAGTGAATTAGATAAAGGAGACAATATGCATCTAATAGAATGACATACAAAAAGTAATGAGATTCTACTATGAGAAAAGGTTTCTCACAATAATGACTAGATGTTATGTGGCCTATAATGATGCAGACATGAATAGTTAGACAGCTCAAGCAACTTTTTTATCTATTGCTGTATATAGTTGAGAATCAAAATCCCTATTTTCTTATGGTATATCCATATCAATAAAAATGCAAGAGAAGCCCTTCATAGAAGCAATTAAGCCACCGATTAAGCATGTTGTATCACTAATCAAACATATTACTCTTTAAAATATAAATATCCAAGCTTTGAGTAGAGAAATAGAACAATCAAATTATATAAAGGAGAACAAGTGAATTATATAAAGGAGAACAAGGGCCAACTTTCAAACAAGCTTTCAAGAATATTATGCATGATTGGAATTGCTCCAGTTCTGATTCTCAAGCAAGTTTTAGATGAAGACATATTGAAGGAGAAACTCATTCCAGGCCTTGTAATATTCATAAAGAAAAGGAAAAAGTGCAACACGAATACTTGTATTTCCAACTGAGGATCACTAGAATAAAGAATGTCCTCAGAATGATGCAAGTTTAAGGAAACACTAGTAATTTTAAAGGGAAATGAGTGTACTTGATAGAGTATCAAATCTTCCTGAGCTGTCAAGATAATGAACTACTAAAATAAAAGGTATATATAATGAGGACAAACCAAATGATGTGTTTTTCATGATTGATCAACAAGGGTAACCTACACAGAAAATAGAATAGAGGGATCTAAACAACTATGGGAATTACAATCCTGAGTCCGAAGGAAAATTTTAGGGGCAAAATTAATCCCATACACTAATTTTGGAGGTGTTTTTCCAAAAAAACATTTTTTTGGTTTCCATTTTTTTCTAAAATGATTCACCCCAATTCGATAAGATAAATATTTTTTACTCTAAACATTGCAAAATTTTTCTAGAAACTTTGGGGTGTTGCTAGTGACCCTGAGATGGTTCAGTGCACCAAAATACATATATTATCTTCATTCATGGAATCCATGTTCTAGTTAGCTAGGATTTTCTAGCACCAAAATTTGTCTGACTTGAGCCAACTTGACCTGGATCCTGGGCTAAGGATATGGATAATATTAAAAGAGGTTTGAATCTAGAACTAGTCATTGATGATTTTCCCACAATTACATGTTATTGAAGTACCTAAACATATTGGTATAAAGAATACATGTGCTATTAGAAGATGTGGTTACTTGGTGTGCTGAAGCTACAATGGAATTGGAAGACAAAGATACAATGGTTACTTGTTGTTCATTAAAGCACCTATTTTTTATTATCAGGTATTTTCTGATCAATTATTCTTATCCCATCCTATTTGTATTTCATGTTTATTTTATTATAAGTATTAACATATATTTTTATTTATTGGTAGGTTATAATCTTGGTTAAAGATAAAACCTTGATTTTATACATAACAAATACTACCGTGGCATATTTAATATACCATGGTTCTAAGATTAATGCTTAGGAAAATGGGAAAGCAATTTTTTAAGGCTTAACCTATGGTTATACGATACATACAATACTTGTGCATTGGGGATTGACTTTGGGTTAGCATATATATTTCATGGGCTAAACATTATACTATACCTTGTATTAAGCATCGGGGTGGCGAGTTATAACATATGGTTGGAACTTTATTCGATGGGTTTTAAGACTTTCATGGAAATGAAGACCAATGATAATGAAATGATTTTAAACTATGGAGATGTGGTTTTTGGGTTGATAATGGACATGAGGCTGGCGCCATTAATGCGTCTCGGGGTTTGGGGCAGCCCAAGCTTAGGTCTTGGCTCCACGAATGACTTGGTCATTTTTCTTGGCTTGTTGATGGTTTGGTCTTGGCTTTGTGCAGTGGATGGAGGTGACTCCCTGGTTAATGAAGGTATGCTTCGTTGGTTTCATGACAGTGTTTTATGTTTGTTTTGTGCCTCATTCAATTTCATACTTCTCATCCCTCGTCGTTTTGGTGGTTGCAGGAGACATGGTTGGCGAGGAGTGGGATGGATCAGAGCTTCGCTATCAGTTCAAGGATGATGTCATAAGGTGCACGGTAAGCCTTTTAGACAAGCCTATGCTTGTCACCTCTCGACCTTATGGGTAGGACTGGGTTATATCATGTTGTTGGTTGGAGTTTTACTGTAGGATTTTGATTCACCTTCGGGCGTGTGTTTACAAGGTTTGGGTTTGTAAAATAATGGTGTTTTTAGCAATGAATGGGGAACCTTGGGAATTTTAATAGACTCTACGTTTTGTTTATGGAAAATGTGTTTTGGTTTGGGGATTTAAGCCTGTGTAGCACCATTCATTAGAGGAAATTTGGGGTCTAAAATGGGCCTTATAAGAAAACACTCCAACAATAAATTTTGTGAGTTGGAATTCAGGAACCAATAGAATTTCAATAAAATGAGTCAACCATAATGGTTGAATTGACATATTTGTCAAAAAAGAAAACTACTTTTTTTGTTCGTATTTTCGACATATCTCCCTATCTTTTTACTCAAATTCTAAGTGGGAGAGATCGTTGGATGTAGAATTTAATTCCATGTCTAATGAGTACCCACACTACATACTTTTGATGGACTTTGCTACCCCAAAAATAAGAAATACCTGAAAAATGTGATGATGACATCATCATCACATTTTTTCAAGTATTTCTTATTTTTGGGGTAGTGGGGTCCGTAAAAATTATGCAGTGTGAGTACTCATTGGATTTAGAATTAAATTCTGCATCCAAAATTCTCTCCCTCTTGCAGTTTGAGTAAATCCACAGGGAGATATGTCGAAAATATGAACAAAAAAGTAGTTTTTTTCATTCTTCCTCCAAAATTAATAACTATTATTTTATTATTTTAACGACTATTTTATTATTTTCCTTAGGAGGCCCATTTTAGACCTCAAATTTCCTCTAATGGCTTGCAATGGTTCCATAGCCCTTAGAACGACTGTGTAAACTTCAATTGAAAACTTTAATGGTTACTGTGTAAATAAATCTATCATTTATTTTTTATATTGCGTTGTTATTTTTAAATCTTTGATTTATGTGGCATTCGCCTTCGTGGATGGTCTGTGTGTAAATTATTATATTTATTTCTTAGATGTAATATTTGACATTGTATGTATTGAGGCCATGTTGTGTATGGCATGAACACTCCCCATGGTCCTGCGATAGCTTGTATGGTTGCAAATCTTTATTTTTTCATTTATTAGTATGCAATGTGGAATGTCAAAGAGCCATGGGTGTAAAATCGCGATGGCTATCATTGTTGTAGGTTGACTTATTAACAGGCATACGATATCTCAAGGTTTACTTTTAAGGGACTGTGTATTTAGTTAATGTGTTCGCGGTCTCACGACCTTGCTCTAGCGTGTTTAACTTGTTAATGTAGCCCGCATACACTCTGCATATAGCGTGGCCTTGATAATTGTAGAACGACTCTACAGGATTCAAATCCTAGTCGTTGTTGATTTAATGAGTATGTAAATAAAATGGATGGTTTCAAATTGGGGATTTAGGTGCCCACAGGATTCGATTCCTTCCATCTCTTGTAATTACTATGGACTGTTTAAAGATTACGATGAGGTTTATATCAAATAAATGTTTCCTGTACATAAATGTAATTACATGGTTTTAATTGTTATATGGAACAAATGCATGGTTAATTAAATGATTAATTAGTATACATGTTTAAGGTAGATTCTATTATGGCCTGTGATTTGGGTTTGGATACTTACAGGGGTCGATACTATGACCTCTGTGCAACTTAAGGGTTTTAATTTAATTATTGAAATGTTACTTGGTTACTTGTTATGTGATGACCATGAGTAATATTAGATGGAGCTTAAATGATTTATGCATACGATTCGGATAATGTTTATTTAATGGAAAACAGTTTGTTACTTAATGTATATATTTAATGACACATACCTTGAAAGGTATTCACTGGTTTGTACCTTGGATTTAGTATAGAATGTTTATAAATTGTTCTTTAGATATAATTATTATTGGGTAGATTAGATGTGTATTCTATTCCAGAATGGTTAATGCATATTTATCAATAGTGTTCTGGTTAGTTTACTTGTAAATTTTAAATAGGTAATGCAAACCTAGGTTTTAAATGAAACCCTAGATCTGAGCTAGTATTTATTTAACATGGCTCTACTGACAAATGGAATATGTCAGTAGAGTAAAATAAGCTAAAGAGTAGCCATAGAATATACTTGAAATAAAACCTAGCTTGCAATAAAACACAGTTTAAATAGTAAGATACTACAAAAGTAAACTTAAATGAATAAACTCTGGTAAGTTAAACATATGAAATAAATTGCAACCTAGGGTTATACTTTAAAGATGTAAAACTTAGAAGATTTAAACAAAGAAACAAATACATGGGCTTAGGAGATATAATATGAACCTTTACCTATTTCAGCCAATATTTTATGTTAGAAAATGAAACAGGAAGAATAGGATATCATACCTGTAATTTTTGAAGATCCTTTAATGGTTGAACCTACACATTGAAATAACCAGCATTAACAATTCATAGGAAAATCTGAACTTTGTATTATATAACCGAATCATTTGGGAACTACCACATTCCACCCAACCATGACCCAGAACCGTTCCTGGTTTCAATCTGGATCCCCCCGAGCTGGATTATGACATGCAAGTAGCTTAGAGCTCCTAAGGCAGGGTTTCCTAACTGGTATATTAGTACTTGATCAGTTCTCCTTTTCCTTGTGGGAAATTGTTCTCTAAGAATTCACTTGAGAATAAAATAGGCATAATAATTACTCCCAAACAATAAATCATAACCCCGAACGTTTCCTTGCCTTGAATCTTTATAGACAGACTTTTCATTCAAAGGGATAGTTAAATCAAGAAACCTTGATTTCTTGATTTAACCCTCTTTTAATTAATTTGGGTAATTTTTAATACTTTAACTTAGGAACTTTCAACTAGTTCTTAATTAGAACTTTGTAGGTATTGCACTATTTATTATCTTTTAATAATAATAAATAATGGACGGAGCTTTTCTTTCTTTCTTTCATCATTAATATTATTACTATATTTATTCTTTATACATATCATGTATAAAATACATAATAATATAACATTTGTTAACTTTGGTCTTTGGGAATCATATACCATGATCCCTAGACTTAATGACACTTCTTCATTAAGGTCAATGGGTAGATGGTTAGGTCTACTTGGCTAGGAAACTCTAAACATCCTTGCATGTTGGATTCTCTCGTATAACATGGTAGTTCCTCAGTACTTGATGAGAATACAGAAATTCAAAATTTTATTTAATCACTTAAAAAATAAGTATGATGATATCAATATTTTTTTTTTCGATTTGTTTTCACTCGGGAATTATTAATTCTTTTTAGTAACCCCTAGCGCTTAAGAAAGCCCATACTGAATGCTATAAACAGGGAGTTACAAACTTAGTGCAATTCCATAGCTCTTCACTCAACATTAATGCTATGATTACTTGTACGATACACCTAAGGATAAAATGGCCAAGGAACCAATGCTCCAGAGCTTATGCTCAACATCAACATGGAAGGATCCAGGGCTTATGCCCAACACTTCCAATTATATTTTCATGTGTTCCATAGCTTCTCTCTCAACACAAAGGTAAGTACTCATGCATTCTAGAGCTTCTCACCCAACACAAATCATTAATCACTCATGTGCTCCAGAGCTCCTCGCTCAACACAAAACATCTCATCAATCATATGTTTCAGGGTCCATGCCCAACATAAACATGCATATATATATATATATATATATATATATATATATCATCAATAATTGGCTTACACCCAATATATAAAACAAATCATCATGTTCATATGCAGTGTGTTATTTGACCCAATATATCAAAATAAAACATCTAGATAACATCATAATCAATAGGCTCATGCCTATATGTGCTAGGTCCAAAATTCAGGATATTACATCCCTCCTCGCTTAGTACAACACCATCCCTAGTGTTCTAGGGACTCTGAAGGAAATCATGAAACAAGGTGGGGTAAGCTTTTGTCATGGTGGCTTCATTCGCCCAAATAACCTCATCAACCTCAAAGTGATTCCATTGCATTTTCAAATGGACTATGGTGCGCTTCCTAAACTGCATCTCCCTCTTGTCCAATATATGTTGAGGTTCAGGGAAAACTCCCCCTTAGTTTCCAACTATAATAAGGACCAATCAATTACATGTTTAGTATCATAAACATATGTCTTTAACAAATATGCATAGAAAAAATTATGGACTCTTACGTGCACAGGTAACGCTAGTTCATATGCGACTAGCCCTTACTTGTCAAATTTTTCAAAAGGTCCAGACACTCTAGGTGCTAACTTACCACACCTACCCAAGCTCAACAAGCTTCATTTGGCTTTTACATTCCAGTAGACATGTTCACCTATTTGATAGTATTTGTCTTTTATTTTCTTGTTTGCGTAACGTTTTTAGCAGTATTACGCTTCTTTAAGGTTCACCTGGACCATGGTAACCAACTCTTCCAAGTCCTTTAACAAATCATGCCCTAACATGAGCCAATCCACCATGCTATCCCAAGTAATCAGTGTTCTACACTTCCATCCATAGAGTACCTCAAAGGGGCTCATCTTGGCGGAAGCTTGATATCCGTTGTTATACACAAAATCTATAAGATGCAGATAATCCTCCCACTTGGTGGGGTTGTTCATGACATACATTTGAAGCATGTCCTCCATAATCTAGTTTACTCTTTCTGTCTTCCCATCTGTCTGCGGGTGATAAGTAGTGCTAAAGTTCAACTGCGTCTCTAATCTAGAGAACAAAGATCTCCAAAAGTTTCATGTAAACTTAACATCTCGATCCTAGATGATTGCCTTGGGTATCCCATACAATATAAATATCTCATTCAAGAAGATATCGACAATGTTCACTGCCTTGTAGGTCGACTTCATATGAATCATTTTTCAACTTGTGATGCTTTTACAACTTGTCAATTACTACAAAAATAGAATCATTTTTCTTCTTACTTTTTGGTGGATCGGTGATAAAATCAATACTAATGACCTCCCATTTGGTAGGATATTTAGACACTTAGGAGTTAGTTAAGATCAATTTCTGTAATATATCTGTTTGGTAAAGTGTGTTTCTTTAGCATTCATTAGTATGCATTTGTAAATATTCTAAACTGATGGTCACAGTATGTTCTAGACATAGAGTCATTCGACCGTTCAACTTCTCTTAGATCATACCTACCCTTGATCTGTGGCTTAACACCCGATTGGTCCATGATCTCTATTTAAAGAGAATGGAGGGACATTGGCTAGTTAATCGATTATAACAAGCTCATTTCTAACTTTATTTATTTTGCATAATAAATTGCTCCAAGTAGCTATTTGGCTGGGGCCGTGGACTGTTTCCCTCTCGAGGGTTTTAACCACGTCAAAATATTGATGTGTTGATCTATGATCTATTTGTGTGAGTGGCTTCTCTTAGTGTTCAATCTTTTAGAAGTACCCTTTGTACCCAAACATGTTATCAGGTTGTTTAATCCGCTTCCATTTGTGATATAGATCTGTGCATTTGTGTCCTATGGTCATTGTTCCATTGCGTTCGGAGTGTCGTTTCCTTTGGAAAATAGTTTTTGTTTCATTGAAAACCGTTTCCATTTGATCCAGAAACATCCATTTCAGAAAATCTCAAGGTATAATGTTACAGTAACAGATTTGTTTTATTTTTATTTTAAATCTCTCGTATGTTTATCAGTTTTATTATTTATATCTTTATTTTTTTTAGTCTCGGATTGTTTCATTACTTGTCTGTGTATTCTCTTTGTCGTGCACCTTGCGCGATCGTGGCGAATCAGAAACAGAAAGGGAAAGGGTGTTCTCAACTGCATATGCTCTTTGTCGTGCACCTTGTGCTTTCGCGGTGAATCAGAAACAGACAAAAAACATAGACTTTCTGGGTAAGATCACAAGATCTAACCCCACAAGTGTGGAAATTTTTTTTTTCATTTTGTGGTGTGATTTGCAGGAAAAATAAGCAAGCACAGAAACTGAGGGAGTAGAGTAAACAAAAAAAAACCTTCCTCATTCCATTCTTTTACGTACATTTTAAACTTAGCTCACTTGGTCCAAAGTTGCTTTATTCCTTAATAGGTCTTGATTTCAAGTCTTATTAAATTACCTCTTAATAGTGCATGCAATTTCTATTTTTAAGTTACTTTATTGTGAAAGTGCATCTCACTTAAAATAAAATAAAATAAAAACTGAGTCACTTAAATTTTTTATTGCCACACTATTTAAAGTATCATTATTGTAAAAGTGAACATCACTTATTTTACAAAAGTGATTCACTTAAAAGCAACTTTCTTATAATTTATTATCAAATGTTCATTTTGGGAAGAAGGGGGTTCTTTATTTTAGTTGATATCTGCCATGTCATTATTGGGGACATCTTCAACATTTTACTTGATCAAGCATAAATTCATCATTCAGAATCAGTTTTCAGTGTCATTTTTTTTTAAATAGCCTCAGTTTTTGATCTCCTTGCATCCAGATAGTTTTTTTTTTCATCCATTATTTTACAGTATGGATGCCCCTTATGATATTATACTTACCAGTTCTAACTATTTCTCATGGAAATATCGTATGGAAGATGTTCTACAAAGTAGGGGACTTTTCAGAATTACCGCAGGGAAAGAAATAGAACCCACTGATGATGATAAGAAAATAAAATGGGAAAATAGATGTGATGAAGCTTGTGGATTGATTGAGATGTTAATCTATAATTATTTGTGATTCCACATATCTAGAATTGATGAACCTGATAAAGCTTGGAAAAATTTGGAATCTGCGTTTGATAAACACAATGAAATTCGAGGTCATCAACTTGAGAATGAGTTGATTTCTTTGAAACCAAGTGATTTTTCATGCGTTCAATATTATTTATCTAAGTATAAAACTCTTAGACTCTTATGTGAAGAATGGAAGATTAAGAAAGAAGACAAACAATGTATTTATCATATCATTTCTAAACTTGGACCTGCATATTCTATTTTTGTATCTACATTTTACTTTATGAAAGAATCCTTGACTACAACTAGCTATCCAGAGCCTAGTCTTGAATCCTTTTGTGATTCTTTAATCAGAGAGAAATATAAGCTTATTCATCTTGGAACAGTTAACAAGGCATATACATCTGGGAAAGCCTTATTATCCGAACAGAAAGAAAATTTCAAGCTTCCCAAGAAACAAATTTTCGCAATAATAAGCCGAAAAAAGGGTCCCAAACACTTTCAGTCAGCTCCTTCTTTAAAAAATGACAAAGGATCCAAGCCAAAAGGAATGAATACTAAGCGTGATTGCAATTTTTGTGTGAAAGATAATCATGTTGAATTTAAGCGTTTCAAAAAGATGGAAGCCTTGGAAGCAACAATGAAGAAGCACCAAATCAGCCTAAATTCATCTTTAGAATCTACCTCTCATGGACATGCACTTTGTGCTTCTTACTCTTATGCTGTATCTTCTTCTTCTACTTCAAATGAATGTCTCATTGATTCTAGAGCATTACATCATATGAATAAGGATCAAGCCATATTCTCTACTATGCATGAATGTAACACGAAACAAATATTTTTTGGTGATGATAGTTCTCTAAGTGTTGTAGGATCTGGAGCAGTTCCAGTAGAAAATGGTCATCTTAGTGATGTACTATGTGTTCCAATAATTTCCTGCAATTTGTTGTCAGTCTATCAAATCACTCATTCTGGTGAAGGTAAAACTATAATGTTTACACCTCACCAAGTTGTAATCAAGGATTTTAAAAATCCTCAACATGTCCTAGCTACCGGAATTGTTGATGATATTACCCGGTTGTACAAATTTAACAAATTTGGGTCATCACCTTTTCCTTCAGTTTTTATTGCTCATAGTGATAACTTGAGAAAACTTTGGCATGAGCGATTTGGTCACTTAAATTATCGCTCATTGCAACAACTATGCAAATACAATATGGTGACTGGTATTCTGATGGTAGCTTGCAAGGATGGTGTTTTTTCTGGTTGTGTACTCGAAAAACATCATCGGGACAGTTTTGACAAGCGTGCCTCTTGGCACGCCTCAGTTCCCTTGGAGCTTGTGCATAGTGACTTGTGTGGTCCTCTTCCATCTGCTTCATTTTCTGGTTTCAAATATTTCTTAAATTTCATTGATGACTATGCTAGACACACTTGGGTTTACTTCCTAAAACTTAAGAGAAAAGTATTTTTATATGTTCTTGTCCTACAAGGCCCTTGTTGAAAAACAATCTGGTCATCAAATTATTAAGTTAAGAACTGGAAATGGAGAAAAATATGTTAACAAAAAATTCATTACTTTATGCAATGAACAAGGAATCCAACAACAACACACTGTTCCATATACACCGCAACAAAATGGTATAACTGAACAAAAAAACCACACTTTAAAAGAAATGGCTAATTGTATGATCCAATCTAAGGGACTAAGTCTTCAATATTGGGTTGATCCCATAAATGATGCAAATTACATATTTAATCGCACACCCACTAAATTTTTACAAGGTATAACAACGGAATAAGCATGGAGTAAAATCTATGTTCGGATTTTAGGAATGTGTCATTAAGGGGGGATAGGCTCTAATGTCTCCTTCCTTCTCTTAATAGTGTCACTTAAATTGTAAATCCTTCAATCTTATCCCAAGTTGTTTTTAAGGGTGAATGTTAGGATATTTAGACACTTAGGAGTTAGTTAAGATCAACTTGTGTAATATATCTGTTAGGTAAAGTGTGTTTCTTGAGTATGCATTAGTATGCATTTGTAAATATTCTAATCCGATAGTCATGATATGTTCTATACCTAGAGTGATCCGACGATTCAACTTCTCTTAGATCATACCTACCCTTGATATGTGGCTTAACACCCGATTGGTCCATGATCCCTATTTAAATAGCATGGAGGGTCCTTGGCTAGTTGATCGATTATGAGAGCTTATTTGTAAATTTTTTTCTTTTGCATAGTAAATTGTTCCAAGTAGATATTTGCCTAGGGCCATGGACTGTTTCCCTCTCGAGGGTTTTAACCACATCAAAATATCGGTGTGTTGATCTGTGATCTATTTGTGTGAGTGGATTCTCTTGGTGTTCGGCATTTTGGGAGTACCATGTGTACCTGAACACCACTTCCATTCTAGAATGGGTAAAGGCTGCAGCAATCTCGAAGGATGCTGATGCTCAGCTTTATCCAACTAAAATTCCTGACATTTTGCAATAAACATTGCAATTTCAACCTTTAACTTAGGCCATAAAAAGTGTCTCTTGACAACGGATATCATCTTTTGATATCCTGGGTGCCCGATGAAATTTTGTGAGGATGCTAGACCGAATGTACGCTCCTTCTGGAATGTACAATGTATCCTTGGACCATAGCAGTCTGGATTCGTCTACCTTGTATTATTTTTGTTTTTGAAACAAATTGTCCTCTTGGACTTTCTTGAGGATTTCTACATAGAAAGGGTCAACTCTGTTGGCCATTCTAAACCTCTCATGCAAGTTTGCATCGTCTTGACTCAAAGTCACCTCATATATCATATGATTTTGTCGACTCAAAGCATTGGTAACCTTGTTCTCTTTTTCCTTTATATGCTTTAGCTCGAAATGGTACTCACTAAGGAAAGCCAACCCTCTAGCTTTCCTCGCATTTAGATCTGGTTGATCGAATAAATACTTCAAACTCATATTGTCTATCTGTAGAAGGAACTTCCTTTCCATGAGGTAGTTCCTCCACATCTTCAAAGTGTGGATGATGGTTTCTAACTTAAGATCGTGCGTGGGGTAGTTTTGCTCATGCTCTTTTCACTTATGTGATTCATAATAGATTGCGTGATCGTTTTGCAAGAGGACTCCTTCAAGTCCTTCCTTACTTGCATCCATGCAAACAACGAATTCCCCATTGAAATCCACAATTCGTAGTATCAGTGCGGTCATCAAAAACTGCTTAATCTTTTGAAAACTTTATTCTCACTTGGCAGTCCATAAAAACTTATTTTCTTTCTTCTGCAAAGCGGTCATAAGGAAAGTGATTCTCGAGAAGTTCTCAATCAACTTTCGATAATATCTGGCTAATGCAAAAAAGGACCTAATGTTAGTGACACTAGTAGGGGTAGGCCCATCCTTTATGGCTTGAATCTTTTCCTGGTCCACAACTATCCCCGTCTCAGAGATAATGTGACCTAAGTACTGTATCTATGGTTTGTAAAACTCACATTTACTAAACTTAGCGTAAAGATGGTGTTCTCGCAACACTCGTAGTACTATGCGAAGGTGGTTTTCATGTTCCTATTTATTCTTGGAATACACTAGGATGTCGTCCATGAAGACCAAAACAAATTTATCCATATATTTACTAAATATGTTGTTCATCATACACATAAATTTTGCGGGTGCATTGGTCAACCCGAACGGCATCACTACAAGCTCGTAGTGCCCGTACCTTGTACGAAAATAGGATTTGTGAATATCCTCATCATGAATCCATACCTGATGGTACCCAGATCATAGGTCAATCTTTGAAAATATTTTGGCTCTTCCCACCTGATCGAACAAGTCATCGATCCTAGGGAGTGGATAATGATTCTTGATAGTCATTTTGTTCAATTAACGGGAATTGATGCACATCTGCATCGTATTGTATTTCTTCTTTACGAACAGTATGGGTGCTCCCCAAGAAGACACATTGGGTCAGATATACCCTTTCTCTATCAACTCCTGCAAGTGTAGTTTGATTTCCACCAATTCTGG
The DNA here is from genome assembly GCA_001517045.1 of Pseudotsuga menziesii. Classification (NCBI taxonomy): domain Eukaryota; kingdom Viridiplantae; phylum Streptophyta; class Pinopsida; order Pinales; family Pinaceae; genus Pseudotsuga; species Pseudotsuga menziesii. The sequence continues at coordinate 233,702 of LPNX010560448.1, forward strand.
TGCACTCATGCGATAAGGGGATTTGGAAGACGAAATTGATCCTGGAGCCAGTTCGATGGAAAAATCCGGGTCTCGTTTCGGAGATAATCTTGGGATTTCCTCAGGAAACACATCCTTGAATTATTCAAGAATGGGGAAGTCTTCTATGCGTTGTTCTCTTTCAGAATCTATGTCTCGGATGTTTACTGCAAACAACTTGCATCCCTTCCTAACGTATTTATTAGCTTGTAAGGTAGATATTGGTCTTAAGGAAACTTTCTTTGGAATGCCTTGAACCTTTACTTGGTTCCCTTGGCTATCAGTACACAAGGTTGACTTGTGTAAGAAATCGAGCATGGTATGCTCTTGTTTCAACCAGTCTATACCGATAAGTATATCGTACGATCCTAAGGGTAGGATGATCAAGTTTACCTTTGTAGGAAAACCATTCAGGTTTAATTCACAATACTTAACTATTTTCAAAACTTTCTGTTTCGTAGCTATGGCTAACTGTACTAGCTAAGTTTTATCATGCTTTACTTTTCCTAGTTTGCATACATCAACAATTTTAGGCGAAACATAGCTCTGGTAAGCACCAAGATCAATAAGTATTGAAATAAAAGAGTTTAGGATCTTACCTTCTATCTCAACCATTTTAGCTTGATGGTCTGCCTGTCGGCCATCCAATGTTGCATAAATCCGTGTTGTTCCCGCTATGTCCTCGACGGTCGGTTCTTCTTGTAAGTTATGCAAGACCCCATTGGTCTTGTTCTTACAATCTCGAGCATAATGAGGCCTGCTTCATTTCCAACACTTTATCTATAGTGGGGGAGCATTGGCTCCACTTGCTACTAACTTGTTACCATTAGGAGCTGGTACATATGGATTGGTACCAGATTTGTTGAAGTTCTTGTTTATTGGAAAGTTGTTATTCTGCTTTCTGTATGGTTGTGGGTTAAACGCAGGTTTGCAGTTATCAGAAAATTTCTTAGACTTGTCTCTTTTTCGGTTCATGTTCTCTTGGTGTAACTCCCCATGCTCATAGCAAAGCCTATCCTTATGCAGTGTGGTATCGAAAGCTTTTTGCATGTCGAATTCAATCCTTTCCCGAAAGTTGGGAGGAAGATATCCTAAAAACTGTTGGATTTTTACATTTTCATCCTTAATGTATGGTACATAATGTAACAGATCTAGAAATTTGTTAATAAAACTGTCCATATTCATGGACCGCATACGTAGTTCATGAAACTCTCTCAACTTTCGGTCAAAGAATCTTGCCGACATATATTTCTCTTGGAAGATTTTCGAAAGTTATCCCAATGTATTTATCTTAGCTCATCTTTCTTGGTGTGTTTTAAATCTCTGCACCACCTTGCTTCCTTACCATTCAAGTTATAGATCGCAACCCGGGCCTTTGTCTCACTTGAGTAGTTATGCACTTGAAAATATTTTCTCATGCCCAACAACCACTCTTCAACAGTATCTCTAGTGTTCACTTCATCTTCATAGGTCAAGGGTCTTATTTTTTTAAATTTCCCCTCAAGGCTGTCATCGCTCCTTTGCTTAATTCTGTGTGGAGAAAGAGAGTCATTACTGGAAGGACTATGATGGTCTCCTTTGGTTTCTTCAGGGGTATATTCATATTTTTCTTCTTCTCTTGGGTTGTTGGCCTATTTATGGTAAGGTTCTCTTTTGGATCTGTTTGTGGACTGAGTAGGTTTACCCTGCGGGCTTCCTCCCATAGAATTTCTCAGTAATTCTTCATTTATGGCTTGATGTTCTTTCTTTTCGTTCAAACTATATTCTCTGAAACTTTTCAATTCTGCTTGAAGACTATGTATGGTCTTCAAAATATTAGAATTTAATTCTACCACCAGCTCTGCTTCCAGGGTGGGGGTGTTCATATTTCCTTGTCGGCTGTTATCCTCTTCCGTATTCATGATTGGAATTGTTCCTTGTTGTAGGCACAACAGATCCCATGTTTTCAATAAAACATGGGAACCACAATTTTACATGCAAGGTAATTTTTCTGAATTCCTTAAAATCATTTTGAGGCCCTTATTATATTTGTCGTGATTTCTTTGTTTTCTAACTTAGCCAAATTTATGAAATCCATGCATGATTTGTGTGTGTTTGATGAGTTGTGGGAGACCATCTTTCAGTGAAATTGTTTCACCTCGCAACCTGCAACTGGAAAATGCGGAATGCGGGATATAGAAAGGTTTTTTGATGCGTGTGATTTTGATCCCAAAACCCACATTCAACAAATTGTGGGTTGCGGGGTGTGGAGAGATTTTTTTTTATGCTTTTGTTGCATGTTCCCGCATCCAGCAAATTGCGGGTTACGGGGTGCGGAGAGATATTTATTTTTATGCTTTTGTTGCAACCTGTAACCCACAATTTGTGGGATGCAGATTACGAAAAGGTTTGAATAAAATTTTGATATTTTGTGATCCCGCATCCCGCAATCTACATTTGCGGAATAAGGGATGCTTGCTCTTTTGCTTGACTTTCATTATATAAGGATTTGGTGATTTCGATATCTCTGTCGTCGGCATCTTTTATCCCTTTAGTTGATGAGCATATTTTGTTTAGTCTTACCTGAGCTTCTTTGAGCTAATTAGATCACTCAGTTTGGCTTAGTAGATTAATATGATGTTTTGGCAATTTTGTGAAGTTTCGATATTCATTTGTTGGTGGATCAATATCAATTATTCAACCAGGTAATTTTGATTCATAAAACAATGGATATTGGCCAGGTAATTTTGATTCATAAAACAATGGATATTGGAGAATAAAGCAATGCATTCAAATTAAGAGTTTGAAAGATCTATTACTAAGCTTATCCTATTATTTTTGCTACATTATTAAAAATGTCGAATAAAGAAAGATCAAATAAGTATCTTTTCAATTAATAAACTTTATTTCTTATATTTATACAAAATAAATAAACCTTTTAATTATTATTTTTTTATTTTGTATAAATATAATGTATAAATAAAGTTCTTTGATCTTTTAATATTTACCTAGAATATTAGGTATAATTGACACTTTATTCTAATTCTATCATATTTGCAAAAATACAATTGTCTCAAACAAGGAATCAACGTGAACTTTATAAAGGACTTTAGAAATGTTAAATATTTTAATGGCTCTTTAGTCACCTTGACACATAACAATATGCATTAACGGTTTTATTTAATCATTGGCTAATGTGCCTTAAGAGGATATAAGTTTAAATTTTATATTTTATTTGATAACATATATTTCATCCCACTTTGAATGTGTCGTTTTGGAAGATAAGCACTCATATGGCATACTTTGGATTGCCATTTACTAAGTCATTAATGCATTTTCACGCATAATCCTCTTATCAATTTATTATTTCCAAGAATAAATAAATCTACACACCGATATAAAACAACACCACGTTATCTACCAAAATTACAATGCAACAAGCTAAGTTTTGACACCGCATAGCTTCTTTAAAGAAGTATCCCACTGCTGCCACAAAAACGCCATTTTTGGTTCCATTCAGTTAAAGATGAATTTAAAAGATTTTATGAGTTGTCACAAAGCGATGCATCAGTTTATGGGAACGCGGAGATATTGTAGAAGATAATGCTACCTCATACAAAAAATTGTTACACTCGAGATCAAAATCACCGAGATTCTAGAGTATTGAACAGAAATATACCAGCTCTTTCAACTATGGAACAGTTGTTTAACTTACAATCCAGTTATGAAATGGTTGTACAGCTTCCACATCGCTGAAGGGATCGTTGAATGCCAAACCACCGACCGCAGACTTGACACACAATTCAAGGAGATACTACGACGCATTTAAAGGAAGTTGTTGAATAATGATATACATAAAAATAAAACGCAGAGTTGAAATCGCCAGGAATATAGAGATGATCTTCTGCATGCAAAAAAGGGAGAATTTCTATCTTAATTTTCACCCTCCGAAGTACTTTACGCACTTTATATTTTTATAGTATCTCTTGTTTTTTTATTTAATATTTATTTTGATGTGCAGGTTTCAAGAAAAGGATTGTTACGCTTTGAAGTGGCAGTAAAAAAAATTGTTTCAGCTCGTCAATCGAAGTCTAACCGTAAAGGAAGCGATCAAAGAGCAGTAGGATTTGTAGGGATTGACTCAACATTTTCAGGAATTAGTTGATGTTCCGTTGCTCATAAAAGGAACCAGAATTGTCAGCGAGAGGGGAGGGGGGCACACGATAGAGCTAGAAGGATTTATCTACCAGATCTGAAGTGAGGCTGTCAAACGAGGAATTTCTGGAAGGAGAAAATCAAGGCAAAATATTGTAGACATTCTATTGTTTCAGGGTTTACAACTTTTTGCAGATTTTGTTTTAATAATACAGACTTATTGTTTTTTGAAATCTTTTGTTTATTTTGTCAAATGCTGGTTTTTTCACCTCATATTTCTCAACTTTGCTATTATAATCTTTGTAAATAAATAAGAACATTAATCGGTGGTTTAGATTTATCTATTGTAACAATTGACATGTTCATATTGGTATAAATGAATTTCTTCAATTATAACCTTTATTTATTTTTACAAATGATTAAAGTGATATTTACCATTGGTGTTAATATTTCTATTAACATATTGATGACAAGTTTAAGTTTTGAGATACGTTAATGTTTAAATCATCATTGGTCAATTGTGTTTAAATCATTATTGGTCAATTGTTATTGATTAGTATTGGTTTAAATGAATTAAACAATTTATCTTTTTCACATTTTTGTCAAACCTTGAAAAGCTTAATATTCTTTCACATTGAAGTTTAACATGTGTTCCTAAAAAACACTTCTTTTACAGTGGATTTAACTTAATTTAGATTTGTTTTACAGCAAACTAACTCATAGATTTAGTCAAATTCTTGATCTTCCTTCAGAGGGAGACCACCCTTTGGATCAAACACTCCCAAAAGCCACCCAAGGCTATTGAAATATCCATAGGAGATCACTATCCCAAACACCTCGAGGATAGAACAATACTTGCATGGGATTGTTTGAAGCCTTTGGCTGGGTTTTCTCCATGTGTTGCAAGCCTTAAACACCCTAATCAGCCACATACACAAATGAGGCTTCAACATTCATGTAAAAATTCGTAACAAAATTAAATAACATAATTTATTTTCTTTGCAATGACTACTTGGTATGCCCATAGATCTCTTAGTATTGAAAATATGTTTTACCTATGCACAACATTATTTAACTTGCGGAAATATAAGGTACACCAACTATACCACCACTGTTTGGTCTTAAGCTATTTTTACGTTCTATCATTTACTTCCAGTCATTATTATTACTATATTTTACTTAAGATGTCATGGATTTGATTATAAACTATTCTCATGTTTATACATTGTTGTGTATGTGTTAGTTACTTGGTTATATACTCCATTCATTTCTGTATATGTTTACTTGTTATTTACAAAGTTCTAACTTAACTCTCTTCTTGGAAACAAAGTGGGCGGAGTGGCGGCACTAGTTCTCCCATGACGATCTGAGAGGTAAAGTGTTTACTTGTCTACCAGGCTTAGTTTTGTTGAACTAAGGCACCTCTTGACTTGTTTACATGCAGGTGTACCTAGCGATGATAAAATGGTTACGTAAAACTGAAGCTTGCTCATTAAAGCACATACTGTTTATTATGAGGTATTTTCTGATGAATTATTCTTATTCCATCCTATTTGTATTTCATGATTATTTTATTACAAGTATTAGCATATCTTTTATTTTCATTGGCAGGTTATAATCTTGGTTAAATATCAAGCCTTGATTTTATACATAACAAATACTACCATGGCATATTCATATGCCATGGTTCTAAGCTTAATGATTAGGAAAATGGGAAAGCAATGGTTTAAAGCTTAACCTATGGTTATACGATACATACGATACTTGTGCATTGGGGATTAAATTTGGGTTAGCGTATATATTGCATGGACTAAACATTATACTGTACCTTGTATTAAGCATCGTGGTGGTGAGTTATAACATATGGTTGGAACTTTATATGATGGGTTTTAAGACTTGCATTGAAATGTAGACCAACGATAATGATACTATTGTAAACTATGGAGATGTGGGTTTTGGGTTGATAATGGACACCGGGCTGACGCCATTAATTCCTCTCGAGGTTTGGGCCAACCCAAGCTTAGGGCTTGGCTCCACAAGGGACTTGGTCATTTTTCTTGGTTCGTTGATCGTTTGGTCTTGGATTTGCATAGTGGATGGAGGCGACTACCTGGTTAACAAAGGTATGCTTCGTTGGTTTCATGACAATGTTTGATGTTTTTTCATGCCTCATCAGTTTCATACTTCTCATCCCTCGTCGTTTTGGTGGTTGCGGGTGACAGGGTTGGCGAGGAGTGGGATGGATCAGAGCTTCGCTGTTAGTTCAAGGATGATGCCATGAGGTGCATGGTAAGCCTTTTAGACAAGCCTATGCTTGTCACCTCTCGGCCTTATGGGTAGGACCGGGTTATATCATGTTGTTGGTTGGGGTTTTACTATGGGATTTCAATTCACCTTTGGGCCTGCATTTCCAAGGTTTGGGTTTGTAAAACAATGGCGTTGTTAGCAGGGAATGGGAAACCTTGGGACTTTTAACAGACTATGTGTTTTGTTTATGTAAAATGTGTTTTGGTTTGGGGATTTAAGTATGGGAAACACCATTGCTTGCAATGGTGCCATAGCCCTTCGCACAACTGTGTAAAATTTGGTTGAAGACTTTAATGGTTACTGTATAAATAAATCTATCCTGTATTTTTTATATTACGTTGTTATTTTTAAATCTTGGTTTATGTGGCATTCGCCTTCGTGGATGGTCTGTGTATAAATGCTTATATTTATTTCTTAGCTGTAATACTTGACAGTGTATGGGTTGAGGCCATGCCATGTATGGCATGAGCACTCCCCATGGTTGCTGCGATAGCTTGGATGGTTGCAATTCTTTATTGTTTCGTTTACTAGTATGTGATGTGGAATGTGAAAAAGCCATGGGTGTAAACCCGCGATGGCTATCATTGATGTAGGTTGAGTTGTTGATAGGCATAAGATATATCAGGGTTTACTTTTAAGGGACAGTGTATTTAGTTAATGTGGCTGAGGCCGTGCTTACAGTGTGGGTGCAGAAACGAGGTTTCACGACCTTGATGTAGCGTGTTTAACTTGTTAATGTAGCCTGCATACACTCTGCGTATAGCGTGGCCTTGATAATTGTAGAAGGACTCTACAGGATTTGAATCTTGGTCATTGTTGATTTAATTAATATGTAAGTAAAATGGATAGTTGTGAATTGGGGCTTTAGGTGCCCACGGGATTCCATTCCCACCATCTCTTGTAATTACTACAGACTGTTTAAAGATTATGATGAGGTTTATATAAAAGAAACGATTCATGTATATAAATGTAATTACATGGTTTTAATTGTTATATGGAATGAATGCATGGTTAATTAAATGATTATTGCGTATACATGTTTAAGGTGGATTCTATTATGGCCTGTAATTTGGGTTTGGATAACCACTGGGGTCGATAGTATGACCTTTGTGCAACTTAAGGGTTTTAATTTAATTATTGAAATGTTACTTGGTTACTTGTTATGTGATGATTGTGAGTAATATTAGATTGAGCTTAAATGATTTATGCATGGGATTCTGCTAATGTTTATTTAATGGAAAATGGTTTCTTACTTAATACATATTTAATTATAAAGACCTTGAAAGGTCTTCATTGGTTTGTACCTTGGATTTAGTATAGAAATTTTATAAATTGTTCTTTAGATATAATTATTATTGGGTAGATTATATTTATATTCTATTCCATAATGGTTAATGCATATTTATCGATATTGTTTTTGTTAGTTTACTTGTAAATTTTAAGTAGTTAATACAGACCTAGGTTTTAAATTAAACCCTAGATCTGAGCTAGTATTTATTTAACATGGGTCTACTGAGTAGAGTAAAATAGGCTACAGAGAAGCTATATAGTAGACTTGAAATAAAACCCAGCTTTGGGGATTTAAGCATGGGCAATACCATTGCTTGCAATGGTGCCATAGCCCTTGGCACAACTGTGTAAACTTTGGTTGAAGAATTTAATGGTTATTGTATAAATAAATCTATCATGTATTTTTTATATTGCGTTGTTATTTTTAAATCTTGGTTTATGTGGCATTCGCCTTCGTGGATGGTCTGTGTATAAATGCTTATATTTATTTCTTAGCTGTAATACTTGACAGTGTATGGATTGAGTCCATGCCATGTATGGCATGAGCACTCCCCATGGTTGCTGCGATAGCTTGGATGGTTGCAATTCTTTACTGTTTTGTTTATTAGTATGTAATGTGGAATGAGAAATAGCCATGGGTGTAAACCCGCGATGGCTATCATTGATGTAGGTTGACTTGTTGATAGGCATATGATATCTCAGGGTTTACTTTGAAGGGACAATGTATTTAGTTAATGTGGCTGAGGCTGCGCTTACAGTGTGAGTGCAGAACCGAGGTTTCACGACCTTGATGTAGCATGTTTAACTTGTTAATGTAGCCTGCATACACTCTCTGTATAGCGTGGCCTTGATAATTGTAGAAGGAATCTATAGGATTTGAATCCTGGTCGTTTTTTATTTAATTAATATGTAAGTAAAATGGATAGTTGTGAATTGGGGCTTTAGGTTCCCACGAGATTCGATTCCCACCATCTCTTGTAATTAGTACGGACTGTTTAAAGATTATGATGAGGTTTATATAAAAGAAACGATTCATGTATATAAATGTAATTACATGGTTTTAATTGTTATATGGAATGAATGCATGGTTAATTAAATGATTATTGCGTATACATGTTTAAGGTGGATTCTATTATGGCCTGCAATTTGGGTTTGGATAACCACTGGGGTCGATACTATGAACTTTGTGCAACTTAAGGGTTTTGATTTAATTATTGAAATGTTACTTGGTTACTTGTTATGTGATGATTGTGAGTAATATTAGATGGAGCTTAAATGATTTATGCATGGGATTCTGATAATGTTTATTTAATGGAAAATGGTTTGTTACTTAATGCATATTTAATTATAAAGACCTTGAAAGGTCTTCGTTGGTTTGTACCTTGGATTTAGTATAGAATGTTTATAAATTGTTCTTTAGATATAATTATTATTGGGTAGATTATATTTATATTCTATTCCAGAATGGTTAATGCATATTTATCAATATTGTTCTGGTTAGTTTACTTGTAAATTTTAAATAGGTAATACGGAACTATGTTTTAAATTAAACCCTAGATCTGAGCTAGTATTTATTTAACATGGCTCTACTCAGTAGAGTAAAATAGGCTACAGAGAAGCAATATAGTAGACTTGAAATAAAACCCAGCTTTGGTGATTTAAGCATGGGAAACACCATTGCTTGCAATGGTGCCATATCCCTTGGCACAACTGTGTAAACTTTGGTTGAAGAATTTAATGGTTACTGTATAAATAAATCTATCCTATATTTTTTATATTGCGTTGTTATTTTTAAATCTTGGTTTATGTGGCATTGGCCTTCGTGGATGGTCTTTGTATAAATGCTTATATTTATTTCTTAGCTGTAATACTTGAGAATGTATGGATTGAGGCCATGCCATGTATGGCATGAGCACTCCCCATGGTTGTTGCGATAGCTTGGATGGTTGCAATTATTTACTATTTTGTTTATTAGTATGTAATGTAGAATGTGAAATAGCCATGGGAGTAAACCCGCGATGGCTATCGTTGATTTAGGTTGACTTGTTGATAGGCATATGATATCTCAGGGTTTACTTTTAAGGGACAGTGTATTTAGTTAATGTGGATGAGGCCGCGCTTATAGTGTGAGTGAAGAAACAAGGTTTCACAAACTTGATGTAGCGTGTTTAACTTGTTAATGTAGCCTGCATACACTCTGCATATAGTGTGGCCTTGATAATTGTAGAAGGACTCTATAGGATTTGAATCCTGGTCGTTGTTGATTTAATTAATATGTAAGTAAAATTGATAGTTGTGAATTGGGGCTTTAGGTGCCCACGGGATTCGATTCCCGCCATCTCTTGTAATTACTACGGTCTATTTAAAGATTATGATGAGGTTTATATAAAAGAAGCGATTCATATATATAAATGTAATTACATGGTTTTAATTTTTATATGGAATGAATGCATGGTTAATTAAATGATTATTGCGTATACATGTTTAAGGTGGATTCTATTATGGCCTGCAATTTGGGTTTGGATAACCACTGGGGTCGATACTATGACCTTTGTGCAACTTAAGGGTTTTAATTTAATTATTGAAATGTTACTTCGTTACTTTTTATGTGATGGTTGTGAGTAATATTAGATGGAGCTTAAATGATTTATCCATGGGATTCTAATAATGTTTATTTAATGGAAAATGGTTTGTTACTTAATGCATATTTAATTATAAAGACCTTGAAAGGTCTTCACTAGTTTATACCTTGGATTTAGTATAGAATGTTTATAAATTGTTCTTTAGATATAATTAGTAATTGGTAGATTATATTTGTATTCTATTCCAGAATGGTTAATGCATATTTATCAATATTGTTCTATTTAGTTTACTTGTAAATTTTAAATAGGTAATACGAACCTAGGTTTTAAATTAAACCCTAGATCTAAGCTAGTATTTATTTAACATGGCTCTACTAACAGATGTAATCTGTTAGTAGAGTAAAATAGGCTACAGAGAATCTATATAGTAGACTTGAAATAAAACCTAGCTTGCAATAAAACATAGTTTAAACAATAAGATACTACGTAAGTAAAATTAAATGAATAAACTATGTTAAATTAAGCATATGAAATAAATTGCAACCTAGGGTTATACTTTAAAGATGTAAACCATAGAATATTTACATAGAGAAGCAAATACATGGGGTTAGGAGATATAATAACCTTTACCTATTTCAGCCAACATTTTATGCTAGGAGATGAAACATGCAAACTATGATCCCATTCTTGTAATTTGTTAATATTTTTTAATGGCTGAACCTGCACACTTAAATAACCAATATTAACAATTCATAGGAAAATGTGACCTCTGTATTAGATGAACGAATCACTTGGGAACTACCATGTTCCACCCAACCATGACCCGGAACCATTTATTGTTTCAATCTGGATCCCCTTGAACTGGATTCCAACATGCAAGTAGCTTAGAGCTCTTAAGGTAGGGTTTCCTAACTGGTATATCAGTACTGGATCAGTTCTCCTTTTCCTTGCATGAAATTGTTCTCCAAGAATTCGCTTGAGAATAAAATAGGTAGAATAATGACTCCCAAAAGATAAATCAAAACCCCAAGCCTTTCCTTGGCTTGAGTCTTTATAGACAGACGTTTTAGTCAAAGGGACACTTAAATCAATAAACCTTGATTTAACCCTCTTTTAATTAATTTGGTTAATTTTTAATACTTTAACTTAGGAACTTTCAACTAGTTCATAATTAGAACTTTGCAGGTATTGTACTATTTATTATATTTTAATAACAATAATCAACAGATGGAGATTTTCTTTCTTTCTTTCATCATTAATATTATTACTATATTTGTTCTTTATACGTACCATGTATAAAATATATAATAATATAACATTTGTTAACTTTGGTCTTTGGGAATCATATACCATGATACCTAGACTTAATGACACTTCTTCATTAAGGTCAATAGGTGTAACATCCCCAGCATAAACAATACATCAGGAAAGATTCTAATTTATCAAAAGAAACACAAGCAAAGGGTTTGTTTTGACTGTCAAGATATTTTATTGATCATGAAAATAACCATAAGTCAAGTCGAAGTATATGAGAAACTAAATCATATCTACTTACTTGTTCAATCCAGGGGAAACACACTTGGAGAATCAACTCCTCCCAACCATAGGAGGAAACAACTCAATGGTTTGCTTCGCTCCACCCCCGAGCTGGATCACCAACCAGGCACCAGAACAGCAAGTAACTTCCTTGCGGCACTCAATCCTCGAGTCCGTAACAAGCTACAACAGGAAAGCTTCCACGCGAAACTCTCTCTTAGAGTCCGTAACAAGCTAAGCGATGGACTTATGAAACGGGATAAACACTCAACACATGCATTCACAGCAAAGTTTCTGCATGCACAACACGGCGTCCCATGCTATTCCAGTGCACCCATATATAGCTTTTGCCTAGGTCTTTTTCCATACCAATCAAATCTCCAATCAAATCCTTAAATCCCTATGATTTAGGATCTTGTCTGGTTGTTGAGTTTTGGATTGGATTTGATTGGTATAAATAATTCTAGCTTGCTTACACATGTTCCTTGGTGCCATGGTTTTGTCCCCTCATGTAGTTGAATTTTCCAAGTGTCATTTTCCTTATATAATAATTAAATAATAAAATGGTTTTGTTGTGCAAATGCCATTTGAGTTTTTTGAGTTTCATAACTCATTACATAAAAATAATTTTTGAAAACATGAAAATAAAAGTAATGTCACGGGGTATTACATTTCTCCCCCCCTTATTCTTAACACCGTCCTCAGTGTTTTTTTTTATTATTCTGAGCTCCGTTGCTCATTCTGGAACATGGAGGGATATGCTTCCCGCATTTTATCCTCCATTTCCCAAATTGCCTCTTCAGAGCTGAAGTGCTTCCATTGCACTTTTATTTGAACGATGGCTCAATTTTGGAGCATACGTTCCTTCCTTTATAGAATGCATAAAGGTTCTATCTAGAACTCCCCCTTGGGTTCCACCTGAATCACATTCCAGTCAATTATATGAGTGTTACGGAGATAAATTCCTACGGTTTGGGGTACCACAACAGACAACTAGACTCCAGAAATCAATCTTTCCCAATATGCAATAGAAATAAAAAAATCTAACACTAAAGGATCGAACCTCGTACCTTATTCCGGACGGTTGAAGTAGATCCCCGTTGAGCTTTCCAATCTTCAACTTGAATTGTTATAGCACATCCTCAACAACGAGTAAACAATACAAGCATACTATATTTCATGGTGTTAGATCTATTCTAGCATATATAATCAATAATATATAAGCATTTGACATATTCCAATGGATACAATATTCATTCAAATACACATTACTGGACAGGAAAAGATATTTCTATTAATATGAATAAGATATTACAAGTGACAACCTCTGACGGCACGTCTGCGAACCGGAGAAACTGAATCCTCCACTTGGGCCTCCACCACCTCAATCCTCCATCAGTTCGATAGCAAGCTTACTAGCAAAAGGCAAGCTTGGGAAGAACACAACAGTGCTCCAAGGGACAAAGGGATGCAGACTCAAGCATAAGTTCTGGCAACAATGGACTATAGTTTTGATGCTCTCAATTCTCTCTTATGCTTTCAATGTCTCAATGGGTTCCTTATATAGCTTTTCAAATGGATACTGAAAGTTCAAATCCGTGCGATCTCAAGGCATATGGAAGGCCAGGAGTCATATGAGTCAGATCCAAGTTAAGGAATGCTCCAAAGGATTTTGGATTATGCACACATCCTGATGTACGCGACTGTAGAGGGAATATCCGCGTATGTACGCGGTTATCGGGGAAAAGGCCGCGTATATCAGTTTTCTAATGTTTTTAGGGATGGTCAATGATACATCAAAAGACAAAAAGTGGTCCATAGGGGCTAATGAGTCTGCAGCGGGATAGGGGAAGGCAATACAATGTGTGATTCACCTAGTGTGGTGAAATCCTCTATAACAATGAGTAGCATCATGCATATATATATATATATATATATAAATGAAACATGAAATACATCATGTACTTTTATATTGGGTGGAAGTACAAGCTGATAGGCTACTGGTCCTATCTTAGCTAACACTTCAAAATGTCCACAATACCTTGGTGCCACTTTGGAACATCTTCCCAAACTCAAAGAACTCTTCTTCGACTTTACCTTCTGATATACACGATCCCAATGTTGAACTCTATTGGAGTTCATTTTAAATCCGCATAACTTTTTTGTCGATTTTGGGCAACTTTTAAGTTTTTTTGAACTTCCATGAAAATATCTATAAGGTACTGTGATCAAGCATGCTTCAATGCATACATGTTTTCTTGTAACATACTTTTTACTCTTCCACATATAAGAAGATAAACATGTCAATCATTATCTTAAGATTCTAAACATCTTATATATCACCCCAAGAAGATATTGACATCTTACTAATATCGAGAACATGCTTATTAACTCTTCTTCATAACATTATAGGTTCAAACTATAACTTAGTTAAGCATTATTAGAATGTTCATTCAAATTACAGGCTATAAAACTTCACTAATTATTACCACATTTAACCCTTATATATTGGGAGGTAAAAATCAAATACATCAAAGTGACTAGCTTTAGACACAACTCCACTCTTCATGCATTTATCTAAATATATCACTTTCAACTAAATGTATCTACATCGATTTATATCCTCTTTTCAATATCCATAATATACCCAGAGTATAAGTATTTACCCATGACTAAAATCATTTTTTTTCCATTTTCCATTGATCTAATGTGAGCATTTACTAATCAAATGGATATGCCAAACTTTATGTGATTTGATGTACCAAATCGATATAAAGAAATTACATGGTTTTAAAATTTTATTTGAAATGTGTGTGCCCGTCCACATCATTACCATATATATAACAATTCTCTCCAATGTGAATAAAATTTACATTTCCTTAAATACGAATAAACTATATAAAATCACTTCATCCAAGATAGTTATATAATTTTCAATCCTAAAATACGGATAAAATTTACATTACCTTTTGATATCAATCAACTATGCAAATATAAACTCCTATTCAAAATGGAAGCAATTATTTCCAATACAATTTTTTTTTTCTTTTCAAAATAAATAGCTTTGTATTGTTTATAAATCTCCATTGCTTTCAAACTTATTTTTCTATTTCCATATTATAAATATTTGAACTATTCGTATCTTTATCATCTATCTATGCACCTTTTGTAAATTCAAATAGAAATCTAAGTATGGACATTGGTCTATAACTCTTCCTTCCATGTAACATAATGCATGCATCTTAACCTAACTCAACATGATATAATAATGTAAACCCTTCATTGTCTAACCCTTGCATATTCATATAAATTTGCATTATATGGAACCACATTACAATTTTACTCTAAAGCACCTTTCATCAATATCATTTACATCCGGACTACTAGAGTTTGACCTTCAATATGAGGTATGCCCCTCTTTTCTCTATTTAAACTAGTTAGATTTTTCCTTAAAACAACAACTATAGTTATGATTTCTTTTCTTTCCAACATCAATATACTTTACATCTGAAGTCTCACTTGAGATGAAATATATTCTCATTCCTCTACAACAATTACTTTTAATCTAAAGATGAACATAATTTAATATTTTCTTTCAGGTTATACATGATGTAACCTTAGATTTTACTAAATGCATGAATGAGATACTTAAAAATTGTTTTAAAATCTATGTAATTGTTACCCATAGATTACAATTTTCCTCATTTTATAGAAATACATAAAATGTATATTCCGATACATTCTTCAACTTCCATAAGTATAATAATTTCCTTCCTTGTTTAGATTAGAATAACATAAGTAAGTTCATAGAATACCATGACTCTAAAATACTTTAAATTGGAAATTACCTAATACCATTCTGATTCCAATTAACACATAAATGATGAGACCTTTTTTAATCTTATCCATTATAAGGATGAGATCTTTATGATCCATTTAAGGTATACTTAAAGTAACCTTCATAAGCATATGAAGTACCATTCTTCCAATACACATAAGGTGTATAAAATGTAATCATTACCTATAATGCAATTTCATCATATGTTTATAAAACATATGCGACATATTATTTTAACAATAATATAAGTGCATTCTCTCGAACATGTGTAAAACATGTCTTCTTGTATTATATGCAAGACATAAATAATGTACATATCAAATTTACAATTCTTCTATTTTTCTTTCTTTATATATGAAAATATGTCATTCCCCGATTAAGGTTGGAATATAAAATAGAAAACATAGTACTTATCAGTGGAGGCTTCCTACCATATTCACATACCCATATACACCATTTATTTATTCCAACTCATGACTATATATATATATATATATATATATAATATTTTAATGTGGATAGCCATGGACTATAATTCTATCAATGACAACCCCAAAAAATATATCTAATAACACCTTCACCGTATTCAAGAAATAAAATTTAATAAATCGTTTTCATTTAATTTCGATTTAAAATTCGGTATTATGCTATCCTAATATTGCCACAATATACATAAGATTCTAATAGGAAATCATAATTTTCTTAAATGAACCAATTGTGATATAAAAATATATTCACACATATAATTCCAATTATCTACAAGTTGTTTTTACTAGCAATATTACGAAGATGTACATAGCATATTCCAACGTTTTCTTTTTCTTTTACTTTATAATTAAAGATAACCATATAATCATACAAATGAGGAATGGAGAAAATACCATAGTGTAAAAAGGTCACTCCTATACGCTTTAACAAATATAAGGGAAAACATAATACATCTTAATGTAGAATGCATTCCCAAAATTTATACCAGGTGAACGAAAATATGGATTCACTCTTAAAAGATCATTACGAATCTAACAAAATATGGAATATTTTACCATAAAAAAATAAACACGGGGTTTCAACAATTAAAGAAACACACTCTTGGATCTAGTTCTTTGTTTAACATTTAAACTAGAAAATGAACTGGCATTTCGTTTCAACTAGAGAAAGGAAAATGAAGTCTTAGAAGGGAAAATAAAATCACAGGAAAAGTTTTACATGGTAGATACCGTAGGCAAAAATTATGAGATGATTCCCTTAAATCCCCACGTCTCATAATTTTGAAAACCTCAAAAACTTAGATCTGTGTCTTTCAAGGAAGATATAATAAAATAAATAAGCAAAGATTTAATGTTAGTGATCTATTCACCCATAAATGCAACGCGCATTACAGATCTATATAGATTTAGGAAATCAAAATTGGATTTATTCCTATCACCAGCACAATGGTTGGGAATCATTAAAAATAATATCTTTGTAGATCGTTAGCGCCATGATGGTAATCATTGCCAAGTGGATCAATGTTTACATCTAGTTTTCCTTTTTTTTTTAAACAAAATAATCACGTCTTCAGCCTAAGCTGGTATACGTTGATCAAACAAAATGATTCAAGTTCAGAGAAAAAAAAATATACAGTACAGTCTAGTATTCGCTTTGACACACGACCCTGTCTTCTAATATTTCAGCGCTCAAATTTCGAAGGACTTATGTATGTATGTATATATATATATATATATATATATACATAAAATGGTCAAACTCAAAAACAAATTTTAATAAGTGTAACAGTTTTAAATAACAAACAAAAAAGACTTGGCAGGAAAAGTGCAGAGAGATACAGATGCAGTCACCCAGAGACAAGGAATCATATGCATAGATTGGATCTGATCACAATGGAGCTCTTTTCAACTCTGTAAATCAAGTTAAAATCGCAGGTAAAAGAGGCAAATAGAAAAGGATCCAGACGTAGACAACTGGATTCCAGATTTAGATTGCAACTCAAAATGCAAGCAAGGAAGTCAGATATAGAGATTTGAGATCTGATTTATTTATTTATTTATTATTATTATCGAACATTTTCTCTACAGGTCAAAACCCATACCACGGAAGTGATGAAATCATATGAATTCGATTATAATTATCAATTTTTGTAAAATATATATATATATATATATATAGCTTAGTAATTCTTCATTATACACAGAATCGTAAACAAATCTCATGGATTCAGAACGCATGTGAAAGAGCCCTTAAGGCCCAGTCTTCGAACCTGGGCTCTGATACCATATGTAACATCCCCAGCATAGACAATACATCAGGAAATATTCTAATTAATCAAAAGAGACACAAACAAAGGGTTTGTTTTGACTATCAAGATATTTTATTGATCATGCAAATAACCATAAGTCAAGCCGAAGTATATGAGAAACTAAATCATATCTACTTACTTGAATCTAGGGGAAACACACTTGGAGAATCAACTCCTCCCAACCATAGAAGGCAGCAACTTAATGGTTTTCTCCGCTCCACCCCTGAGTTGGATCACCAACCAGGCACCAAGACAGCAAGTAACTTCCTCATGGCACTCAATCCTTGAGTCCGTAACAAGCTACAACAAGAAAGCTTCCATGCTGCACTCTCTCTCAGAGTCTGTAACAAGCTAAGCGATTGAATTATGAAATGGGAGAAACACTCAACACATGCATTCATAGAAAAAATTTTCCATGCACAACACGGCGTCCCGTGCTATTCCAGTGCACCCATATATATATCTTTTGCCCAGGTCTTATGCCATCCCAATCAAATCTCCAATCAAATCCTTAAATCCCTATGATTTAGGATCTTGTCTGGTTGTTGAGTTTTGGATTGGATTTGATTGGTATAAATCATTCTTACTTGCTTACACATGTTCCTTGGTGCCATGGTTGTGTCCCCTCATGTAGTTGAATTCTCCAAGTGTCATTTTCCTTATATAATAATTAAATAATAAAATGGTTT